>JAHZTW010000001.1:330641835-330657519 GCA_020283515.1 Alliaria petiolata | reverse complement strand
CAGTGCATTCCATTGTTGTCCCAACTAGTTCACAATCATGAAGTTGCTTCGTTCTCTCTTCATCCATATCTTTCAAAATAATAAGATTATCTGAAGAAAAGTCATACCTTAAACGCCTAACGATATTTAGTAAGCAAAACGGAACTGATAATATGATCCTGTTAAGTAAATGCAAGGTCGATAAATATGACTGGTAGACAGCCCAATTCGTGAAATAAAGACAAAGATTTGAATATATAGCTTGGAGGTACAACCTAATTTAAAGCTCGAAGTGGATGGTTGTTGGCATTGACAATATTGTAGAGTGTCCAATTCATCAAATGCCTATTAAATCCCAATCACACATATGGTACCAACAACATAATCATGAAACTAGATCAGAAAGTTTTCATCACCTGGTTAGCGAGATTGCAAGCACGGTCTGGACTAAACCAATAATAGATTCCACAAAATCAAGTCAAATCCTGGAAACCTATAAATTTCAGATCCGAGACAGAAGAGAGAATACCTGAGCGGCTTTGTAAGCGGTGAGGGTATGCTCGATGGCCTCTTTCCTCTCTTGACCGGTCTTAAACTCTCTCACGAGGAGAGAAACCGTCATCGGAAATCGCTCTTTTAATCGCCATGTTTTTTTTTTCTTCTTTTCTACCAAAAAATAAAATAAAAGACAACATGTTGATTTTTTAGAAGATAAAAAATAAAAGACAACATACAAAATAAAATAAACCGTCATCGGAAATCGCTCATTCTATTCTTTCTTTTTTTTCAATTTTGTTAATAAAAAAAAAAAAAAAGACAACATGTTGATTTTTTATTAAAACGGCGAGTTTTGATTTTCGTCACCAATATAATGTCTGTTAATGACAAGAATTATATTACACGTTGACCGAAACCTAGCGGATTGATTTTGTATTTTCTGATACTCGATGGTAAAGTTGCAAAAAACAAATCAATTGGAAAGTTATTTGCGGAAAACCCAAAAAAAAGCTTGAGCAAGGGCATAATAAAACTATACAAAGTGATTGTCGGAAGAAAATCAATGAAACTAGGGACAGTAAGTTTAAATATTATTAATTTACTGTTAAAAGTTTCTATATTACTAAAACAACTCTTTGAGAATAGACTTTGTTAAAAAAAAAGGCCTTCATTAGTATTAACTCTCTTCAAAAAACTACTATACAAAATAAAATTTCCATCCTTAATACTACTATATAAACTATACAAAGTGATTATTGGGAGAAAATCAATGAAATCAGGGACAATAAGTTTAAAGACAAAACACATTAGCTTGGAACTTTGTACATTCAGTTTTAAAATCATTATCTTTTTCTATTGTAATAGATGAATGATTTGTTCTTAAAGTTTAAAAAATGAAAGCAGGAGAAAGGTATTAATGTTGGGTAAGCTTCTAGAAGATTGAAGCCCAAGATGTCTTTAGCAAGTCGGTTAGAGATAAGATAGGCTAAAAGGAAATTTTTTTGTTCAAGATGTAATAGGAAAAAAGTAGGTTTCCATTAGTAATAGGAATAGGAAATAGAAATATCAATGTTGTGCTATGACTATAAATACCTTGATCGAGTTGTGATCAAAGGTATGAGTTTTGGAGTTTAGTTTTGAGATATTTTCTAAACTTAATAAAGAGAGGTATTCTTTAATCAAAGCTTAAGAAACTTTATTTGGTATCAGAGCTTTTAGGTGATACGATCCAGGAGGGAACGTGATCACTAAGTCCCTGAGGGAGAGAAGAACGACGAAGTCAAGCCATGGCAGAAACCGATCCTCCTCCACGACAACAGGATGACAAGATGATCTCGATCCAGTGCCCTATGCTGTCATCCACCAACTACACGGTTTGGGCTATGAGGATGAAAGTGTTGATGCGAATTCATAAGGTTTGGGAAGCAATCGAACCCAGAGCCTTTGAATGCAACAAGAACAATGTTGCAATCGCGTTACTCTTTCGATCCATACCGGAAGCCCTAATTTTTCGGTGAACAAGAATCTCCTAAAGAGATTTGGAACGCGATCAAGACTCGACATATAGGTGCAGATCGTGTAAAGGAGGCACGCTTGCAGACCCTAAAATCCGAGTTTGATCGGATCAAGATGAGAGATACGGATACGATCGATAACTTCGCGGGAAAGTTATCGGAACTTTCAACGAAGTCTGCGTCTCTTGGAGAGACGATCGATGAGGCTAAGCTGTTGAAGAAATTTCTCAACAGCCTACCGAGAAAGAAGTACATCCACATCATAGCCTCCCTCGAACAAGTCTTGGATCTAAATTCAACAAGCTTCGAAGACATAATCGGAAGACTCAAAGCTTATGAAAAACGGATCTTAGATGAAGAAAACCACGGAGATTCGCAAGAGAAGTTGCTCTATGCAAACTCTGATGATCGAAATAGAGGAAAATGTCGTGGAAACAGAGGAAAAGGTCACGCAAATTCACAGGACCAATCAACACAAGAAACGGATCGTGACAAATCAAAGGGAAAAGAGAAGAAGGACCGATCCAAAGTGATTTGTTACCGATGTGATAGAGCTGGTCACTTTGCCTTTGTATGTCCAGAGAGACTACAAAAATTACAAGAACCAAACAAAGTAGAGACCGAAGACGAAGACCCGGCTCTCTACATGCACGAAGTAGTATTTTTGAATGAAGAAAAAGTTATACCGAAAAACTACGAGACCAGCTTCAAAGACGAAGAGTTGTGGTATCTTGACAATGGGGCAAGTAACCACATGACTGGCCATAAAGAATACTTTTCGGAGCTAAATGAAAACATAATGGGAAAAGTCAAGTTCGGAGATGGGTCGTGTGTTGAAATCGCAGGAAAAGGAGCAATTCTGTTTCAAAGTAAGACGAGTGAACAGATCTTGGTCTCTGACATCTATTACATACCCTCACTTAAGAGCAACATCCTGAGCCTAGGACAAGCTACAGAAGTTGGATGCGATGTAAGGATGAGACAAGACTTTCTTACACTTCACGATCCGATAGGAAGACTTTTGGTGAAAGTTACAAGATCACCCAACAGGCTCTACAAAATTAAGCTACAGATAGGGAAACCAATCTGTTTACTTACAAGTATAGAAGATAATGCTTGGAGATGGCACGCCCGTTTAGGACACATTAGCTTCAAAACAATGAATACGATGTTTCAGCAAAAGATGGTGCAAGGTTTGCCGAAAATCAGAGATGAGAAAAAAATGTGTGTCTTGTTTGGTTGGAAAACAAACTCGCCAATCCTTTCCGAAGACTTCATTGTTTCGAGCTTCAAAACCTCTAGAGCTTCTACATGCAGACTTGTGTGGCCCTATAACACCGAATACAATGGCTAATAACAAATATATTTTTGTTATTATAGATGATTTTTCAAGATATATGTGGACTATCTTGTTAAAAGAGAAGAGTGAAGCTTATGGGAGATTCAAGGTGTTTAAAAGCTTGGTAGAGAAGGACGTGGGGAGGATGATCATGACTCTACGAACCGACAAAGGAGGAGAGTTCACTTCGGGAGAGTTCAACGAATTTTGTGATACAAGTGGTATCAAAAGACATCTCAAGGCTCCTTACACACCACAGCAGAATGGTGTTGTGGAAAGAAGAAATAGAACTATAATGGAGATGACTAGGAGCATTCTCAAGGCTATGAAGGTGCCAAATTGTTTTTGGGGAGAGGCTGTTCATCACGCCACTCACGTGATCAATAGAGTACCAACACGAGCGCTTGAGAACATGACCCCTTATGAGTGTTTACATGAAAAGAAACCGAACATTGAGCACTTGAAGGTGTTCGGCTGTTTGGCATACTCAAAAGTACAAGCTACGAACCTTAAGAAGCTTCATGACAGATCGAAGCCGTTACTACATCTTGGAATCGAGCCAGGATCCAAGGCATATCGACTTTAGGATCCAACTACACGGAAGGTAGTTGTTAGCCGAGACGTTGTTTTTGACGAGTGCATTGGCTGGAACTGGGATGAAACACAACAAGGATCAAGAAAGGATCCAGGTATGTTTCACATGAGATGGGGTGAAACGATTGATACCGGAGAAGGACCTGCGGTTGTTGTATTTGAGCAACAAAACGAACAGGAAGAAACCGGTAGCATTGCCTCAAGTGGTTCTGAGCAAGAAGACGAAGACGACTTGGGCGAGAACCCTCAAAACGATCCAGCTGCACAAAATCAGCAAGAATTACAACCTCATCTTAGAAGATCGGGTCGACAAGTAAGTCAACCAAATTACCTTAAAGATTATCTCTTTCTTGTCGATATAGAATGCGAGAAGGTACTTCTATCACTCAATGACGAGCCAATGAATTATCAAGAAGCAAGAGAGTTAGTCGAGTGGACAAACGCTTGCAAAGAAGAGATAAGTTCGATTAACAAGAACAAGACTTGGAGGTTAATCGAAAAACCGAGAGGAGTGAAGATCATTGGTCTTAAATGGATTTTCAAGATTAAAAGAAACACGGATGGATCTATCAACAAATACAAAGCAAGACTAGTTGCAAAAGGCTATGTACAATAATTAGGGATTAATTTTGACGAAGTGTTTGCACCAGTGGCTCNTTCCATGAAAGCAACTTGGAGAAGACGATCTCGAGAGAAGAAAATTTGTTATGAATATTGACTTTTCTTATTAATTATTCTGTAGAGTATCGTTTCCTTTATATACAATAAACTGTATGCTAACATAAGCTCAATTATGTGCAGGATATGCTAACATAAACCAAGAGTGAACCAAGAGTAAAAATACTCATGATACACCCCCGCAAGCCTTTCAATCCGGAGCAGGAGAAGGAGTGAAGAGGCTTGACATTGACATTCGACCAAGAAGCAAATTGAACGGACCGGGATGAAGCGGCTTGGTCAGAATATCAGCGAGTTGATTGTCACTTGTTACGTGAAGAGCTTTAAGATTCCCGAGCTTGATCTGATCTCTGACAATGTGACAGTCAATCTCGATGTGCTTCGTTCGCTCGTGAAAGACAGGATTCGTTGCAATGTATATTGCCGATTTGTTGTCACAAAACAATTTTGCAGTTTTGGTGACTGTAATGCCAAAATCCCTGAGTAACTGTTGTAACCACAGAATATCACTTGTCACATCAGCTAAGCTTCGGTATTCTGCTTCAGTAGAACTTCGACTCACAACTTGTTGTTTCCTTGATTTCCAGCAGATGAGTGAAGTATCAAGATAAACGCAGAAACCTGAAGTTTATTTTCTGTAATCAGGACATGAAGCCCATTCTGCATCCGCAAAGGCATTGATGCATAATTCCGAGTCTGCAGAGTAGAATAGACCTTGTCTTGGATTCCCTTTCAGATATTTAAGCACCCTATGAGCAGCATGGAGATGAGCATTTGTTGGATGTTGAAGAAATTGACTTAGCCGATGCACTGCATATGTAATATCAGGCCTAGTATTAGTCAGATAAAGTAAGCGCCCAATCAACTCTCTATATGGAGTGGCTGACTCAAGAGGTGTTCCTGTGTCTTTGCTGAGTTTACTGTATGGATCCATCGGAATGCTGCTTGGTTTACAGGCAAGAAGACCAGCATCTTCTAACAGGTCTAATGTATATTTTCTCTGACACACAGAAATACCTTTAGAAGATCTTGCAATTTCCAGACCCAGAAAGAATCGCATAGGATCCAAATCTTTGATCTTGAATGCCTTAGCCAATACTGCTTTTAGCGATGCTAGATCTGCAGCATTGTTACTTGCAATGGCTATATCATCAACATACACCAGCAAAGCAATGAAACCAGTAGCTGTGTTCTTGACAAAAAGAGTTGTGTCAGAAGCAGACTGAGTAAATCCATCAGCTAAAAGCACATTGGTGAAAGTCTGATTCCACTGTCGTGAGGCCTGCTTCAAACCATATAAGCTTTTATGAAGACGACACACAGCATTGGGAGGAAGTGAATCAGGGGTACTCGGTGTGTAGCCTTGGGGAAGACTCATATAAATTTCCTCATCAAGTTCACTATGCAAAAAAGCATTTGAAACATCCATCTGTGTCAATTCCCAGTCTTTAGAAGCAGCAAGCCCTAACATCAGTTTCACACTGGCAAGTTTAGCAACCGGAAAAAAAGTTTCATCGAAATCAACACCCTCTTGTTGAGTAAACCCCTTTGCTACTAAGCGAGCTTTGTACCTCTCTATAGTACCATCTGAGTTGTATTTGATGGTGAACACCCATTTACAACCAACTAGATTTTTTCCTGGTGGTAAGGTGGTAATACTAAACGTATTATTCTTCGCCATAGCTTGAAATTCATCATTCACAGCTTCTTTCCATTTGTCAGATGCCATGGCTTGTCTGAAAGTCTTAGGTTCTGTTTCGATGGAGTAAGATAACATGTAGGAGCAAAAAGGCATTTGGAATTTTTGATAGGATAGGACAGATGATATTGGATAGGGAGTTGTATGGTGAGGAGGAAGGGAGGGAGTGGTGTGGAGAAGAGCACAATGGTAATCAGACAAGTAACTAGGAGTTTTAGCTTGTCGTTTAGGTCTTTCACTATGTATAGAATTTCTATTATCATCAGACATAACTATCTCACTTGAATTTGGTACATTCCTAGTTATGCTTGATGAAGATGATGCAGATGCAGATGCAGATGCATATGCACTATTAGAAACAGGCGCATGATGTGACAATGTAGATGTGTCAGGTGGTGGATGTGGAATATGATGAATATCAGAATGAACAGATGAATCAGATTGGAAAGGAACAGGCATGGGTAAGATTGTATGTGAAAAGAAATCAGGAAAATCAGGTGAATCAGTTTTAAAAGGAAAATTGTGCTCATGAAAAATCACATTTCGAGAAATGGAAACAGAATTATTATCCAAATCTAATACCTTGTAACCCTTATATCCTGAAGGATACCCGAGAAAGATACAAGGACGTGCTCGTGGTGTGAATTTGTTCCTGTCTTTTTGAAGAGTGCTAACATAGCAAAGACAACCAAAAGTTCTTAGCAATGAGTAATCGGGTTTTTTCTTAAGCATTTTCTCAAAAGGACTTTTATCATCTAGCAGTGGTGATGGTGTTCTATTAATGAGAAAGACAGCAGTTAACACACAATCACTCCAGTGTGTTAAAGGAACATTCGATTGAAAAAGAAGAGCACGAGCTACATTAAGAAGATGTTGATGCTTTCTTTCAACAACAGAATTTTGTTGAGGTGTATATGCACACGAGAAATAATGAATCATGCCATGTTCTTTAACCAATTCATTAAAATTCAATTCAGGAGCATTATCACTTCTAAGTGCTTTAACTATGGTATGATATTGTGTGAAAACATGCTTGAGAAATATAGGAAAGATTTTTGAAACTTCACTTTTATTCCTTAGCATATAAACCCAAGTAACACGGGTACAATCATCAACAATAGTAAGAAAGTATCTATACCCTTCAACAGACTCTTGAGAAAAATGACCTCATATATCTAAATGAACCAAATCAAACGGATTATCTGACATGTGGTTATGAAAGGGAAAAGACAATCGTTTTTGTTTAGCTAAAGGACATATTTGACAATGAGGATCTAGAGACAGACTCGACTTAGGAATAGAAAGCGTACCAGACAATGTTTGTAACTTGGCAAGAGATGGATGACCAAGGCGTTGATGCCATATAGTCCCATCAACTGACAAGGATCCAGTGAATGCAGCAGAAACAATAGGTGAAGACACAACAGATGGAGATACATCAAGAATGTAAAGATTATGCATGAGATCACCCTTCCCAATCATCAAGTCCCGAGAATGTTCCTGGATGAAACAAGAAATGGGATAAAAATGAGCAGAGTAATTACTATCACGTAAGAGAGAGCTCACACTAATCAGGTTAAAATGAAATGAAGGAACATGCAAGACATCATAGAGAATCAAAGAATCAGAGATTGGAATGATGCCAGTATGAGTAATGGGTAGAATAGTACCATTCGGCAAAGAGACAGTTATATCTGATGCTAAGAAAATTTCTCTAAATAGTGAAAGATCTGAACAGACATGACTAGTAGCCCCACTGTCTATTATCCAAGAACCATGTGGAAGGGAGGAATATAATGTGGATAAGCATTGATGTTGATAGGTGAAATTGTGATTTTCATATCGAAGATTAGAGGAAATGGAAAGAATTATACCAGAACTTGATTGACTAGCCATGACGCCGTGCTCAGTAATGGTAGCACAAGGATTCATATTCTCTGGAATTTTGACAGTATTGCTTAATTGTTGGATAAGAGACTGGATTTGAGCTTGTGAAAACTGACTGACATCCTGACTTGTAGGAGTCATAGCTGGTGGGGGCAGATAAGGCATTGGACCACCACTTGAGACATCAGTAATCACATTTGCAACAGCTCGATTTTGAGATCCTTGGCTCTGATTTTGGAAAGATGGCCTATGATTGTAAGAATTCTGACCCCTTGGAACAAAAGGAGGTCTAACAGCAGAGTTTCCTGATGTTGGAAACTTGTATCCAGTAGGATATCCATGAACACGATAGCACTTGTGAATTGTATGTCCCAACTGACCACAATACGTACACAAAGGCCTGTTGGTCCTTGGTCGATAAGTATTATATGCAGCTGCATATTCAGTCTGAGCAGCATCGAATTCACCACCATTGTAAGAACCACTGGCTTGAAACACAACATTTTCAGACTTGATAACGGGCTTTACTGTTCTTTGTCTCTCATCCTGAGCTACAATATTGAAAGCTTCTTCAATATTTGGAATAGGCTTGAGCATCAAAACATGACGTCTAGTTTGTTCATAGATCTCATTCAGCCCCATCAAAAACTTTGTAACTCTGCTTCGCTGCTGTAGTTGTTCCCAAAGTATTGCAGCATTACACTCACATCTCCCACATGTGCAAACCGGTAACTCAATGTAGTTTTTATATTCTTCCCACAGAGTGATCAGTTCAGTGTAATAAGCACTGACATCCATCGATCCTTGCTGTATAGTACTCAATCGTTGTTCAATTTCATAAACACGAGGAGCATCATCTTGTTTGAAGCGAGACATGAGATTATTCCATATACTTTCAGCAGTAGACATGAATAACAAGCTTTGTCCTATCTTCTTAGACACCGAATTCATTAACCAGGTAGCTACCATGTCATTGCAACGAGACCAAACACCAGAATCCCTATGATTATCAGGAGGCTTTCGAATTGTACCGTCAACGAATCCCAGTTTGTTGCGGACATTTAGAGCCATACGGACTGATCTTTTCCATGAGTGAAAATCTGCACCAGAAGAGAGCCGATCTGTTACCAATTGTAATCCGGCATGGTCCGTGCTGTGAAGAAAGAACGTATTCTCATAATGATTCATATTCTGTCGCGCCGAGTCATTGGAGTTGTTCGCACCAATTGAAGTTGGATTTGAGTTAGATCCCATAGTATAAGATGAATTTGACTGAAATTTCACCAAGGATCAAAGAAATTGTGTCGAATTTGATGTAATCGAAGATAGAATCGAACACAATTAGGTCAAAGAAAGAACGAAATGAACAGAAAGAAGAATCGCGACACTGATGAATCGAGAAAGGAGAAAAACAATCGAGACAAAATGAATAAGAAGAACATTAAAACGATTCACGATCGTGATGCTCTGATACGATAACAAATTCCATGAAAGCAACTTGGAGAAGACGATCTCGAGAGAAGAAAATTTGTTATGAATATTGACTTTTCTTATTAATTATTCTGTAGAGTATCGTTTTCTTTATATACAATAAACTGTATGCTAATATAAGCTCAATTATGTGCAGGATATGCTAACATAAACCAAGAGTGAACCAAGAGTAAAAATACTCATGATACACAAAACATATATTTTTGAAAGATATAAAATTCTGTTTTTTCTTTTAAAAACAAAAATGACATTTTTCAATACTAACTGAAATCACGTTTTAATAATAAACGTGTATAATTATGTTTTATTATATTTTTTTTTTTTAAAAAAAATTACAAGTAACTTAATTTATATTTTTTTGTAGTGAAATAATTTTATTAGGTATTGGATATATTTTGCATCCATTTTTAAAAAAAAAATTTGTAAGAGAATAATTTTATATCAAGACACAATTTAAAAAAACGTACAATGTATCTAGATGAAAATCTTTGAAACTAAAANCATAACAAATTCCATGAAAGCAACTTGGAGAAGACGATCTCGAGAGAAGAAAGTTTGTTATGAATATTGACTTTTCTTATTAATTATTCTGTAGAGTATCGTTTCCTTTATATACAATAAACTGTATGCTAACATAAGCTCAATTATGTGCAGGATATGCTAACATAAACCAAGAGTGAACCAAGAGTAAAAATACTCATGATACTATATATACTAAAACCATAAACATCAACCAAAACCGATGAAACCAAAAAGAGTTAAATGAAAACGTTTTTTAAAGTGCAAAAGATTTAATCGGACACTGATACATTATATAGGATCTTCTTCAAACAGAGATGAATTTGGGAATATAAAGAAGAAAAGCCACACAAGGTTAAGGAGCTCAGCACTTATAGTAAACTTCTGCTGAATTGACAAGGAGGGAAGCAAAGACTCTGGATGTATCAGAAGCTTTGTTGTTAGATTGTTTTCTCGATTATAAACAAATATCTATACGTTGTTTGTCACTTTCATGATGATTGCTTAGTATTGTATTGTTGGCCTGTTGGGAAGTGTCGACATGATACCATCTTCTCTGATTGCTATGAGATCGTGAGTGATACTTGTTTACCATCAGGATTCATGAGTATTTTACATTTAGTGTTGAGAGATTACAATTTACACGAGGTTAAGAGTTTGAACTCTATTAGAAACCTCCCGGATTCAGTGTTGGCCTAGAATAAAAATAGGACATGTTTTTAGTTTTGAAAGTAATTATTATATTTATGAGCCAATTTTGGTCTATTGGTTACGGCCTTCATCATCTTGTTTAGTGAATGGGGAGGGTTATAGGTTTGGTCACACAATTTTTTATTTTATTTGATGGACCAAAAAAAAAATGTACTTGGAGCTCTATTATTAATAAAGTCGGCTATGCTCGGATCTAAGAGAACTTAAGGTGGTTTTGATTTATGATCTAGGTTTCTAAAAACACACAAGACACAAGCGGATGTAACAAGACAAGAAGTCATTTGGATTAGTATGCAAAGAAATGTGGTGGTTCGAAATCAGCGTAAAATGGGGAAAAGGAGATCATGAAATGAAAATGGTGGTGGAGTAGAGAATGGTCACGGTTATGGTGGTGGTTGTAGAGAGAATTTGGAACAAAAGTGACTTAGAGAGAGAGAAGAAGAGGGTGAAAGGGTTTTGTATGTTCATAGAGACAAATATTGCCACCTAAAAACAAAATTACAATTTTAGCATTGATATTGCGATGGACCAGAAAGATCCGTCTGATTCAGAACTAAAACCTTGAGCAGGTGGTTGTCAACGGTAACATGGTAAAAGGATTGACTACCAGAAAACTCGTAGGTGACGTCGTCCTTCATCTCCACTTCAATCCCAGCCTTCTTCTCCCAGTCTTCTACCTCCTTGGCCAGCATTTGAGTCACCCCCATACCATTCGTCCTCCACACATCTGAAAATTTCAGAGGAACAACGTAGCGACTTGGATGGATACGAGTTTTGATTCGTTAATGCAACCCGTTTCTTAAAACCATCAACGCTTTGGAAGCAAAGGAAGCCATTTTTTGTGTTTTTGTTTAGGGAAGCTCAGAAAATTGCTCAGCTGGACTCTGAGTCGATTCTCATCTTCACGAAAAGCAAAGATAGGCTTCTTCGGCCTTGGGAGCAAGCGAGTCTCGTCACGAACATGATACGCTTCCCTGCAAAGGGTACCATATCTCTTTTATATATATCTCTATCTGCTGTGATTACTCTACTTTTGGTTTATCTCTATGATTACTCAACTTTTGGTTTGATTTGGCTCAGTTATGTCTGAATCGCTTACATTATACAATAAAAACTCTATAAATCAATAATGTTGAAACTTCAAAATTTTATTATTTTATAGAGTTATTAATTTATAGAGATATTTTGCACTTTGAACTCTTAATGATCATTAAGAGACAATAGCAAATTGTTTTCAAAAGTACGTTCAAAATTTGTCCAGGAGATGTAGCATCAATGAATTTGAAAGATGAGCCAAACAATATTTATAAACATAAAGTTGTGATTAATAATCTCAATTATCGAAAAAGAATAGACGTCAATAGCATATTCGACTATCTAGATAAAAATGATACATGATCGCAAGTTCAGAGTTTATAAAAAATTGTGGCTAACGTACTTAATCACTTATAGCTTGTAGAACTTTTCATAATTTTTGAATGCAAATAAAGAAAACAACACCAAAAATTATTGATGCAATAAGAAAAAGGTTAGAGATGAACTCGAGCGAGAATACAATTTTCAGAAAAACAACACAACAATAAAGTTATATTTTACTATATATATGTAAGCCTATATTATTAATTATTAATTTATTACATAAGAGTTTCAAAAAACAAATGATCTTATTATCTTATCAAATTTTACTATTTTTACATTGACCCGATTCGGGACCGACAAAATTTACTAATTTATGTGATTATTAATTTATCGAATATTAATTTATAAAGGTTTTACTGTATGATTATACTAGTTTTGGTTTAATTCGGTTCAGTCATTTCTGATTACAGTTTGCTCATTTTGGTTTGTGGAGAAGCTATTAAGCCTCTTTTAAAAGTAATTTTGCTTCTGTGAGAAAAGAAACGTTTTAAATTTAATTAAAGAAGTTCGATTAAAATATTGCGAATGTCTCTCATTGCGCTCCATCGGGTCAACAAGAGCTTTTTTAACGACATTGCGCTCCATATAGTAAACTTCAGCTGAATTGACAAGGAGGGAAGCAAAGACTCTGGATGTATCAGAATCTTTGTTGTTAGATTGTTTTCTCGGTTATAAACAAATATATGTACGTTGTTTGTCACTTTCATGATGATTGCTTGGTATTGTATTGTTGGCCTGTTGGGAAGTGTCGACATGATACCATCTTCTCTGGTTGCTATGAGATCGTGAGTGATACTTGTTTACCATCAGGATTCATGAGTATTTACATTTAGTGTTAAGAGATTACAATTTACACGAGGTTAAGAGTTTGAACTCTATTAGAAACCTCCCGGATTCAGTGTTGGCCTAGAATAAAAATAGGACATGTTTTTAGTTTTGAAAGTAATTATTATATTTTATGAGCCAAATTTTTAATGAAAAGTCAATTTGGTCTAGTGGTTACGGCCTTCATCATCTTGTCTAGTGAATGGGGAGGGTTATAGGTTTGGTCACACAATTCTTTTTTTATTTGATGGACCAACAAAAAAATGTACTTGGAGCTCTATTATTAATAAAGCCGGCTCTGCTCGGATCTAAGAGAGAATGGTCACTGTTGTGGTGGTGATTGTAGAGAGGATTTGGAACAGAAGTGAGCTAGAGAGAGAGAGAAGAAGAGGGTGAAAGGGTTTTGTATGTTCATAGAGACAAACAACATATTGCCACCGTAAAAAGTAATAAAAATTTAGCATTGATATTGCAACGTACCAAAAAAATAATCATTTACATTATTACGTTTTTCTGTTCACTTTTTTTGTTTTTACCACATGTTTACAGAATTATAAAAATTCTCATATCCGGATTTAATTTGGTCACGAATGAAAAATCTCATTGACATGTGGGCAATTGCGAACCCAGGAGTGTGCATGCTACCTCCATCAATTTACCTGCAACATAATATAAAATCAATTGGAGAGATTATTGTCTTTCTAAACAATTTATTTTGTCGATTGTCAATGTGCTGAACTAACAATAACAAAGAAGATTTTTTTTTTAAATGATTGATTCTAAGTTCTAATTAATGTTCAACATGCAGAAGGAAAAAAGCCTTAAAACCGAAGACAAATCGAGATAACGAAAAAAAGAGAGAGGCAGTCAAGTTGTCTTTATCAACTAAAATGACTCACAGCTCGGCTTTGGAAAAAGAAAAGGAGCACTTTGTGATTTTCATTTTCACTCTTAACATGGGATTCTTCGTCGGTGGATGATTAAAAAATAGTTATAAATCCAAGTTATGCCCAAATAATTATATCATATTGTTTAAGATATGTTATCATACCAAAGTTTGTTAGAGAGGCTTTGTCTCCATTTTCACACGTCTATATTTTTTCCAAGCCTCAATTGTTTACTTAGTAGTAGTACTCTCTCTCGTTTGAAAACTAATTATACTGTTTATGACTAATAAGAATTACCTTTATAATCATGGTTCAATTATATTTTCCATTAAATATATAAAAATCACACGCACAAAATTCCCTAAGCAATAAAAGTTATTCTCTTCTAGCAATATAAATATATAATGTAATAATTTTTTTAGCAAAAAAACAAAACAATTTATTTTTGTAATAGTGGTTATATGTTTAAGATTATATCACTTGGGGTTAAAATGTCAAGATCAAATAGGTATGGACCAAAGATTTATTAAAAAATTAATTACCTCTCCTTGGTTTAGCGGTTTTCTTGACGACCGGACCGACGGATTTCTTCTCGACCGGGGTTTCTTCCTCCGGGAACAAAACGCCATCAATCCCCTGAACCGAAATCCGTCCGTCGGTATAGATATCAGGATCGAACAAATAAGCCGAACCGTCACCGTGACCGAATTTAACAGAACCGTCTGCCTCCTGAGCCGCAACCTTGTGAGGAAACCGGAGTGAATCGTAATGGATTTTACCAAACCGGCGCACGGAATTGTACATACTCTCCTCGGTTTGGTATTCCGGTATGATGTGGTAATACATAATTTGCTCTGGAGCTCCCGGTTCGCTCAATTGGTCTGTGGTCAGCTTAGCCATAGCTTCGTCGTTTGGGGCCAAAACGGTCAAAACGTAGCCTTCCGACACGAGCCGACCCATCTCGGTGGCTAACGAAGTGAGGTTGACGAGAATGTCCGCCATTTCGTTGTATCCACCGTAATGGAGCAAAGTGTGGATGAAATCTTTGACTTGTGCCTCTCCGTTGAAATGGTGTCGAGGCCCGCCCGGTCCTGGCGCCGGAGCCGGAGCGAGCGACGGACCGGGTGACATTGCGTCGTAAACCGGGAGAACCGGTGGAGCTCCGGCGGGGATTGGGGCGGGTTTTTTCTTGAGACGGTGGGTTCTTGGGTCGAGCTCCGGTGCTCCTTCCGGTATTACGGCGGAGATTGAGCGGAGGCTACGACGGCGGTTGAAATCTTCTTGGACGGAGCGTGGGATTAAGAGACGTTCGATTCCGTGGATGACTCCGTCGGGCCGGGTTAAATCGTCGGGTCGGGTAATTACAGCGGAGTTGACTTTTCCGGTGGCGAAATGGAGGTGGTCGTTGGAGAGGGTACGGTGTCTGACGGAGGAGGAGGTGGAGAATTGAGGAGAAGTGATTCTTTTGGGGAGAATGTGGAACAGCAAGAGAGATTGTAAAGATTTGAGATTCTTGGGTTGGAGCAAGAAAGATTTGAATTCAGGGTCGAGGTTCCGTTCCAAGGCTTCGTTGCGTGGAG
The DNA here is from genome assembly GCA_020283515.1 of Alliaria petiolata. Taxonomy (NCBI): domain Eukaryota; kingdom Viridiplantae; phylum Streptophyta; class Magnoliopsida; order Brassicales; family Brassicaceae; genus Alliaria; species Alliaria petiolata. Next base: position 330,641,899 of record JAHZTW010000001.1, on the reverse strand, counting down.
CGAAGATTGTGATGTTGTGTTGACCAACGGCTTCTTCTAAGGTTTGGAGGAGAAGAGCTTTCTC
>JAHZTW010000001.1:330490581-330568128 GCA_020283515.1 Alliaria petiolata | reverse complement strand
GGGTCAAATTTACCCTAAGCAACTCTCTCAAATTAAGAGATCAGTTGTAGTACTTAGGGATCGAATCCACAGAGAAGGGATAGTCACACAGCAGTTTTCTAAATTCGAATTAAGCTAGGAAGAAAGATGGAATTTAAAACACAGAAAGCAATTAAAAACGGTGTAAGTTCAGGAGACGAAACGCTAGGTTCAGGGAAATTCTCAGGTGATCCAAATTGCAGGTCTAGACAGAATGTTAGGAATAATGAAGATCCGTTCTCGAACTCAAAGCACAACAATAAAATCAACCAACTCTCGCTGGGAAGACTTTCTATGTCTAAACCCTAGAATTCCAAATCTCTTTGCAAATCCTATCAATTCAGACAAGCATTAAAGTTCAGGTTCAATTGTTCACAAAACCCTAAACCAAATCTCTTTGCGAATAGGTATTTTGCTCATCTAACATTAGTTCAGGCAATCAATAATACTCTCGCATCTATTAATTAACCTAAGATCAGATTCTAGGTCGCGAAGGTAGAATAAGCATTAAACACAAATCCAGATGAAGAACTCTAATGATTTTATCCTAACAATTTAATTCGACCTAACAATTCATTAATCACCTTTGAAAAACCCTAAACCTAACAAGCAAACTACTCAGACATGGTGAATAAAGAAAACATCATGAATAAAATAGTTTGCATAAAAGAAATCAATAGAAACAAAGGAGTTCCAAATTTGCTCTGAAGGAGACAAATTCTTCTCTCTAAAATCTCTCTAAAAATCTCTCTCTAAAATTATTGTGTATTATAAAAGTGGTAGCCTAAACAATGGCTGAAAAACTATATTTATAGGCTCAGGTACGAGTCTTCAATTCCCAAAAGGATTAGGAAAAGTCTTGGAGATTTCCTTTTCTTCAAAAACTGGAAACTTTTCGATTCTGGAAATTGGAAAACCTGGTGTCGATCGACACTACATGGTGTCGATCGACACCTGGCGTGTAATTCCAGTCTTGACTTCATCACTTCGTGACTTCATTCCATTAAGCTCCAAAATGCATCCAAAACTCCAATTTATCTTCAATTGTACCTGAACCTGTAAAGACTCTATATAGACTCGAAAATAGCCAAAAGACTCTATAAAAACACTTATATCATGGTCTAAAATGGGTAAAAACCATGATATATCAACTCCCCCAGACTTAGTCTTTGCTTGCCCTCAAGCAAAACATAAACTTAGAATGAAGTAGAAGTTTGAAAACAGGAACTTTCGAGTACTTCTTCAGAACGCCACACTGATTAACACCTCTTGAATCCACATGATATAGAGCCAACCTTAGGAAATGTTCAATGTACTTACCACAAGTTTAGCAATCTCCCAGTTCAAATCCAGATCCTTTCCTTGGTAAAAGAATCGAACTCTAACATTGGTAATGACATAGAACTTTTCTGATTCTTTCCCTTCCTTAGTGCCTGAATAAGACATTCTCATACAGCTCCCCTTCATCGATCCGAACATCTGGAAGTTTGGATCGGCGTACTCGTCGATCCAACACGTCGAACCAGTGCGAGAAATCTTCCCCTTCATCTTCTTGGTTACTCTTTCCTCCTCCAAGTGCTATGAAATCTTTCTCCAGCTCCATCCACGCTTCTATAGTGTCCTTTTCACCTGATCAAGACTCCAAATGCACCAAAACATGCAAAAGAATATGCAAAGAGATCCTAAACTCTAAATGATCGAAATGCAATACAATGATGCTAAATAATAAATAAGGATCCTAAATGATGACAAACTTACACTAAATGGAAAGAAATATGATGCAAAATATAGACATATCAGCTTTCACATGCATTAGTTTGCATTAACCTTGCTTTCTTATGGATTGTCAATTGATAGCACTCAAAATTAGGCAATTTGAAGTTTTGCAAAAAAATTGTGTTTGCCAATTTTTGCTAAGTATGGGATTGAAGTGAGTTTCAAAAATGTGACATTGTCTCTTGCTTATGGCTTGCTTGATGCATTGTTTACTTGGTCTAAATGAATTGCTAATGCCATATCCAAGCCTTGCTTGTCTTATGGGCACAATGGAAAGAACTAAAGAAGATCAATCACCCAAGGAGCAAGCTTGATATGTCTATATTTTGCATCATATTCTCACCCATTTAGTGTAAGTTTATCATCATCTAGGAGTATATTTAAGCATCATTGTATTGCATATTGATCATTTAGAGTCTAAGGTGTCTTTGCATAGTCTTTGCATATTTGTTGCATTTGGAGTGTTCCTCAGGTACATTTGGAGCTAAAGAAACCATTTGGAACTTTGGGGATGAGTTCGGATCAAAGAAAAGTCGAAACAAAGATTGACAGAAGTTGTCTGGCATCACCTCGGATTGGAGCACCTCGGATTGCCAAACCGAGACAACCTTGGCAGAGAGTTCATCGGTTTGGCTCCATCGGTTTGGACGCGCGGAGCAGCTCGGGACGAAGCCACCAGAACCTCCATCGGTTTGGCCTCCTCGGATTGCCAAACCGAGACGACCTCGGCAGAGAGTTCATCGGTTTGGCTCCATCGGTTTGCAAACCGAGACGGACGCGCCAGAGTTCCCATCGGTCAAGACGCCTCGGACGGACAGGCCGGGACGCGTCCCTGATCTTGCATCGGTTTGGAGCCCATCGGTTTGGCAAACCGATGCGGTCTCTTTTTCCAGCCAAAACCGGGTCAATACCCGGTTTGTTCCGGGTTGACCCGATCCGATCACTATTCACTATAAATACATTTTAGACCTAATTTTATGTCTCAACTTTTATTTCTCTTGTTCTTAGCCTAAACTTTTAGCCTCTTTGAGAAAAACCTTGTTTAAGCTTTGAATCTTTGAGTTTAATGCAATATCTTTCTTAGATTTCTTGTTTTATCTTTCTCTAATCATGTTTAACCTTTCTCTAATCTTTGATTTGATGGGTTTAAGCATGATTAGTGAGTAGTTTCCTTAGGAACTTAGGGATGGGTTAGATTTAGGGATTTCTTATGGTTCAAACTTGCAATCTAGGATAGATTCTTCCTTTTCTCTTCTTATTAAGTAGTTCTTCATGCCAAATAGCTAATCTTTGCTATTTTGGATCATAGGCATTTCATCCACCCACCAAGTGTTTGATGAAATGCTTGAACCAACTTAATAAGAGATTTACATTTCTAGCCTAAGACATTAGATGTCTAGAGTGTTTATCATACCATTTAGACTTGTTATTAATGCTTGTTGATTATCTTAATGCTAAAACATCATTAGTTCATTAGGATGATTAACAAAGGGATTTGAGCCACACATCATGGTCTAATCTAAATTAAGTGTTCTAGGTATAGAGTTAGCTTGATTAGTTGCTTAAATTATTGCAAGGTTGTCCATTTAGTTTCCCAAATCAATGATTCCATCCCTAGGTTTCGATTTAGTCAATTGATAATCTTGCTTAGTATCTTGATTAGTAGTGATTAAGGCTTAGTTTCATAGTATTGCTCTAGTAGTATCTCTTTTAGTTTGTGTTTAGCTTTCAATACTTGTTTGTGACTTGCTTTTATCATTCTAGCTTAGCTTAGACTTAACTTTGTATTCTTATTGCATCATCTCCCAAGATGGATTGATACCTCAATATATTGCAATGATATGAGCAATTGAGGAATTGCTTGCAAGTGTAAAAACTCTTGTATCAAGAAAGGTCTTCAAAGAGCCAAGGGAAGAAGAAGGTGGTTGAGGATCAAGGGGTTGGAAGTGAAGAGGAACACTTGGTACTTGGGTCAAAGAAGAAGGCCACCAAGAGAGCTTCCAAGAGGAAATCAAAGGCCACACAAGAGGTGCGTAAGAAGAAGCTCACACCCGCATAACTCCTCAAGGTCTTCATGGCGATGCGATTCAAAACCACGAAGTACCCGCATGAGCAAACGCTTTGAGCTTTGGGGATCTTTGAATATTTCCAAACCCTATTCTCCAACATGGGTTTGGCAAAGTTTATCACTATGACCTATCCCGCTTACACGCATGAGCAAACGCTTTGAGCTTTGGGGATCTTTGAATATTTCCACACCCTATTCTCCAACATGGGTTTGGCAAAGTTTATCACCATGGCATATCCCGCTTACAAGCTCGCGACGAGTGAGTTCCTCTCCTCACTCGCCGCTCACTTCTACTACGAGGGAGAGGATTCACCACCGCAAGATGGTCATGGCTACATCAAGTTCAAGATCCATAGGACCATCTACACAATGTCCTTCCGCCAGTTGAACGAGATCTTTGGCTTCAAGGAGGGTGAAAGATGAACAAAGATGCTCACCGTCGATGAATGTGAGTTGAAAGGCTTGTGGGAGACGATTGCGGTTGGGAAGTTCAAAGCAGGAGGAAGCACGGGAAGCCAAATAAGGCATCCGGCGGTTAGGTATGCTCAAAAGACTCTTGCTCACACTTTCTACGCAAGGAAGGAAACTGGGAAAGTGAGCCAAGAGGAGCTTGTTGGATGTGGGTCTTTCCAAGTTCATCGGTCTTCACACAAGAGGAGGCACGAGAGTTCGCGGGGATAGGTCGGGAACGGGAATGGTTAGCTTGTTTGTTAGGCAACTTCTCTCTTACCAAGATTGGGTAGCCACGATGAAGGACAAGGATCCCGAGCTTAGCATTGGCGGGATCATAACCCCGATTCTCGAGGCTTGTATACATCGGCTAGGGACGGATGGCCTTGACCCCGAGTGGATGGATATCTTCTACCTTGGAAGGAATGTATTACTCTCGGGAAGGCTAGACCACAGATTTTCATACAAGTTTTTTGTTGACTTGGAAGACTGAGGCCAAGATTTGTCTCCGGCACTCGCAAGCGACCTCGCTCCAAGACCTCTCCCACATTGACTTTGTTCCCCCGTATGAGGACCTCTACAATCCCGCTGTTAACCAACTCTTCAATCCATTGCCAAGAAAGGGACATTCGACTTCGACCCGAACCAAATTCTTGAAGAAGAAGAAGAAGTGGAAGAAGAGCAAGAAGCTCCGAGCCCAGTTTATGGTAGTGAGAGGTACTACTTCAGCTCATGCATCAACCTGATGCGAAGCCCAGCTTTGAGAGAAGCCCACTTTCACATTGGCCTTCTCAAGAGGTGGAACACGCACCAAGACCGGGGCATTAAGAAGCTAGGAGAAACGGTTAAGGGTTTGAAGAAGACGGTTAAAGGGCTAAAGGCCATCATAAAGGGAAAATCCTCCACAAGGGCTAGAAACGAGGCTACAAGCAATGTGGAAGAGGAAGAAGCTGAGGGAGAGGACGAAATGGACCTTGATAGGCGCCATTCGTTCCATGTGCAATTAAGGGAAGCGGTCCAAGCATACCCACCTCGCTCTTCCCCCCAGAGGCGCGCCCAAGAAATAGAAAGCCGAGTTGGTCCCCTTCCTCAAGCAACCAATAACTGTCTTTAGGCTCCTCCTCCTCCTCATCCGCGCAGTTTTGAGGTATCTCCACCTTCCTTGTACATATTTGTTTTAGATTTTTATTTTTATCATATTGTCATGTTGGTTGAGGTCTCCACTAGACTTTAATTACACAAGTGACTGTGTAATTTAAGTTTGGGGGAGAGGGAGAGAGATTTGACATTGTGTTTTGTGAGCCTTATTTTCCTTTTTGCATATTTGAGTCTCATGCATATATTTAAGGCATAGAAAAAACCAAAACATTTGAAAATTTTAAAAAATTTCCAAAAACGAAAGTCTTTTAGATGTTTCATTTGCATATTAGGATTGAGTCTAGTTGCATTTCATATAGGATTTGCATTCATATGCATTGGGAGCAATGATGAGCTTATCCTTGTAGAATGCCAACTCATGTAATTAATTCAATGCCCTAGTTAGTAGTTTTTTTATGCCTATGAATAAGTCTTGAAAGTAAGGAAGAACCATGCTTGGACCACTTCACTTGTCACCTAGATTTTTGTCGAAATAGGGTCTTGAATTTGATAACCAACTCTACTCACTTGAACCGAATTTTGACATTTAATTATCATGCCTTGCATTGAAAGTGAATTCATGGATTATACATATTTGAGCTTTCTTACTCACTTTAACACCCTCTTGCTAGCTCAAGTAGTACTCCCACCTTACCTTACCTCCTTTGAAGCCAAATGTTCTAATGATATTGCTTGCGAGGCCTTATTTTGATTCAACTTAGCATAAAGTGTTAGGTTTGAGACGACAAGTTTAGGCTCTCATGTAGATTCTAGCTCTCACATTTTGGGGCTAGCTGTAGGCTTAGGATTTGTGGTATGGGTCGTGGTATTACTTGATGATTTGGAATTGAAATTATATGCTTGCATCTTAGCATGTTGAGTTGTGGAAAAAGGAGTAGAAAGAAAGGAATGAAAAAGGCTTGGTGGAAAGTAAGGGAAGCATAGTTTGAAATGGTGGATCTTGTGTTTAAAAGAAAAGTATAGCTCTAAGTTTTAAAAATGTTGGGTAGTCTTAAGAAAAGAAAAGAAAAATCATGAGAGCCAAAAAGGCCAAAGAAAAGAAAAGGCTAACTAGAAATAAAAAGAAGAGCTAGGTTGTTAAGAGATCACACCATTCGTTATGAGTTAAAGGTTGAAGAATTTCCCCTTAGTGCTATGAAAAGGAAGAAGTGGTTTATGCAATTCATGGGTTTAGCAAGGCACAAAGAGTCTTGGGAGATAAAAGGTAGTTTTAGAGGGTTGAGTGAGCTTTTAAGAATGAATGAGAGGGGTTTAGGACCATTGATAGCATTTCGGGTAGATGAGAGTCTGGTCTTGTATGCATCACTTGTCTTTTACCTTTAGCATTATGCATGAAGTTCAATCCACTTTGAGTGAAACCCGCGTTTGAATTAGAAGCCACATGAATTGGGATCATTTTTATCTCAAAGCCTAATCCCTTAGCCAAATGAATTCACTTGTATTGCATTGTCATGATCCACGGTTTGCAAATTAATGAATGTAAAAGAGTTGGTTTGATAGGGAAACTTATCTAGATTGAGGTCTTTGTGCATTTGATTGTTGAGATGGGCATGGCTAACTCTTTTGGAGTATGATGAATTCAAATGCATCTTACAATAAAGAACTAAGACATTGAGTTGATTATTTTTGTTAGCATTCTTGGATATTGAGTTCCCACCTTCACACCTCTCTCTTAGGTTTGTCATGTTTGCTTGCTTGAGGGCAAGCAAAAAGCAAGTTTGGGGGAGTTGATATACTCATAATTTAGCATATTTTAGTATTCGTTTAGGATAGTTTTATATCTTCTTTTGCATTCATTTAGTCACTTTTAGTTCCATTGCATTCATAATAGAGTTTAGTGAGTTTTAGCTTAGGTTGTTGCATATTGTGCATATTCAGTACTTATTAGGTGTTTTGGAGGAATGGCGAGCCAAATGGAAACTATGGATGATCAAGAGGAGCAAGAGAAGTGGCCAAATGGAGAGAAGAGATCTTTTAGAAGTGTATGGAGATTAGTGTCGAGCTACTAAGCTCGATATGGCCTGGCAGAGAAGACGGAGGGTGCATATCGACCGTTTGGATCAAGCTAGCAAGCTCGATACAAAGTCCACCCGGAGAAATGACATGAGCGTATCGAGCGTTTGTATCGAGCTGCTAAGCTCGATACGAAACCCAACCGAGGATTTGAAGACGGCATGTCGAGCATTTGTGTCGAGCTACCAAGCTCGACAAAGCCTTTGGAGAACTTCTTTAGCAGCGTATCGAGCTGCATATCGACCTAGCAAGCTCGATACGCTGCGCGATTTTTAGCCTTAAACCGGGTCAAAACCCGGTTTGTTCTGGGTTGACCCGTTCGTCCATTGTTCACTATAAAAGCAAAAAGACCTAAATTTTCCTAAGTATCTTTTAATCTTTTGTTCTTGCTTATAAAACCTTCCTCTTTTGTTTCTAAATGATTTTGTAAGACATTTATTTGAGTATCTGCAATTTAGTACTTATCTTTCTTAATATTTCATTCTCTATCTCTCTAATCATGTTTATCTTCATCTCTTTCATAAGATTTGAGGGTCTAATCATGATTAGTGAGTAGTTTCATTAGGATCTAGGGATGAGTTATATTTAGGGTGTTTTAAGGATTGATCTTGATGTCTAGGGTTAGATCTTCTCATTTTCCACCTTGTTTAGTGTTCTAAATGCTAGTTTAGTCATGATCAAGGTAAAACTAGGCCTTAGAGAATTTTCCACCCACAAGGTGTGTTGAAATTCCCCAACCAACTAAACAAGGGATTTACATTCCTAACTCATGAAAGTGATTGTCTAGGGTGTTTATTAGCAATTTAGAACTGTTTCATAATGCTTGTTAGCTTCCTTTTCACAAATGAGAATTTGTTCTTGATTAGGATGATTAATGAAGGGATTAGTGTCATGAGAGTGGATTAGTTTTGCTTTTGAGTTCTTTAGGGATTAGAATATATTGTGATTGATTGACATCAAAGATTTTTTCTTGGAACACCTTAAATTGGTAACACTATCCTTGGATTCGTTTTAGTCATTTGATAATCTCGTTTAGTAGTTAATTAGTCTTTGATTTGCTTGATTAGTACATTTATTGCTTAATTAAGGTGTTAGTGACTTTTGTTTGGTTTGTTTGATTGGTTTGATCACTTAGGTTGTTCATTAAATCTCAAAACCTTTATGCTTGCTTAGATTAAGGAGTTTTATGCATTACTATTGGCACAAACATACCCATATGGATTGATCCTCAAACATTACAATGACATGAGTGGAGTTTGAGTAATTGTTTAAGAACAAAGAGAAAATCCTCTTATCAGAGTCTTCATTCATGGACGTGATTCCTCACTTACCCAACTCAGACACTTTTCGATTATACGTTCTCAATCTGATTTGGGCATGAGAGAATCTTCGGGAGGAAAATCTTTTTTTCATCCTGGAGGCTTGAGGTCTTCTCGTTTACGTGAGGGATCATCCGGGCAGTACTTTCAAGTTTGTCCATCGCTCTCAAAATGTTTTGGCCGATGCAGTAGCTAAACGCCCTTATAGATATGTCTCGAGCCTTAACTCTCTTTTAAGAATTTAATGATATGTGGTTGAAAAAAAAAAAATATTACAACACTTTAAGTACTAAGATCTTTTTTTTTTGGTTGAAAAAATGAGTATAAGTTCTTCAATTGTAAATCTCTGCATTCGTGATTATGTCTTCTCTGTGTGGGCTCTGTTCTGTCTCCAGAGAAGCTTCGTCTTCCGCCGACTTTGTATCATTCCTCTGTATCATTTTTCTGTTTTAATGAAAATTCCAGATGAAAAAACAAAAAAAAAAATGTTTTTCAAAGACATTTCAACTGATGACCTTTGGAACTAAAAGGACCTAGGCAAAGTTGGATGAACTATTATTAATCATATTGATTTCTTTTAAAAAATTCTAAAATACAAGAAATATTCCAACTTTGAGAACGTATGTATTTATTTATGCGAGGGTTCTCACATGAATATCTCATTTAAAAAAATATATTATATGAGTATCTCAAAATGTTGAGATGCTCATGCAAGATTTTCACATTTGAAATATTTGCAACTTTTTCAAATACCCATATAGCTAAGGCCATATTCGTTTTTTGAAATGGATGTTGCATCCAGCTACATCATCTAAACATTGTTTGTTTTCTAAACTAGCTTTCCTATTTGGATGATGCGTAGATGCAACATTATTCGTTTTTAAAATTATAAAAAGAAATTGAATGCAAAATATCTCACAAATCTTTAGCAAAAAATATTTTAAAATAATTATTTATAAAATTTAGTTTTAAGATTTTGGTATAAAAATACAGGTTTACGATATTTTTTAGAAGAATATAATTTCACAATTTTGATGGAAAAATATAATTTTGCCTGAAAAAAAAGAAGTTTTACAGTTTTGTGGGTGTTTTTGAAAAATGCAATTTTGCCTGTTTTGGCAAAAAATAAAATGTAGTTTTGCCAGTTTTGGCAAAAAATAAAATGCAGTTCTGTAGTTTTGACGAGAAAACGCGATTTTGTGATTTTAACGAAAAAATAAAATTTTGAGGCTATGACAAGAAATCAAAATTTTGTAATTTTGACGGAAAAACGAAATTTTGCAATTTTCACAAGAAAACATGATTTTCAATTTTACGAGAAAACACAATTTTTTGATTTTAGCAGAAAAAGATGAGTTTACAGTTTTGGCGGGAAAAATGTGGTTTGACGGTTTTGGTGAAAAACACGGTTTTGAAGTTTTCGCTGAAAACACGATATTGTGGTTTTGCAATTTTGTTAAGAAAACGTAGTTTTGAAGTTTTGGTTGAACAACGCGTGTTTGCGGTTGGTTTACGGTTTTGGTGAAAAAATGCGATATTGCGGTTTTAGCAGAAAACGCATTTTTACAGTTTTGGCACAAAAATGCGATTTTGCGGTTTTGATTATAAATTATGATTGGATTGCTTGGGACAAAATATGCACCCCTCGAGAAATGGGAGGGTTAGGTTTCAGAGATCTACAAGATTTCAACATCTCTTTGCTAGCAAAGCAATTGTGGCGCCTTCTACAATACCCATCTTTCCTTCTGGCTAGGGTATTGCGAGGAAGATACTATAGAATGTCAAGCCCTCTAGATGTACGTAAGTCATATTCCCCATCATATGGGTGGAATAGTATCATGGCCGCAAAACCCTTACTTCTCCAAGGACTCCGGAAAACCATTGGGTCGGGATGTAATACCCGAGTTTGGAGCGAACCTTGGATCCTGGTTATTCCGGCGAGACCCGCTAGGGGAATTGGCCCCGTAATAAACAGAAATCCAGACCTTTTAGTCCATGAACTTATGAGAAGAGATACAAAAGAGTGGGATACTCAGATTCTCAGTGACCTTATCCATCCCGACGATATCCGCCTGATCCTTGGGATGAGACCTAGCCAACACTTCACCCTAGATGGGTATGCATGGAATCACACAAAATTGGGGACCTACACAGTCAAATCAGGATATGAGCTAGCACAACGACTAAAATCGGATCAGAAGCCGGTTGAGATGACGGAACCAAGCATCACTTGTCTGTTAAGCCAAGTTTGGAAGATTCGGACTTCCCCAAAACTTAAACATTTTATGTGGCAAGCCCTCTCGGATTGCGTGGCCACCTGGCAAAGGCTAACATTCCGGCACCTAGGTCAAATAAGAGTTGTTCCTGCTGCGGTGCACCAGAGGAAACAATTAACCATATGATATTTGAATGCCCCCCTGCCCTTCAAGTGTGGGCTCTTTCGGACTTTCCGTCCCTTCCGGGTTGCTTCCTGAGCTCTTCTCTATATGGAAACATGGATTTCCTATTTTAGAGGATCAAAGAAAGTGAGCTTGGCGCTCCTCAAAGGGATATTTTCCCGTGGATCATTTGGTTTATTTGGAAGGCAAAAAATGATAAAGTTTTCAATGAGAAAATCGTATCACATTTGGATACCATGCAACATGCTACTATAGAAGCAGAAAGTTGGCGGTAAGCAAACGAAAAGGAGATAAACGAGGAGAAAGAGGAAAGGCAAGGCGCAGAGGTCCCCGATGGACCCGAGGAGCTGCTTGTGATCCCCCTGATCCCCCAAATCCCGACATGTCAGATTGATGCCTCTTGGATCGATCATGGACCGGTTAGTGGACTTGGGTGGTATCTGATAGACACAAGAGGACACACCACCACCGGACAACAAGGATGCAGAAGAAGCCTGTCAGCTCTATATGCGGAGATGGACGGGCTAATTTGGACAATGACATGTTTGAGAGATAGAGGGTTACAAAGAGTTTGTATCGAGACAGATTGCTCCAACTTGATTCAGATGATCGAAGAACCCGTGGACTGGCCAGCGTTTAGATCAGAGTTAGATTTTTTGTGTTCTCTTAGGAACTCTTTTGTGGAATGTCTTGTACGTTTTATCCCTCGGAGTAAAAATGTTCGTGCCGATATCCTTGCTAAAAGGACAAGAGTACGAGGAACTATCTTTTCCCATGTAAGTCACACTCGGTTAAGAGAAACGGGATCTACCGATCCTGAATCTATTAACCCAAATTGATTTAATATATGGACGATTGTTGACAAAAAAAAAAAAGATTAGAAATTATGATTTACAAATTTGGGTTTTTGATGGAAAATTATTGTCTTGCATTTTTGACGAAAACACGGTTTTGGCAAAAACAAAAATGCGATTTTGCGATTTTGGTAGGAAAGTTTTGTGATTTTGGCGATTTTTCGATTTTGTGGATTTAATAGGAAAATACCGTTTCACAGTTTTGGGCAAAAAATAATATTTTGCAGTTTCGACGAGAAAATACGGTTTTATTGTTTTGGCAAGGAAATGTAATTTTTGATTTTGATGGAAAATTACGAATTATAATTTTGATGGAAAAAACAAGTTTTGACAGTTTTAGTAAAAACAAAACCGGATTTTGTGATTTTAGCGGAGATATATGATTTTGCAGTTTTATTAGCTAGAAAATACAGTTTTAGCGATAAACCGCTATTTTGGTGAGAAATAACGTTTAATGAAAAAATGTTACTTCTATGAGAAATAATATTTTGGTGAAAAAATAATAATTTAATGGTAAGTATAAAATATCAGTACTTAATAAAAATAATAAACATAAATTTAGTTACGTTTCCTTCATATTGATGGATATTTTTGTCTTTGTGTTTTTGAAATGCAAAATTTGCCTCCACAATTTACTTTTTTTAGTATCTAAAATATCTAATTTTTGAAATGTTTTTAGTTTTTTATCTAGGTGGAGCATCCAAATGTTAATTTTAAAGTGTTCAAACAATTAATATTTTAACATTTGCATTCAGATGCAGCATATGGATGCAAAAACGAAAAAGACGTAAATAATATTAGTAAAACGTTTTGACGAGTTAAAATACTATGGTGAGAACCCCTTAATGAAAGTATTTCTAGTGGTGGATGTACGTTCACGGTATGGGAGCACGCGCAACTTGGTAATTTTTATTTTATTAACTAAGGTTAATATATTTATGTAAGTCTAAAATAATGTTAATAAGTAAAGTTAGCCTATATATAAACCAAACAAATAAACAGATAAAAATTCAAAAATTTAAAGTCTATACCAAAATTATATTTTAAAACTTATACGAGAAATTAGGAACAAAATTATAAATCCAAAAACTTCTTTTTTTTTGTTATAGATTTTTTGTCATTAGTAATATATTTTATTTAAAAATTTTTTATTTTGTTATGGTTAGAAAATTTTGTGCTCCTTGCAAAATAAATTTCTAGATCCGTTCCAAAGTGTTATGATACATAATTCGCCTTTCTTTCTTGATGATGAGGCTCCGTGAGAAGAATAGGAACACAACATAAATGACAGTTTTGTGAAAAAAATAGAGATTGTTCGGGAGTATTTTGTATGATGCAAATGGGGGTGTGTGTTCTCCGAGGTGGTTGAACTTCGTGTCCGGGATTCGTTTTCTGAGAGGATGAGTAATACTTGAGCAGGCGCTGAGCCGGGTCTTCTGGCCCTGGAATAACTAGCAGACAGGTTAGACAAACATCGAGAGAAACGAGAAATGATTTTTCTCCTGAAGGTTCTCCGACGCCCAAGTCAGACGTGCACAACTGAGAAGGAATACTCAGAAGGGTAGGTTTAGTGAGGTTTCAGGTGGAACATCACATCCATGGATCATGATGTTCATATGATGTTTGGTGGTGACCGGGAAGACCGTGAATCGGCATGAAAGGGGTCAGGAGGCTCTCTTGCCGGGTAAAGCGATGAGGGAAGAGTTACTTACCTCTCGGCTGGCATTCCCTTACGGGATGACTAAGGAAGTCACCTCCTCAAAATCGTGATGTTCGGTTCTATCGATGGAAGGTTCGTGGGGGATGGTCATCATGGAAACGGATGGATACGATGGAGTTTCCGGTTTGTCTCTGTGTCGTTCTCAGTGTTTTTTCAACTCTCTCCAGCTGTGTACGGTTATCTCTGTCTCTCTCTTTCTGCGGCTTCCGCCGGGTCCGTCCGTCCTCCCTTTCTTCTGAGCATTGGAGCTCCATGTATATTCTTTTGGCCTTTCTTCTTACTGGCTGTGCTAACTCCGTCGATTAGTCACGTCGTCGCAGTGATCGATGTAAGTCATTTCCGCCTAACTCCTGTTACACGCTTCAGCACTCGTCATGCGTAGCCTGAAGTCTACCAAGAAGCATGCAGGTAGGTACCCTGTTGAGTGGATCCCTTTATTAACATGATGCCTTCTAATTGGTTTAAATAAAATCAGTCCCAATAGAGACACAACATAACAAAATTGTATCATATCCAAAAAGGAGCAACATATTTGTCGGCGAGAAATCAGGACTCTTTTAATTAACAATAAATAAATAAATAAATATAAAAAGTGGCTTGTCTTGAATTAAAACCAACAAATGTGGAGCCTACATCAAACTTATTTTCTCTTCTAGCTACTTGCTAGTGTGAACATTCTCGGTCAATGAGTCAATGTTTAATGTCATTAGCCTCTGTATTAATATTCAGGCTATACTTTTTTTTTTTAATCCTGAGGTTGAGGTTCATCGAAGGTCTTTTGGGTCCAGACTAATCTCTCTTGAGCCGAGTTTCCTTTTCGCGCAGCTTCGCTGTGGGTTTGGTGGGCAAGCGGTATCGAACCCGGGTCTCGAGGCAGGCACATACCCAACCCTAGACCACTGAGAGACTCCCATCTTCAGACTATATCTCTATGTGATCTTATATCATCTTCTCTCTATCGTAATCGTAGTAATGGATTTTTACCTTATCCTTGTGATTGTTGCTGCTACCATCTTCACGCTTTTTGCTACTACCATATTTTATATGGTTTATGGGAAGTTCAAAGTATTAGGAAATATATCCCACATCGGAAATTGGAAGGGATCTCAAGTAATATATAAGGGGCATGGGCCAATCCACTCATTGCCAATTGGTTTTGAGTTGGAAGCTCATGTAATTTGATATGGTATCAGAGCTCGATCCACGCAATCCAACCCGATCTATCATCGATATGTGACCCAAAGATGGTCCGTCGATCCATGCCCAAACATACCGAGATCAATGGCCAAGAGCCATCATCTCGAGGGGGCGTATTAGAGAATATATCCACATCGGAAGTTGGAAGGGATCTCAAGTAATATATAAGGGGCATGGGCCAATCCACTCATTGCCAATTGGTTTTGAGTTGAAAGCTCATGTAATTTAATACAAAGTACAAGAAAACAAAATAATTGCTTTTTCTTCTTCTCCTCCATCTCTTCCATCTCCTCAATTATCTTTGCCTCGTAATTGGATACACGATGTCTTCCCGAGCTTCCATGGAGCAGATGTCAGAAAATCCTTTCTCAGTCACATCCTAAAAGAGTTGAGAAGCAAAGGAGTCAACCCATTCATTGATAACGAGATCACGAGAGGAGAATTTATTGGCCCTGAGCTCAAAACAGCCATCCAAGGATCGATTGCGATTGTCTTGCTCTCAAAAAACTACGCTTCTTCGTTATGGTGTCTTGACGAATTGGTGGAGATTATGAAATGTAAGGAAGATTTGGATCTAACAGTAATAGCCATTTTCTATGAAGTGTATCCAAGTGACATCAGGAAGCAGGCTGGGGTTTTTGGGAAAGAATTCAGAAAAACTTGTAAAGGTAAAACAAATGAGGTTATTGGGAAATGGAGACAAGCTCTGGCGCAAGTGGCAACAGTCGCCGGCTACCATTCGAAGAACTGGTTCGTCCTCTTGATATTCCATTTGGTTTTAATCTTTCTGAACATAAGACAAGCTGTAATTATCTTTGTAGCGTTTAAATAATGTATAGCCCAGAGAAAATCAACTTTTGAAATGTGAGTTCTTAATTTTATTATTATATATAACAGATGTATAAATAGATCTCTCTATTTTTCAGGGATGATGAAGCAACCATGATCGAAAACATAGCCACTGATATTTCAAACATGTTAAAGGTTGCTACACGTAGGTGGGATGAGAACTCATATGGAAAATTTGAAAACGTTTTTATGAATCACACTACAAGAAAACAAGAGGTTTGCCACGAAGATTTACGAGTGAACTCATATGGAAACTATGAAAACGTTTTTATGAATGATCAGATGAAGTGAGGATGATTGGGATTTGGGGTCCTCCTGGGATTGGTAAGAGCACCATCGCCAGAGCTGTATTCAACCAACTCTCTAACGGTTTTCAACTGAAAGCAATCATGGTGAATATCAAAGGAAGCTATCCAAGACCTTGTCTCGATGAAGGCAATGCACAACTACAACTACAGAGGCAAATGTTGTCTCAGATTCTCAACTACAAAGATATCGTTATTCCTCATTTAGGTGTCGCACAAGAAAGGTTGAAACACAAGAAACTATTTCTTGTTCTTGATGATGTGGATCAGTTAGCACAACTAGATGCATTGGCGAAAGATATTCAGTGGTTTGGTCCTGGAAGTCGTATTATCATCACAACAGAAGATCTAAGAGTTTTGAAGACACAAAGGATCAACCATATTTACAAAGTTGATTTTCCAATAGATGATGAGGCTTTGCAAAGTTTATGTATCTCTACTTTTGGTCAGAAGTACCCCAACGATGGTTTTGGGGAGCTTGCTAAGAAAGTTACATATCTTGCCTGTAATCTTCCTCTAGAACTAAAGGTTATGGGCTCCCATTTCCGGGGAACTAAAGGTTATCGTTTTTCAATTTTATTTTGAATCTATAATATGTTTTCTTTTGTAGAGTTATCACTATAATTATGGTTAGATTTGTATAGTAAATTAACTACAAGAAAAATAGACGGATATTGTCACTACGGTTTTTATTTGATTAAATACTAATATCATGGAAATGTGATCATTTTTTTCTATGCGTTTTCGTTGATGTGTTATAGTGCTAAGGGTATAAATGTGTTCTTGGTATTTGTCTGTACAGCCCTTCCAAATCTCAAGTGGAAGAATTTGAGTGATTCGAAAAACTTGAAGGAGCTTCCTAATCTCTCAACTGCCACTAAACTCCAAAAACCGATTCTTAAAAAATGTGTAAGTTTGGTGGAGCTTCCTTCCTCTGTTGGTAAGATAACAAATCTCGTAGAATTAGTTCTCATTGAATGCTCAAGTCTGGTGAAGCTGCCTTTGTCTTTTGGAAATGTAATTAATCTCCAAATATTAAATTTTTGTGACTGTTCAAGTCTGGTGGAGCTGTCTTTCTCTATTGGAAATATATATAATCTACAAGATTTAAGTCTTACTTGTTGTTCAAGTCTGGTGAAGCTGCCTTCCTCTATTGGAAATGCATCTAATCTCCAAAGATTATTGCTCAATCATTGTTCGGGTTTGGTGGAACTGCCTTCCCCTATTGGAAATATCTTAAAAAATAAACGTTTTTTAGATTTTAGAGGATTCTCAAGTTTGGCGCAAATCCCTTCCTTTATTAGGAATGCCACTAATTTGGGCGGTTTGTGGTTTAGTGGATGCTCAAGTCTTGTGGAAGTTCCGACCTTTATTGGAAACCTTCACAAACTACGAAGCTTGCATTTCACAGGATGCTCAAAGTTGGAGGTTCTTCCGGTCAACATCAACTTTAAATTGCTTGACCGCCTTGATTTTAGTGGTTGTTCGTCGCTAAAAAGTTTTCTGGAGTTCTCCACAAATGTGAACTATCTCAATCTCAGTGAAACTGCAATAGAAGAAATGCCTCCATTGGTCAAGGGATTCTCTTGTCGTCTACTAATACTCAAGGGATGCAAAAAGCTCTTGTCGCTCCCACAGCTTCCGGATTCCTTATCAGAACTAGACGCAGAAGATTGTGAGTCTCTAGAGAGACTGGACTGCTCCTTTTGTAATCGAGATATTCATCTCAAGTTCAGTAACTGCTTCAAACTGAATAAAGAAGCGAGAGATCTCATCATCCAGACATCGACTCGTAAAGTTACGGTCTTACCCGGTAAAGAAATCCCTACCTACTTTACTCATCGAGCTAACGAAGGTTCCCTAATACTGGAGTTGAACGAGAGGCCTTTCCCTTCGCCCTTGATATTTAAGGCTTGCATTTTTCTGGTTAAGAATGACACTGAAGATAATGCTGAGAAGAATGACGTTGGAAAAAAGTGAAGTGTTATATTATGACATCCATAATGATGAGGAGAATAGTCGGTGGGGTCCCTTTTCGCACAAGCTTAGCCCTTCAATGGAGCATTTGTACAGCTTTGAATTTGAAGCAGATGTGACTTGGAACAAGCTTTCCTTTAAATTTTGGATCCACAGTAACAAATGGGTGGCCAAAGAAGTGGGGGTGCATAACGTGACCAGAAAAACATTGTGAAGAAGAAGAATGAAGGTGACAGTGTAGACGAAGACGAGGAAAATGAAGGTGAGAGTGTAGACGAAAAAGAAGGAAATTTATTTATTCATAGAGCATGCTTTTCAAGATATTCATATAGAGTATCTTGCGAATAGTTCCCATTATGATTTGAAGCAAGGGCTCTTCTCATCTCTTATATGTATGGAGTGTACGGGTAATGATGGTGCTAGTAAAACTGTGTAGAGAAATCGTTTGTACATAGTCTATTCATGAGCCTGGACGACACCAGTTTTTGGTTGATAGTGAGAGATTTCTGAAATACTAGTTGATGATGCAGCAGTAAGTTTTGCCATTAGTGTATCATTGCATTGTTCATTACAAATTGAGTTTATTTGACAACTAACTAGTCATCTCTACTTTTTTTTTTTCAGGGTAGTACAAGTGTTATAAGCGTTATATATTTTAGATTTTATATAGGTGAATTAAACACTGTTGGGAGAGCCTTTGAAAAAATGTCTAATCTCCAATTTTTTGGAGTATTATTGTACATTGCATCTATCACATGGTCTCAGCTATCTGTCTCCAAAACCTCAGTTACTAAATTCAACCTGAAGCTCCTCGTGGAATTAAAAATGGTGAACAATAAGTTTGAGAAGCTGTGGGAAGGAAATCAAGGAATTCAAGTAAGTAATATTTATTTATTTTGTTTTTCAATTTTGTTTCGAATTTTTAACATGTTTTCTTTTGTAGAGTAGTTATCATTGTTATTATTTGGTCAGATTTGTAAATAATAGACTGATCTTGCTACTCCGTATGTTTTTTATATGTTTAAATACTAATAGCATGGAAATGTGATTTGTGTGTCCTATGCATTTCTTTTTATGTGTTATAGTGCTGAATGTATAAATGTGTGCTTGTTATTTGTCTCTGTACAGCCCCTTCTAAATCTCAAATGGATGGATTTGGTATGAATGTGACAGTACATAGATGATGAAGAGGAAAATGGTGAGGCAGTTCCCTCTTGAACTGTATTCCTATGTTTATTAAGTTTATCAATAAATGGGATTCAATAGTTTTACAGGACCAAAATGGAGACACGCCAGTGATGATTAATACTATCTCATTGAGTTTCTAATATTTGGATCTTACTTTTATGTCATTTGCAGTTTTCGCTTGTTTATGTCATCGCAGTTTTGGATCTTTTCTTTTAGACATATATTTCTCATTCATCTTCTATTTTCATTGTATAGAATAACTCTGAAACTGGTTCTTCCTAGTCCAAGATTATTGAGATGGGATTCGATGAGGAAAAGGTTATCAATGCCATACATGAACATGGTAATTACAAATCTCTCTCCTTTTAAGTATGAAGTAAAACTTAATGAGTTTGCTGACATTTTTTTGTTTTGCTTTATAACTTGCATGAGAAGAAAATATGGAACAAATAGCAAATGTACTCCTCTTTTCAGAGGTAGGATCAATGGAGACTGTGAAGTTGAAGAAGAGGTAAATGGAAATGATTAGACAAAGAAGAGGAAAAAATAAAGTCCCTTCATGATCATGGACACGAAAAGAATTTCAGAGGTTGGGAACAATGGAGACTGTGAAGCCGAAGAAGAAGTAAACGGAGATGATAGTGCAGAGACAAAGAAGAGCAGAGTATCATATTAATCATAGATATTGTTGCTTTGTAATTGGTTTGAAACTGTATATCAAACTCATTGAAAATCTTCATGTTTTCAGGAAATATTATTCTAATTGAGCCTCAATGTTAACCACATACAAGAGACCCCTAAAGACCAATCCCTTTACACATATCCACCATTAACAGGGATGATTTGACCATTGATCCATTCACCACCATCACTAGCCAAGAATCCAACAAGAGGCACCACGTCTTTGGCTTCACCGATCCTCCCAAAGGGAGACTCCGCGGCTATCTTCTCCACCAACTCCGAGCTCTTACCTTCAAAGAACATCTCAGTGGCAATGGGTCCTGGAGCAACGCAGTTTGCAGTGATCCCTGTTCCTTTGAGCTCTTTCGCAAGAATTTTGACCATAGTTTCCACAGCTGCTTTCGATGCTGCATAGATACCGAATCCCGGCTTTAAGCCTCGGGTCATGGAAGATGTCAGGAGAATAATCCGACCACCGCCTCCTTGTTTTAGCCTATTGGCAGCTTCCTTGCTGCATAGGAAGGCTCCTTTTGTATTGACACTACAACCCATAAGAAACAAAACAAACAAAGAATTATTGGAGACTGAAGAGTGCTAATTAAGTACATGTAACAGTAGTTGAAACAAAAAAACTTTTACCTGAATTTGATTCAAAATTAGACAGATACAACTCACTAACATGGAAAACATGTTTCATGTTCTTGTGGATGTAACAAGAAACCTTAGTTGGAATTTGATTGGGAATTAGATATACAGATCTCAAGAACATGGGAACATGTTTCATTTGATTCGAAATTAGACATATAAATCTCATGAACAGGAAACATAGAATGTATTAGGATTCATGGAGAGCGAATCAAGCACACAGATGAAACGATGGCTGAACATTTCTCATTAATGGAATCAAGTTTCTAGTTCAAAAGCATACAACATTTCTCGTTTAATTCGAATTTAGAATTTGGAATTGACGTAACTAATAAACGACAAAATTTGATTACTTCTCCAGTATCAAGCGGGAAGAAAAGAATACAATCAATGAACAATCTCGAGTAAAACAGTACCTGAAAGTGCGATCAAAATCTTCGACTGATGTGTCTGCGACGGAGGGATATTTGGGATCGAGGACTCCAGCTGAGTTAACCAGGATATGAACCGGCGACTCAAACGCTGTCTCCGCCGCATCGAACAGCGATTTCACCTGGCTTGGCTCGGAAACGTTGGCCTGGACCACAATCGCTCTTGGCCTCTCTCCGGTGATTTCTTTGCCGAAGGGAAAACCGTTGATCTCCGCCGCAACACGCTCGGCGTCGGCGGATTTAGTGGTGTAATTGACGACAATCCTGGCACCGAGTTCAGCGAGATGGATCGCTATCGCTCGCCCAATACCACGGGAGGAACCGGTGACTACGGCGACTCGGCCGGCGAGAGGAAGCGGCGGTTGCGAAATTGACGACTGTGCTGCCATAGCTATTGAGTATAGTCTATCTCTCTCCGTCGGTAATTTTGTTTGATTTGGCTTGCGGCTAAATTACAAGAAAAATAGGTTTTGTTTCGGTTTAGTATGACAAATTTCCGTTTGGTTCGATTTCATATCTGGTTTTGCATTTGGTTCAGTTTTTGGAAAAAATAAGGTAACAGTGGCTATGACAGTTTCGGTAAATTGCAGAGTAAGTACGCTTTCAAGTTTGAACTCCTCCAAACAATCATCTTCTTTCAAAATTTTGATTTTGTTCGTTAAGAATTACGTTCTGAAAATGAGATAGTGATCCTTTCTTGAGAACTTTCCATTAGTGATAAAAAATGCTTTGTTTAAAATAAGCGAAACAAAAAAATATTGGTTCGTGTAGTGAAATCCATAAAAGACCAATAAACTAATACCACATGTTTGAGAGAGAGAGGATACTTCCATTCTTAATATATTCTATGAAAAAAATGAAATAAAAAAACACTTTTACCAAACTAGAACTATACTTTATATTAATGTTAATAATTAAAATAAAAATTTAAATAAAATATATATTAATTATAATTTAGTTTTATATTAATTGACAAACTTGTAATTTATATAGAAATTTTAAATAATAATTTTTTATTATTAATTATAAATTTATAACAAACTTCTAATTCATATAAAATTTTATTTTTACTTCTCACATTCTTCTTCTAATATTATGATAAGACTAATGACATTTTATCAATTAATTTAAATTTTGTATAATTAATTTACAAAAACAACATATAGAAGTGGTATACACTCTAAAGAACTAAAATATACATCTAACATCATAATGTATCTTCCTTTCCTTTGTGTGGAGTATGAAGAACTTAGGGATTACCTAAGTTATTTGAACCCGGACTATATTTGCTATAATAGAAACACCGCTGCAGGAGATGTTGTTAAAACTTAGGAGAAGGAAAAACATAAATTGAAGTTTGAGTTAGAAAAGATTTTTAGTAGGATATGTTTGACTTCTGATTGTTGGAATGCACTCTCTGAAGATGGATATATAGTTATGACTGCTCATTATGTTGATTCGAAGTGGGTATTAAATAGCAAGATTTTGTCCTTCTGTGATCTAATTCCTACACACTTCGGTGATGCTCTAGCTAGTAAAATCCATGAATACTTGAAGGAATGGAGAATAGAAAAAAGTGTTTACTTTGACTGTGGATAATGCTACAGCTAATGATAGCATGCAAGATATATTGAAGGATCGGCTTAATCTAGATGATAATTTGGTGTGCAAAGGCGACTATTTTCATGTGTGGTGTTGTGCACATATCCTAAACCTTATTGTGCAAGACAGTTTAGAAGTTATTAGTAATGCGTTGTCTAAGATCAAAGACATTGTGAAGTATGCTAAAGCTTCAATATCTAGAAGGATTGCATTTGCAAGTTGCATCGAAGGTCATGGTGAAGTTGTTCTATCTCTGGATGTTATAAATAGATGGAATTCAACATACGTGATGCTTGAGAAGGCTTTGAAGTATCATCGTGCTTTAAACAGGTTTAAATTAGTTGACAAAAATTATAGGCATTGTCCCTCAAATGAAGAATGGAAAAGAGCTAAGATTATCCATGAGATCTTGAAGCCTTTTTATAGTATTACTACTTTAATGCCATGAAGAAGTTATTCTACTTCTAAGTTATATTTCGCGTTAGAAGTGAATATAAGCAATGAAGACATCGTCATCAGAGCGATGATTACTATGATGAGAGGGAAATTTGATATATACTAGGAGGAGTATAGTGATGTTCTTGCAATGGGAGCTGTTTTGGATCCTAGGATGAAGTTTAAGCTTTTGAAGCGGTGCTATGATGAGCTCGATCCATTTACTTCCCAAGAGAAAATAGATCATTTGGAGAGTAAGCTTACTAAGCTCTTTGAAGAATATAGGAGAAAATATCCTTTGACTCATGTTGTGTCTACAAGATCAGACTATCGTGTTTCTGAACAAGGAAGAGAAACCTTTGGCGTGTTAGATGTAAGTTTACAGATCTAACATTTATATATCTTTTTATATTGTAATTTTGGCTCAAGTTTCAAATGATACAAGATTTGTTCGAATTAGATGATATTCCAGACATTATGGATGAAGGAAAGTCGGCAACGGATATGTATTTACATGAGCCAAAATTAAATATGAGAAGTCATCCTCATTTGAACGTGTTACAATATTGGAAAGAAAACGGTCGTCGGTTTGGTGCGTTAATATACATGGCGATGGATATTCTCAGCGTTCCTATCACCACTGTGGCTTTTGAATCTTCTTTCAGTATTGAGACTCATGTAATTAATAAATATCGGACTCGACTTCTACCTAGCAATGTACAAGCTTTGTTGTGTACTCGCTCTTGGTTATTTGGCTACAAAGTTGATGATGAAGGTATAAGATTGATGATATGTTTTCTTTAAATTAGTTTATCAATCTATTAACATTTTTTTTCTTGTGAATAGTAGATGAGAATGATGAAGGTGAAATGGTTACTATTCGAGCAGAACCAACTTCTACAGAAAAGGAACATGAGTGATATGTGAGATTCTAGATACGCAAGCTCACTTTGCTTACGGTGTTCTTGTTTCATGGTTCTAATGCGTAATTCTATTGTTAAAACAAGAGTTTTTATCTCTTGTAGCAATTCCTCAATTGCTCATATCATTGCAACACTTGAGATATCAATCCATCTTGTGAGTTTGATGCAAAAGGAATACAATGTTTGCTCTAAGCTAAGCCAAATTCGAAATTCAAGTAACAAGGGAATATTGAAAGCAAGCTACAACCTAAGAGAGATACTACAAGACTAATTATATGAGCTAAAGCCTTAATTATCACTAATTAGATACTAATCACTCAATTAACTACTAAGCAAGATTAACAAATTACTAAAACGAAACCTAGGGATGGAATCATTGATTTGGGTATCTAAATGGACAACCTTGCAATCATCTAAGCAACTAAACAAGCCATCTCTATGCCTAGAACACTTAATAAAGACTAATCCATGATGTGTGGTAGTAATCCCTTTACTAATCACTCTAATGAACTAATGATGTTTTAGCATTAAAATGATTAGCAAGCATTAAACACAAGTCTAAATAGCATGATAAACACCCTAGGCAACTAATGTCTTAGGCTAGGAATGTAAATCTCTTAGAAAGTTGGTTCAAGCATTTCATTATGATCCAAAATGGCAAAGATTAGCTATTTGGCATTAGGAACTACTTAATAAGAAGAGAAATGAAAGAATCTAACCTAGATTGCAAGATTGAACCATTAGAAAACCCTAAATCTAACCCATCCCCAAGTTCCTAAGGAACTACTCACTAATCATCATCAAGCCCATCAAATCAAAGATAAGTGATAAGCTAAACATGATTAGAGAAATGATAATAAGAAATCTAAGAGAGATATTGCATTAAACTTAAAGATCCAAAGCAAATACAAGATTTTCTCCCAAAGAGGATAAAAGTTTAAGTTAAGACAATAGAGAATAAAAGTTTTGATAAAAATTAGGTCTAAAGAGTATTTATAGGGGGACCCATAAAAGTGACAAGAAAGGATTGGTCTGTGTTCGGATCGACCAGGCTCATCGATCCAACTGGTCGATCCGAACACCTGGATGTTTGGATCGAGGTAGCTCGTCGATCCGGTTGCTCGATCCCGACTGGTGCTTTCTTGGGTTCTTCTTCTTGGCGTCTTGATTCGGATCGACCAGGCTCGTTGATCCAAACCCCTGGAAATATGGTTCGAGCTGCTCGTCGATCCGTGTCGTCGATCCGAACCCCTGGATGAGTGGTTCGAGCAGCTCGTTAATCCAACTCATCGATCCAGTGCGAGACATCTTCTTCTTCATCTTCTTGGTGACTTCTTGCCCCTCCAAGTACTATGCCATCCTTCTCCAACTCCATTTATGCCTCCATATCATCCATATCACCTAATCAAGAGTCCAAATGCAACAAAATATGCAATGAATATGCAAAGACACCTAGAACTCTAAATGATCAAAATGCAATACAATGATGCTTAATTAGGTTCCTATATGATAAGAAACTTACACTAAATGGAGGGAAATATGATGCAAAATATAGACATATCAACTCCCCTAAACTTGCCTTTTGCTTGTCCCCAAGCAAATGAAACACAAGCTAAGGAGAGAGGTTTGAAGGTGGGAGCTCAATATCCAAGATAGTTAACAATAATAATCAACTCAACATCCTAGTTCTTAATTCTAGAATGCATGTGAATACTTCCTACTCCAAAAGAGTTAGACATGCCCATCTCAACATTCAAGTGCATTAAGAATTCAATCAAAACAAGTCTCCCTATCAAACCAACTCTTTAACATTCATTAAGTACGAAACCGTGAATCATGACATTGCAAGGCAAGTAAATTCATTTGGCTAAGGGACTGGGTTTTGAGATAAAAGTGATCTCAATTCATCCGGTTATGCTTTTAAGTAAGGATAACACTAAAAAAGATTGAACTATATGCATAATGCTAAAGGTAAGAAACAAGTGATGCATACAAGCATAGACTTTTATCTACCCGAAATGCTATCAATGGTCCTAAACCCCTCTCATTTATATTTTTTTTAGCTCACTCAACCCTCTAAAATCTACCCTTTTTCCCAAGGCTCTTTGTGCCTTGCCAAACCCCTTGAATTTCAAACACACTTCTTCTTTTCACACCTCAAAGGGGGAACCTCTTCAACCTATTATTTTTTTGGCGAATGGGGTAGTCTTAACTTATAAACTTAGCTCATTTTCTTATCTCTAGGTAGCCTTCTTCATATTTTTCTTTTGAACTTAGCCTTTTTTGGCTCTTTTCTTTTCTTTAGACCACCTAGTATTTTTTTTTTCCCTTGAGCTATTCCTTTTTTATCCACAAGACTCCCCATTTCAAACCATGTTTCCCCTCATTTCCACCATTCCTCTTATTCAACATCTCTTTCCTTCTCAACTTTTCCACCAAACAAAACCCCCAAATCCTAAGCCTAAAGCTAGCCCCAAAATGCGAGGCTAGAATCTACACGAAAGCCCATACTTGTCGTCCCAAACCTAACACTTTATGTTAAGTTCAATCGAAATAAAGGCCTCACAAGTGATCACACAAGAACAATTGGCTTCAAAGGAGGTTGGTTTATGGTAGGGGTGCTACTTGAGCTAGCAAAAGGGTGGCAAAGTGGATAAGAAAACTCAAGTATTTTAGATCCATGAATTTACTTTCAATGCAATCATGATAATTAGATGTCCAAATTCGGTTTAAGTGAGTAGAGTTGGCTATCAATTTCAAGACTATATTTCAACCAAAAACTAGTGACAAATGAGGTGGTCCAAGCATGGTTTTTCCTTACTTTCAAATTTATTCACAAGCATCAAAGAACTACTAACTAGGGTGTTGAATTGATTACAAGAGTTAAAAATCTACAAGGATAGGCTCATCATTGCTCCCAATGCATATACAAACAACCTAAATGAGAAAAATTCTAGACTCAATCCTAAAATGTTAACAAGTGCAAATGCAACTACATGCTATTTTTTGAAATTTTCGAAATTTTCTTATTTTTTTGGTTTTTTTTATGCCATAAATGAAATGCATGAAACTCAAATATGCATGAAAAAGGAAAATAAGATCACAAAACACAAAATCAAATACACCATACTCCCCCAAACTTAAATTACATAGTTCCTTGTGTAATCCAAGCTTGGAGAAGATTTCAAAATGCAGAAAAATAAAAACTAGATGGTATTTACAATGGTAAGGAGTGGTACCTTGATCAAAATTGAATGGAGGAGGAGGTGTAGGAGTCCATGGAGTATGATGGGTTGCTTGATTGAGGAGTGGGGGATCGCATGACTCTCTTCTCGCGCCTTCGGGTCTCATAGGAGGAGGGGCGTGGCTCATCATCATGGCTTGTTGCACTCGGGGTTCCTTGGAAGGAATGGCGTCTTACCGCCATGATGCTATCCCCCTCATCATCTTCTTGTTACCCTTCTTCATGCCTTGAGGAAGAGGTTCCTCCAACCTTAGCCTTGAGCTCCTTGATTTGCCCTTTCAAGCCCTTTACCGTCTTCACAAGCTTCCTAATGGTCTTGTCTTGCCATTTGTTCCATCTTTGGAGAAGCTTGATGTGTTGGTGAGCTTGTCTAGAAGGCTTTCCTTGGTTGATTCCTTCATAAGGCACAAAGTTGTACCTATCGGTACCATAGACCGGAGGAGCTTGATAGGGCTCGTGGTATGTGTCCCATGGAGCCACCGGGAGGCTCTATGTCGCCTAGATGCTCGTCGGATGGAGTGAAGGCGGCGTTGGCCCTTTCCCTAAGGCTTGTGAGGTGAATGCAAGGGAGTCAGATTGTAGCCTCCTTGAGCCTTTCCACGTTAAAACTGTACCGGTAGCCACTTCCTTCCTTAACGAAAAACTGAGCCTTACGGAGATACGCGGAGTCTATGTACTGCTTCTCGGCCGAGGGCTGGCCCAAGTTGACGCCAACCTCCTCAAGAATAGGCGTGATCATGCCCCCAATGGTGAGTTGGTGTGAGCGATCCTTCTTGGCCGTTGCTCGACCATAGTAACTTGCCGCATGAGCCACCCAAATCTGCACCATACCATTTCCCGTAGCATCACCTCGCATTAGGGAGTTGTCATCAAAGAAACGGATGATGTTCTTGAGCCCAACATCAAGCATTTCCCACTCTTCAGCAGTTATAACCACGGTCTCCTTCTTAGCAAAGAAAGTGTGAGCTAGCACCTTGTGAGCATAGCGAATCGCGGGATGACGGATCAACGACCTCTTAACTCTCCCGGTCTTGTAACTCCCATTACCAACCATCTTCCAAAGCTTTTCCAACTCTAGCTTTGTAACATCCAAGTGTGACCCCGCGCCGGTCCCCTCATCAAAGCCAAGCACCTCACTTAGCTTCTTGAAACCCATCTTGTAGGATTTGTTGTTAACCTGAAATTGGATGAAACCGAAACCATCTCTTTCTTCATTAACCCCTCCCGAGCTCGAGGTTGTCACTTTCAAAGTAGAGAGGAATTGGCAAGTCTCTTCTTGGTAGCTTGGGTAAGCTTGGTTGAACCATCCTCCACACCCCAAATTTCTGAAAATTGCAGTCACATCTTCCAAGAGACCCAACTCATCTAGCAACTCATGATCCGGGTACTTGGTTCGCTTGAAAGGCAACTCCATAAGGGCCTTGTACACGTCCGAGGTAGTTGGAGTTTCGGCCTCAGCCCTCTCAACTCTCCTTGCCTTAGCCTTCTGCTTACTAATTTCCCTTTTAGACAACTTCCTTATGACCGGGGGACTCTCCTCGGGATCTTCTTCAACCTCAGCCGGCCTCTTGCCTTGCTTCTTGCTAGCCTCACTCCTTGTTCTCCCCATATCACCTATAAAATCGAAAATCTTGGAGAAGAGTAAGTATATTGTGAATTAAAAATTCTTGGAAGCAAGCAACAAGCATGTAATCATAAGACTCCATGAAGGTTCCAAGAATTAAAATTCCATGGCAATGAATTAATAGCAAGAATTGATCCCTTTTATCATCTCTTTTATCATCCAAAGAAATCAACAAGGAAATTTTCAAATTAGGCATCCTCTAAGTGTTAACAAGTTAAAATTCATGAGGATTCTAGCCTAATTACTTATGCAACATGGGAAAACAAGGTTAAAGAAACCAATTTTGAAAATTTGAACATCAATTAGGCATAAACATGAATTTTCGCTAACTCTTGAAAATCCCATAGAAAAAGTGTTCAAAAATCAAAATTTTCCCATGTAATTCCTTGAAAAACTTCAACAATCATCACCCATAACAATATTCAACTATACCCAACACAATCAATCCATTCAAAGCCTTTCTATCAATCCTAATCTTCAATTCATTCTCAAGGAGAAATCAAAGATTAAAAGAGAGGATGAGAAGACAAACCTTGGTTCCACGAAAAGGTATGGCCGAAATCAACTAAGAAATCAAGAGTGACACATAATTTTGGAAATATAGCACTTGGAATCAAAGAATTTGATGAAGAATTGAGAGAGAAAAGGGGAAAACAAGTTCTTATCCTTGGTGAATGATTATAAAACGTGAATGAGTGAGAGATATGGGGAAGAAGAAGTTTTTAATCCCCTAAAATCGGTTCAATCTAAGTGGGGGGGTCAACATTAAACCGGTCAAAGGAAGGAAGAAAAGTCAAGCAAACCTGTTTTTGGGTTTGGATCGACGTGCTGGTCGATCCACTACGTCGATTCGAACCCCTGGAAAAGTGGTTCGACGTAGCTCGTCGATCCAACACGTCGAACTGAACCTCTGGCGAAGTGGCTCGAGGTAGCTCGTCGATCCATCTGCTCGAACTGAACTCCTGGAAAACTGGATCGAGGTAGCTCGTCGAACCATCTCGTCGATCCAGTTCTAAAAATTTCTTCACGTCCGAGTTAAAGGCATGGATCGACTAGGCATGCCTTTCACATTGGTTGGTGGCGCCATCTTGACCATGACATCTATCTTGGCCTTGTCTACTTCTATACCATCTTCAGAATCTTATGACCCAACACAATCCCTTGGTTGATCATGAAGTGGCACTTCTCCCAATTAAGAACCAAGTGAGACTCTTCACATCTTTGTAGAACTCTGCAAAGATTAGAAAGACATGCAGAAAAAAAGGCACCTTACACAGAAAAGTCATCCATAAAAACTTCTACCATTTCCTCAATAAGATCGGAGAAGATACTCATCATGCACCTTTGAAAGGTAGCTGGAGCATTACATAACCCAAATGACATCCTTCGTTATGCAAAGGTACCATAAGGGCATGTGAAAGTGGTCTTCTCTTGATCATTAGGATGAATGGGTATTTGAAAGAACTCGCTAGATCCATCAAGGAAACAATAGAAAGGATGGTTAGCCAATCTGTCAAGCATTTGGTCAATAAAAGGAAGGGGAAAATGATCTTTCCTAGTAGAAAGTTTTCGGTAATCAATGCACATTCTATGGCCGGTGATAGTTCTAGTTGGTATCAATTCATCCTTTTCATTCTTAATCACTGTGATTCCACCATTCTTAGGGACAACATGCACCGGGGAGACCCAAGTGCTGTCACTAATAGGGTAGATCACATTTGCTTCTAAAAGTTTTAAGATTTCCTTCTTCACTACTTCCTTAAGGTTTGGGTTTAATCTTCTTTGATGTTCAACTGAGGAAGTATTTTCATTTTCAAGGTGAATCCTATGAGTGCAAAGTATAGGAGATATGCCCTTGATATCACTCAAAGAGTAACCAATAACTCTCCTATACTTTCTCAACTCATTAAGAAGAGAGTTGAGCTCATCATCACTTAAGTATTCATTGACAATGACGGGATAAGAAGAGTTAGGACCTAAGAAAGCATACCTTAGTCCAATGGGGAGTGGCTTGAGTTCCACCTTTGGAGCTTTGAGTTCACTCCAATCCTCATCAAGGTCCTTTGCCATTTCGCCTTGCCCAAACTCCTCTAGACCTATCTCTTGTCTTTGACTTGAAACCTCAACTCTCAAAGACTCCTTATCTTGAGCAAACTCCACTTCACCCTCACATGAAGCTATCAAGCTCGAAAATCTAACCTCCCCACCTTGTGCCTTGCGCGAATCTAGCATAAGCATGTATGCTTGTGTTTCCTCATGTAAGTAGCCATTCTCTCCATGTGGTTTGGTGAGAGCCACACTAAGATGGTCTTCTTGAGCTAGCTCTTCAAGCAACTCATCAGCTAGCTCATCCATAGTTTCAATGTAGAACACTTGACCATCCATGGTTGGCTTCCTCAAGGTCTCCTTTATGTCAAATTTCAGCTCAACTCCTTTTCCTAGATGCAAACCGATCTTCCCTCACATCGATGACTGCACCAGCTGTAGCTAGGAAGGGCCTTCCCAAAATCAAAGGATCATTTGGCTCCTCATCCATCTTAAGAACCATGAAATCCGTGGGGATGATAAAGTTGCTAACCTTTAGAGGCAAATCCTCTAGAACCCCAATAGGCATCCTCACCTCCTATCCGCTAGTATTAGGGAGATTCCACATTCCTTGTACTTGGTGAAACCGAGCTTCTTAGCTATTGAATAGGGCATTAGGTTGATGCTAGCCCCTAGATCAAACAAGCAATTTTCAAAACCAAGAGGACCAAGGACACATGGTATAGTGAAGGAACCAGGGTCTCCAAGCTTCTTTGGAATCACATTGCTTTGAATTATTGCACTACACTCTTGAGAAAGTTGCATAAGTCCTTGGACATCCCTACCTCTTTGTGCCACAGCATCTTTCAAAAACTTGGTGTATTGAGGGATCAACATGAAGGCATCCATCAAAGGCATCTTGAGCTCAATGTCTTTGATTTGTTTGTCAAACATGGCCTTGTATTTCTCCACCAATTGTTTCTTAAACCTCCCGGGGAAAGGAAGTTTAGGCTTGTAGGGTGGGGGAACAAATGTTGATTCCTTTTGGTGAACCTTCTCTTTTGGCTTCTCCTTTACCACTTTCTTGCCCTTCATTGCAATGTACACATCATCAAAAGTTATAGCTTCTTGAGCTTTTTCAAAGCTATCCTCCCCATCTTGAATTTCAATGTCCTCATTGATTAGAGGACTCTCCCTAGTAGGCAACTCTTTTCCACTTCTCAAAGTGATGGCATTGATGTATTCTTTGGGGTTTGCCTCACACTTTCCCGGTAGAGTGCCTTGAGAATTGGAGCTAGAAGCCTTGCCTTTCTCAAGTTGCTTGAACTTTTGTTGAAGACCTCCTTTTTGAGTAGCAAGTTCATTAAGTGAAAAATCCATCTTTGTGTTAATTTCAGCAATCTTCTTTACCATGTTAGCATCATTATTGGCTTGACCTTGAAGTATTTGTTGAAGCATTAGCTGAACATTGTCTTGTGGAGGACCTTGTGAATTTTTAGTAAAAATCGGTGGAGCATTGCCTTGGTTATACTTTTGCCCACCAAAGTTGTCTTGGTTTCCCCCTTGGTTGTTAGACCTTGGTACAAAGCCCTTTTGTTGATTGTTGTAGTTCACAAAAGGTTTGCCTTGAGAGTTTTGTTGAGGGTAAACTTGGTCATCGGGGTTGGCTACATTAGTACTCCTATAAGAGAGGTTGTTATTCCCCTTATAGTTGTTGTTGTAGTTGTTGTTATTGTTGTAGCCTCCTTGTCCACTCACGAAATTTACCTCTTCATCACATTCTTGAAACCCAACTTGATCATCACAATCCTCTTGATTCTCACTAACAAAATGAACATGCCTTTGATTGGAGGTCATAAGCTTATCCATCTTTTCATGTAGAGACTTTATCTCTTTCTTTGTAGACTCATACTCACTTCCCCTTGGAGCTCTATCATAGTCTTCATTGTAGTTACCATCACTCAAGGCAAGATTCTCTATAAGCTCCAAACCATCTTCTACTTCTTTTCCTAAGAAGTTTCCATTACTTGTGGTATCAAGAAGCATTCTAATCTTTGGAAGAACCCCTCTATAAATGGTGCTTAGGAGAGACTCTTGTGTGAAGCCATGATGAGGGCATTGCATAGTGTAGCCCTTGAATCTTTTCCATGCTTCATTGAAAGACTCATTGTTCTTTTGAGTGAAGCTAGAGATCTCATTCCTCAACTTGGCCGTCCTTGAGTTGGAGAAGAACTTAGATAAGAAAGCTTTCTTGCATTCATCCCAAGTGGTGATAGTACCTTGAGGCAAGTTTTTCTCCCATTGCCTTGCTCTATCCCCAAGAGAGAAAGGAAAAAGTCTTAGTTTGAAAGCATCCTCACTCACACCATTCATCTTGAACAACCCACAAACTCTATCAAAGTTATCCAAGTGATCAAGTGGATCCTCCATAGGCAAACCATGGAACTTATCTTGTTGAACCATGTTGATGAAGGCTGGCTTCACTTCAAAGGTATTGTTTTGAACCGGTGGAGGTTGGATACCATATCTATTTTGATGTGTATTTGGAGCATATGCAGCCCCAATTGTCCTCCCTTGTCTAGGCGCATTCAAGGGGTTTCCATTGCCCCTTTGAGCTTGCTCATTTCCATTATGAGGAGGGTTTGTACGCGCCATTGGTGGAGGGTATTGATCTCTTTGTTGTTCTTCCATTCTCAACCTTTCTAACTTTGCAGCCTCCGTTCTTGCAATCCTAGCAACCCTTTCCAACTGATCAATCTCTTGAAAGCCTTGCAATTTGTTGTCTCCTTGTGATCTTAGGTGCATCCAAGGTAAACTGAAATCTAGAAAAGGAAATGGTCAATAAACACAAAAGGATTACTTAGTCTCAAACTAAACTCAAATCTTAATGATCAAACAATCCCAATATGGCAACGGCGCCAAATTGAAACAAGAGTTTTTATCTCTTGTAGTAATTCCTCAATTGCTCATATCATTGCAATACTTGAGATATCAATCCATCTTGGGAGTTTGATGCAAAAGGAATACAATGTTTGCTCTAAGCTAAACCAAATTCGAAATTCAAGTAACAAGGGAATATTGAAAGCAAGCTACAACCTAAGAGAGATACTACAAGACTAATTATATGAGCTAAAGCCTTAATTATCACTAATTAGATACTAATCACGCAATTAACTACTAAGTAAGATTAATAAATTACTAAACGAAACCTAGGGATGGAATCATTGATTTGGGTATCTAAATGGACAACCTTGCAATCATCTACGCAACTAAACAAGCCATCTCTATGCCTAGAACACTTAATAAAGACTAATCCATGATGTGTGGTAATAATCCCTTTACTAATCACCCTAATGAACTAATGATGTTTTAGCATAAAAATGATTAGCAAGCATTAAACACAAGTCTAAATAGCATGATAAACACCCTAGGCAACTAATGTCTTAAGCTAGGAATGTAAATCTCTTAGAAAGTTGGTTCAAGCATTTCATCAAACACTTGGTGGGTGTATGAAGTGCTTATGATCCAAAATAGCAAAGATTAGCTATTTGGCATTAGGAACTACTTAATAAGAAGAGAGATGAAAGAATCTAACCTAGATTGCAAGATTGAACCATTAGAAAACCCTAAATCTAACCCATCCCCAAGTTCCTAAGGAACTACTCACTAATCATCATCAAGCCCATCAAATCAAAGATAAGTGATAAGGTAAACATGATTAGAGAAATGATAATAAGAAATCTAAGAGAGATATTGCATTAAACTTAAAGATCCAAGGCAAATACAAGGTTTTCTCCCAAAGAGGATAAAAGTTTAAGCTAAGACAATAGAGAATAAAAGTTTTGATAAAAATTAGGTTTAAAGAGTATTTATAGGGGGACCCATAAAAGTGACAAGAAAGGATTCATCTGTGTTCGGATCGACCAGGCTCGACGATCCAACTGGTCGATCTAAACACATGGATGTTTGGAGCGAGGTAACTCGTCGATCCGGTTGTTCGATCCCGACTGGTGCTTTCTTGGCTTCTTCTTCTTGGCGTCTTGGTTCGGATCGACCAGGCTCGTCGATCCAACTGGTCGATCCGAACCCCTGGAAATATGGTTCGAGCTGCTCGTCGATCCGTGTCGTCGATCCGAACCCCTGGATGAGTGGTTCGAGAAGCTCGTCGATCCAACTCATCGATCCAGCGCGAGACATCTTCTTCTTCATCTTCTTGGTGACTTCTTGCCCCTCCAAGTGCTACGCCATCCTTCTCCAACTCCATTTATGCCTTCATAGCATCCATATCACCTAATCAAGAGTTCAAATGCAACAAAATATGCAAAGAATATGCAAAGACACCTAGAACTCTAAATGATCAAAATGCAATACAATGATGCTTAATTAGGTTCCTATATGATAAGAAATTTACACTAAATGGAGGAAAATATGATACAAAATTTGGACATATGAATTGTCTATTGAGATAGGTATCATATAAGTGTTCTGGTACAATGCGAATGCAAGAGCTGAACTTGGCACCTACTGATAAAAGCAAATGATTAAGCACAAGTGATCAAGGTAACATAGCATTCAACAATAGACAAGTTTTTACAAGTTTTCTGTAATCGGTTGGATTCCATTTTGGCATGTTTGGAATTTTGGCATGTTGTGTAATCGGTCGGATTCTATTTTGGCATATTGTGTTTTTTCAATATTAATAAGGTTTTTGTGTAAACTCAGTAATACAATATTTTACACATTTGGCAACAGATATAACCAATATGTCCAATAAACACTCCCAAATGGATTGATACCCCATACACTATACTACAAACGGTTATAAGTGGCGGGTCATTGACCTAGTAGCGTGAAAAATCTACTTATCACATATCGACCGTTTGTATCGAGCTAGTAAGCTCGATACAAAGTCTACCCGGAGAAATGACATGAGCGTTGATAGTAGGATTTTTCCTCTTTCAATTAATCTCTACTACTCATGTCATTGTAGTATTTGAGATGTCAATCCATAGGGGTTAAGATTAATAACACTGGGAATACATGAAACTATTTAATCTACGCCAAATTCGAAATTTAGGAGACAAGGAACTATTAGAAGCAAACTACAAGCTAAAAGAGACACCACAAGACTAACTATATGAGCTAAGGCCTTAATGATCACTAATTAAGCGATAATCAAGCAATTAACTACTAATCAAGATTACTAATGGACTAAAAACGAAACCTAGGGATGGAATCATTGATTTGGACATTCAAATGGCCAACCTTGAAATCATTTAAGCAACTAAACAAGTTATCTCTATGCCTAGATCACTAATAAGTTCAGATTATGCTAAGTCAAATAGAATGAGAGTAAAACAAAGCAAGAAATAAATGAGCAATCACGAATTAGGGTTCTTAAAATCAGGAGACTAAAGCGCTAGGTTCAGGGAAATTCTCAGGTGATCCAAATTGCAGGTCTAGGCAGAATGTTAGGAATTATGAAGAACTGTTCTAGAACTCGAAACACTAATGTAAAATCAACCAACTCTCGCTGCGAAGATTATCTATGTCTAAACCCTAGAATTCCAAATCTCTTTGCAAATTCTAACAATTCAAACAAGCATTAAAGTTCAGGTTCAATTGTTCACAAAACCCTAAACCAAATCTCTTTGCGAATAGGTATTTTGCTCATCTAACATTAGTTCAGGCAATCAATAATACTCTCGCATCTATTAATTAACCTAAGATCAGATTCTAGGTCGCGAAGCTAGAATAAGCATTAAACACAAATCCAGATGAAGAACTCTAATGATTTTATCCTAACAATTTAATTCGACCTAACAATTCATTAATCACCTTTGAAAAACCCTAAACCTAACTAGCAAACTACTCAGACATGGTGAATGAAGAAAACATCATGAATAAAGAAGATTGCATAAAAGAAATCAATAGAAACAAAGGAGTTCCAAATCTGCTCTGAAGGAGCCTAATTCTTCTCTCCAAAATCTCTCTAAAAATCTCTCTCTAAGTCTCAAAACAGAAAATAAGAATAATAGTTGGTGGCTAAACAATGCCTTGAAAATCTATATTTATAGGCAAACTCGTGTGAGGGGCAAACTTGTAAATACTTGAAACTTCTTCTGATTTCCTTTTCCTGGTTGAAGTCCGCAAAACTTGGTCGGCTGACTTGGTGTCGATCGACACCATCTGTCTTCTGACTTCATCACTTTGCAACTTCTTCCAGAATGTTCCAAAAGATTCCAAAATCTCCAATTATGCTCCAATCGTAGTCCAACCTATAAAGACTCTAATAGGACTCTAAAAAGACCAAAAGACTCTATAAAAAGACTTATACCATGGTCCAAAAATGGGTAAAAACCATGATATATCAACTCCCCCAGACTTAGGTTTTTCTTGCCCTCAAGCAAAACAGAAACCAAGTATAGAGTCGAGGTTTGAAAACAGAAATATCCAGCTAACTTTCAGAACGCCACAACTCGCTAAAAATCTTAAATCCACATGCAGTAGAGCCAACTTTAGGAAAGTTCAGTGTACTTACCACAAGCTTAGCAATCTCCCAGTTCGAATCCAGATCCTTTCCTTGGTAAAATTTCGAACTCTATCAGTGGTATTGCTACAGAACTTTTCTGATTCTTTCCCTTCCTTAGTGCCTGAATAAGATTCTCTTTTGTACAGCTCTCCTATTTTCTCTTCCCTTAGTCAACTGCTGCCCATTTACAGGGTGTTCTAAGATCTTTTCATTAACTCTTTTTATTCTTTTGAAGTCTCGGGAAATAGTGATACTCTCTACTTGTGTTCCTTGTGAGGAGACAGGTTCAAGAGCACTCACTAATATTGTTCCTTGTGAGGAGACAAGCTCATGAGGTTCATTGCACTATTCCCAGATTTAGACTCTTTTTCTTTCTTTTCTTTTTTCAAGGGAAGATCAAGGAGAGACTGTCATTTTTCTATTTGTTCAGACTAAAAGAGGAATCAAGTTCTGCGCATACCTAGTTCTTATAAGGGGACCTTGACTCTCCCTGTTAGATTGATCCATTTGCAGCTTTCTACTTAGTAAGACCTGTAATCAATTACTAAAGCAATGGTCCTTCAAGTGTCAACATTCTGTAGTTAGTTCCAAGAGAAGTTGAAAATTTCAACTGATTTTGACTCAATAAAACAAAGTTTTTGACTGACTCAAATGACTCTCAAAACAAAACACAAAGTCAGTAATCACCTCCCCCAGACTTAAACAACACTGTCCCCAGTGTTATCAAGCCCGAAGTTGGCTAAAAGAAAAATTGGAAACAACACAAAAGACCAGATAGAAGACTAACCTTCGTCTGTGCGTGGTGTCGATCGACACATAATGGTGTCGATCGACACAGGTCTAAGTCGAATCCAATGTCGCTTTTTTCAACTGACTAAAACTAGGACTTAGTAAAACCAAAACAAAATAAAAAGAAAAACGTACCTAACAGTGGGTTGCCTCCCACTGTGCGCTCGTTTTCAGTCATTAGCTTGACTGTGTCGGGGTTCAGACATCTGGTGGATCAGAGGGTGGCATCGAGTGATTTCCAAAAGAATGTCTTCTCATCCATGGTGGTGTGTAAGCATTAGGTGCATGAAAACGACCAAGGAAGTTAGGAACAACAGCAGGGTGGGACTTGAATTCGGGTGGGACACTTCTTTTTCCTGCAGCATCATCAAAAGAAACACCAAGCCTTCTACGAGAATCTCGTGGCTTGCATAAGTTTGCAGCATCTTTTAAACATTTAAAGTTCTTATTGTTAAGATCAGGGGGTTTGGATTTAATTCCAGGAAATGTGTACCTTTGCTTCCTTCGAGCTTTCTGGCATGTAGGATGTGGAGGCATTTGTTTGACCAAAGATGATGGACTTGCAGCATTGGAAGCGACTTCTGGTGTGATCCGTGAAGTGTGTCGATCGACACCAAGCTTGCAGCTCGAGTCTCTGCACTTTTTCTCCACTTCAGCTCTGCAATCCTTGCTTCCATGATGAAAACGTCTTCTTTCATCATCTTGTCATTGATTTGAACATCTTCTCTGCTCATAGTACTGAAGAGATGATCATTTCCACCCCAGTCTTCAAGCTCCACAATTTCCTTAGAATTCTCAACCAATGCCTCTTGAATAACCAGCTTGTCCTCTTGCTTTTCATTATCAAGCTCCTTGACATACCCAACAGTAATGTCTTCCGAATTTTCCATGATTAGACCTTCTTCCACGGACATCTCTACTGAAAAAGCTTGACCATCAATGGTGGATGGTCCTCTTAACTTGTCCATGTCAAAGTTCATGACAACATCACCCAAATCAAGCTCCATTTTCCCTCTTCTCACATCAATGATGGCACCAGCTGAAGCCAAGAATGATCTTCCCAGAATAAGAGGATCTGCAGGTTCTTCATCATACTTCAAAACCACAAAGTCTGTGGGAATTATGCAGCCTTCAATCTTCAGGGGAACATCTTCTAAGACACCTTCTGGGAATCTCTTTGATCGATCAGGTAGGATTAGAGAGATTCTGCTTGGCTTGAGATCAGTCATTCCAAGTCTAACAGCAACAGAGTATGGTATCAAGTTGGTACTTGAACCTAAATCACAGAGAGAACGAGAAAACCTTCCTGTTGAGATTGAGCAATCTAGCACAAAGTTCCCTGGATCAGGTAACTTCTCTGGAATCCTTTTCTGAATCACAGCGCTGACTTGTTCAGAAACCCACACCTTCTTCTTCTTCCTTGGAACTATGTTCAAGAGAATTGCATTCATGTCTCTGGTAAGCAATGCGCCTTCCTCAGGGCTTATACCCTTGACTACCATTCGCTTGACATATCTTCTTAATGCAAGTGAAAGTTGGACCGCATCAACTAAGGATAGCTCAACCATCAGCTTACTCATCATTTCCTTGCATCTGGCTTCCTCTCTTTCCTGTTTATATCTTCTGGGAGGCAGGGGATAGGGTATTTTTGGTTTATACACCTTTTTCTCTTCGAGTTTGGAAGGTTCAGGTTGATCCAACGAGGTCTGGGTAGGGCGTCGATCGACACTCTGGAGTTGTCGATCGACACTGGCTTCTTGTGTCGAAGATGCTTTTTCGATCGAGCCCGATTGCTTGAGTTCCTCTACTGGTGTCGATCGACACTCAGTGGTGTCGATCGACACCTTCTCTGCAACTTCAACATCTTCTTCATCAGCATGAAACTCCACGATTTCTTCAGCATTCAGGCCCCTTTTCAGCACTGGTTGAAGGCTTCTTCCACTCTGAATCGTGATGGCATTCACATGGCGCCTCAGATTGGTATCAGTTTTCCCTGGAAGGAAACTTTCTTGCCTATGAACAGCTTCTGCAGTTTGAGCAACTTGAACATCCAGCTTCTTCATGTGAGAGTTTATGCTCTTAATCTTTCCATTCAGGTCTTGATACAGTGAATCAATCTTCCCATTTAAGTCCACTGTCATCTTCTGCTGTCCTTCCAAGATTTGCTCAAACATAGCTTCCATTTTGTTGTCTTGCGCAGGTGGCTTCTGGTAGGAAGAACTTCCATAGCTCCTTGTGTAATTGTTGTTGCTATTCTGGAATGGGGGCTTTTGAGTATAACCAGAAGAGTTCTGATTTCCTGTGAAGGAGTTCTTCTGATAATTTTCATTGAAACTTATGTTCCCTTGCTGGTTCCCAAACTTTTGGCTTTGAAAACCACCTCCACTGATGTAGTTGACATCCTCTTCTTCACAGTCTTCAGTGGGTTCGAATGTCTCTACTTCATTAGCAAAGTGGACTTGCTTCTTTCCCACCAAGAGATCCAGCTTCCTGTTTACCTCAGCAATTTGGCTTCCTCTAGTTACTCCGGCGTGTTGTCTTCTTTCGAAGTCTGCGTTCTTGGTACTGTTGCAAGAAGCCAAATTCTCTATAAGCACATTGCGTCTCCTGGGTATCTGGTGTTGAAGTTTCCATTGCTCGCTGCGTCTAAGGCCATCTGATACCTCCAATCAATCCCGCGGTAGAAGATACCAAGGAGTTGCGGTTCGCTGAAACCATGGTGTGGGCAGTCCCTCTGGTATGCCTTGAATCTCACCCAAGAAGCTTTGAATGCTTCAGTGGGTCCTTGGGAGAATGTAGTGATCTTCGTCCTCAGCTCTTCTGATCTCGCGTCATCAAAAAAAATTCATAAGAATGCATTCTTTGTCTCTTCCCAAGTGGTTATTGAGCCTGGATCCAACTGCTTCAGCCACTAGGATGCATCTCTAGCAAGCGAGTAAGGGAAGAGCTTGCAGAAAAGATAGTCATAGGTCACTCCATTGGCCTTGATGCTTGAAGCTAAATCTTCGAATCTCTCAATAAGGTCCATAGGATGCTCATTAGGAAGACCATGGAAGGGATGCTGAGCCACCAATATGAAGTAAGCAGGCTTCAGCTCAAAGTCATTCCTTTGGAATGCAGGAGGACGGATCGCAGCTCTATTAGCATAGAACTGGTCTGGGCGGTTGTACTCGCCTAATGTTCTTCCACGTTCAGCTTCTGCAGGGGCGATTTGAATCGCTGGGTCAATGATGACGGCGCCAGCCTCATCAAGTCTCTGTCCTTGTGCATTCCTTTTATTGCCTTGTAGGTCGAATAGGTTGCCTTCTGCGTCGCGTACCACAACCATAGCTTCAGCCATTGTAGTCTGCGCAAGGTGTCGATCGATGCTTATAGTGTCGATCGATGCTGAGGTTGGGTGTCGATCGATGCTAGCAGTGTCGATCGACACTCGGGCAGATTTGCGGTTCTCGCGTTCCAAACGACCGAGCTCCTGGTCCAGTGCGACTAGTTCCTCTTCCTTGTTGCTTCTGGTACTGGGCATGCACCTGAAACCAAAGATAAGAAACAAAATTAGTAACAAAAAAAGAAAAACAAAACCTAGTCAAAATCCTAATACTAGATTTCGTAGGCAGCTATTACTTCCCCGGCAACGGCGCCAAAAACTTGATAGGACTCAGGTTTTACCCTAATAAAACTACTGCAAGTGCACAGCAAAAGCAATCGTAGTATAAGGGATATCGAAATCCCAAGAGAAGTAGATGCTACACTAAGGTTTCTAAGTTCAGATTATGCTAAGTCAAATAGAATGAGAGTAAAACAAAGTAAGAAATAAATGAGCAATCACGAATTAGGGTTCTTAAAATCAAGAGACTAAGGCGCTAAGTTTAGGGAAATTCTCAGGTGATCCAAATTGCAGGTCTAGGCAGAATGTTAGGAATTATGAAGAACTGTTCTAGAACTCGAAACACTAATGTAAAATCAACCAACTCTCGCTGCGAAGATTATCTATGTCTAAACCCTAGAATTCCAAATCTCTTTGCAAATTCTAACAATTCAAACAAGCATTAAAGTTCAGGTTCAATTGTTCACAAAACCCTAAACCAAATCTCTTTGCGAATAGGTATTTTGCTCATCTAACATTAGTTCAGGCAATCAATAATACTCTCGCATCTATTAATTAACCTAAGATCAGATTCTAGGTCGCGAAGCTAGAATAAGCATTAAACACAAATCCAGATGAAGAACTCTAATGATTTTATCCTAACAATTTAATTCGACCTAACAATTCATTAATCACCTTTGAAAAACCCTAAACCTAACTAGCAAACTACTCAGACATGGTGAATGAAGAAAACATCATGAATAAATAAGATTGCATAAAAGAAATCAATAGAAACAAAGGAGTTCCAAATCTGCTCTGAAGGAGCCTAATTCTTCTCTCCAAAATCTCTCTAAAAATCTCTCTCTAAGTCTCAAAACAGAAAATAAGAATAATAGTTGGTGGCTAAACAATGCCTTGAAAATCTATATTTATAGGCAAACTCGCGTCAGGGGCAAACTTGTAAATACCTAAAACTTCTTCTGATTTCCTTTTCCTCGTTGAAGTCCGCAAAACTTGGTCGGCTGGCTTGGTGTCGATCGACACCTTGCGTGTAAATCTGTCTTCTGACTTCATCACTTTGCAACTTCTTCCAGAATGCTCCAAAAGGTTCCAAAATCTCCAATTATGCTCCAATCGTAGTCCAACCTGTAAGGACTCTAATAGGACTCTAAAAAGACCAAAAGACTCTATAAAAAGACTTATATCATGGTCCAAAAATGGGTAAAAACCATGATATATCATGGCTATAGCGGCTTCTGCCAAATACCGATCCACCTTAACGACCAAGAAAAAACCACTTTCACTTGTCCATGTGGGACATTTGCCTATAGGAGAATGCCCTTCGGGCTTTGAAATGCACCTGCCAGGTTTCAAAGATGCATGATGTCAATCTTTTCTGATTTA
The DNA here is from genome assembly GCA_020283515.1 of Alliaria petiolata. Taxonomy (NCBI): domain Eukaryota; kingdom Viridiplantae; phylum Streptophyta; class Magnoliopsida; order Brassicales; family Brassicaceae; genus Alliaria; species Alliaria petiolata. The sequence continues at coordinate 330,524,919 of JAHZTW010000001.1, read as the reverse complement.
ATTGAAGAAATGGTTGAAGTGTTTATGGACGATTTTTCCGTATATGGTTCGTCCTTTGGCGGTTGCTTGTCTAATTTATGCAGGGTCTTGAAGAGATGTGAGGAGACAAGTTTAGTGCTGAATTGGGAAAAATGCCATTTCATGGTCAGAGAAGGGATAGTACTCGGTCATAAGATATCGGAGAAGAGTATTGAGGTCGATAAAGCAAAGATAGAAGTCATGATGCATTGAAAGCCACCCACTACAGTAAAGGAGATTCATAGCTTCCTAGGACATGCAGACTTCTATAGGAGGTTCACCTGTGATTTCTCCAAGATCGCTAGACCACTCACTATGCTCTTGTGCATGGAAGCCGAGTTTGTCTTCGATGAGGATTGCCTTTAAGCGTTCACCACAATCAAGGAAGCTCTTATCAGCGCTCCCATAGTCCAAGCTCTGGATTGGGATCTACCATTCGAGATCATGTGTGATGCAAGCGACTATGCCGTTGGAGCTGTTGTAGGGCAAAGGAAGGACAAGAAAATGCACGTGATCTACTATGCAAGCCGAACACTAGACGATACCCAAGTGAAGTATGCCATGACCGAGAAGGAGTTATTGGCAGTCGTGTTTGCCTTTGAAAAATTCAGAAGCTACTTGGTGGGATCGAAGGTAATTGTTTATACGGATCATGCTGCACTAAGATACATCTATGCAAAAAAGGACACTAAACCGAGATTGCTAAGATGGATTTTCTTGCTCCAAGAGTTCGATATGGAGATTTTGGATAAGAAGGGAGTAGAGAACGGTGTGGCTGATCATTTGTCCCGGATGAGAATAATGATTTGGTTCCTATCAATGACGCTTTGCCGGAAGAACAGCTCATGATAGTGAATGCACTCGATGGAATGTACCGAGTAAACGAGAACTTGGAAACCGTGGCGAATATGGAAGAGAAAACCATCCCATGGTATGCAGATTACATCAATTATTTGGTGAGTGGAGATATACCAAACGATCTCGATGCTTACCGAAGAAAGAAGTTCTTCAAGGACATCAACCATTTCTACTATGATGAGCCGTATCTCTTCAAAAGAGGGTTAGATGGAATCTGTAGGAGGTGTGTGTCCGAGGGAGAAGCGAAAGGAATCTTGTTCCATTGCCACGGTTCAGCTTATGGTGGCAATTTTGCCACATTCAAAACCACAACAAAAATCTTGCAAGCTGGATTCCGGTGGCCAAGCCTGTTCAAAGATACTCATGAGTATGTCTCCTCCTGTGAGGCATGCCAAAGAAAAAAGAACATCAGCAAGCGTGACGAGATGCCACAGAGCCTGATATTGGAGGTCGATATCTTTGATGTTTGGGGGATAGACTTCATGGGACCATTTCCATCGTCCTACGGGAACAAGTACATACTAGTTGATGTTGATTGTCTTGAAGTGGGTAGAAGCCGTGGCCACCCCACCAATTACGCAAAAGTGGTACTTAAGCTATTCAAGTCCACTATTTTTCCAAGATATGGGGTTCCAAGAGTGGTAATAAGCGATGGTGGCAGCCATTTTATCAACAAATTGTTCAAAAACCTCCTAAAGAAGCACGGGGTCAAGCACAAGGTAGCCACACCGTACCATCCGCAAACAAATGGGCAAGTCGAGGTATCTAATCGCGAGATCAAGGCGATATTGGAAAAAACGGTCGAAGCAACAAGAAAAGACTGGTCAGCAAAATTGGATGACGCATTGTGGGCATACCGAACTGATTTCAAAAACACCCATAGGAAGGTCTCCTTATGCCCTCCTCTATAGTAAGGCATGTCACTTACCTGTGGAACTCGAGTACAAGGCTCTATGGGCCATCAAGCTCCTGAATTTTGACATCAAGACGGCTCAAGAGAAAAGGCTAATAAACGTCCATGAACCGGAAGAAACTCGGTTGGAAGCATTGGAGAGCTCCCGGATTTACAAGGAGAAAACTAAGGTTTTCCACGATAAGAAAATCAAACTGAAAGAGTTCGCACCAGGGGATCAAGTGCTGCTGTATAACTCTAAACTAAGGCTGTTCCCCGGAAAGCTGAAATCAAGATGGTCCGGTCCGTTCACGGTCAAAGAAGTCTTGCCATATGGAGCTGTGACACTTATAGGCAAGGAAGGGGATGACTACACAGTAAACGGGCATAGGCTCAAGCCATATTTGGCAAGTGAGAAGTACCAGATAGGCGAGGCAACCTCAGTCCGTCTCCTAGACCCCAACACAGCCTAGAAGGCTAAGAAAGTCAATCTATGTGACTTTAAACAAGCGCTCTTGGGAGGCACTCCAAGCTTATCCTTTTTATTTTTGTAGTTTTTCTCTCTTTATTTTTCATTATCAAGAAATTTATAGGTGGATTCGATGATCTAGATATAAAGGTGCACGATATCGGGGAGCCATAACGGAAAGAATACCGGAAGAATTGGTCATTACAGAAGCGAAATCCAAGTACATGCCAGTTTGAAAGACATACCCTCGGATATCGGGTTATGGTCACGGTCTAAGGCCGTTGTAGAAATGCAACATGGCTTGTACATCGGATTCACCCCGTAATGATCATCCGGATACAATCACACCCGTCTGCAAACTTACTATACTAGGCAATATCGGACTCGTACAACGGTCACAGACCGATGTGTCTTAAGGTATTCTTTATCCTCCTCGACCTGACTCCTCTTGAACTATTGGTATTTTGGTTGCCTCCTTTTGAGCTTTTGTTACACAGAGACTGTGTAATTTAAGTTTGGGGGGAGGGTCTTGTATATAACCGTGTGTTTTATCTTCTTATTTTCCATTTTCCATCCTTGAGTAACATGCATAAGAACCTCAAAAATAAATTTAAGGTATTTTCGATTTTTCACGCATTTAGTTGCATTTCCATCTTAGGATTGAGTCTAGTTGGATTCATTTAGGAGTAATAGCATTCGCATAGGGTGTATTGCTCAATGAATCCTTGTAAATAATCATTTTTAAGTTATGAATTAAAGGCCTTAGTTCTTGTTTGTTTGATGCATTCCGAATTAGACTGAGCTTAAGACGGCACCACATTTGGAATTCATTCTGTAAAATTCGGTCTTAGCTAAATGCATCGTGAATTGAACCATTTCCCTATATTGAACCGTTAAATTTGAAAATTTAATTATCTTGTTCATGCTTGTCATCAGCTCATAGATTTCACGTGGAATTTCTTTCCCTTTTTACCACCCTTTTTCTAATCCAAGTACCAGACCACACTCAAAATCTTAACTTTGTTTGAAACCATAAACACTCTTGTGAGAGCATGTGAGGCCTTTGCATCATTTTCGAATCTTCCTAGGCAAAAAGTGTTGGGTTTAGGCTGACAAGGTTGGATTCCCATGTAGACGTTGGCTTACAACTCGAGTCAACACTAGGTTAGGTGGTTTAGAACTAATACGACTTGATACCGATATTATAAGCCAATATAGCTGGTTAGACTAGGAAGGGGTGGATTCCGATTGTTGATATAATGAAAGAAAAGGAAAGGAAGAAAATCATTGAGTCAGATGGGGACATGTATAAGGAGATGGCGGCTACCACTACAAAAAAAGATAATATTGTTACAAAAAATTTGTGACTAATTGTTTTGTCATAATATTATGACGATTTACATACGAAAATGTGACAAAATCATCTCGTCACAAAAATATTACTATTTCGCCATAATATTATGACAAAATTGAAGGTAAAAAACTTTTGTTACTAAATGTGTCGTAATTGTTACAAAATATATAGTAACAAATATTGGTATGGATTTGCGACCAAATTTTGTAACTAAATTATACGATTTTTGTGACTAAACTTCCGTCACTCACAGTTACAAATATTTTGTAAGTATGTCGTCACAATTAGTCACTCTTTTAGTGGCATTTGCATTTGGTCTTATTTTGTGACATAGTTGTTACTACTTCATGACAAGATTAAAATCTTATGTAAAAAAAAAAGGAGAACAATTTCAATTCTAAAAAAACAAAAGTATAAATGAAATAATAAAATATAAAAAATATTATTCAGATTCGTCACTAGATAATTCTATATCAGAATTTCCATCTTCAGCGTCTGATCCAATTTCTTCTACTATTTCTGGATCATCAAGATCTTCTGCTTGGCCATGTAGATATGTTAGTGTCTCGACCTGCAATGAATCAGATTGAACAATAGAATCATCATTTTCATGTTGCATTGCACTGAAATCCAAATTTTTGTTGACCAATACTTTCCCCCTTGGTTGTATCATAATTGCTGCTTTCCAGTGTTGATCTTTTTTCGGCTGAGTCATCCGTGGATATGAAACATAACATACTTGATCTGCTTGTGAAGCCAACACAAAAGGATCGTATCTTTCATAACGCCCTTTAGCATTAATATCAATAATTCCTGACTTGTTGATTCGTATACCTTTCCCAATGGTTGAATCATATCAATCACATTTGAAGACCACGACTTTAAGATAAACTGTTCCGGGATAATGAAGCTCAAAAACATCTTTCAATAATCCATAGAAAGCAGGTTCTTCACTTGAGCCCGAAAATGTTGTACCTTTGACACAAACTCCATAATTGGCATTCTTTTTGTCTTTTTCATGATCATATGTATGAAATACATATCCACGACAAAAATACATTGCCCAACAAGTAACTTTAATCATTGGACCATGAACGAGAGACAACAACCAATTTGGATATGAAATATCCTTCGAAGTATCTTCCACCTGTTTTTTAAAATCCATGTATACAACACATATTATAATATAAGCTTATCAAGGATTTATCAAAAGATTATTTTTAAAACAAAAATAAATCTTACATGTTTTTGTAACCATCTTGAATATTTCTCTTCTCTAACCTCAATTAGATTGTTTTCGCTTATCTCAGGATTAGCTGCAATCATACCGTCATCGAATAACCTATATAGAAAAATTAATGAAGAATAAATATGATTTCTTATATTCAACCTATCAAAATATAAATTAAAGTATATATGTGCATATTAATTTTTCATACCTTTCAAATGTCTTAATTGATGGCAGTTCCCCAAAATATAAGTATGTGCGATATTATTATCTTTATCTTGGAGATATATCTCTTTTTCTTTACCACTGCCCCTCCCTGGTTGAGAAAATATATCTGGAACTTCATTAAACTCATGTATATCTTCTTGATTACTTCCATCATAGTGTCGATGTCCTCTTCGATTTTTTGTCTTGATGTGTGGCTCAAAGTAATAACTACAAAAAGTATAAATTTCTTTATTGATGTATTGTTCAACAATTGAGCCTTCTACCTTTGCCTTATTTTTTACTTTTTTCTTTAGATGGCCCATGTATTGTTTAAAAGGATACATCCATCTAAATTGCACAGGTCCTCCAAGACTAGCTTCGTGTGGCAAGTGAATTGGCAAATGCTTCATGACATCAAAAAAAGAAGGAGGAAATATTTTCTCTAGGTTACAGAGAACCATACAAATATTCGTATATAACATCGCAACACCATCTTTGTGTATAGTTCTTAGATAAGGCGAAAAGGTGATTCCAAAAAGGAGCAAAGAAGGCCAAAACAACAAAGCAAAGCAAAAACCGGCCAGCAACACCAAATGTGAAATACAAGGAACGCTAAAAAGGAGCTGAAAGTAAAGCCGAAACCGATCTCCAGCAAGATGAAGTCCCCCGAAGATGACCAGAAAAGGGTAACACGAGGAGGAATAATGGGTATAAGGCGAAAAGCCAAAGAGTTAGGAAGAGGCAGATTAGACTAGGGTAGAAAACAAAATAGGTGCTTAGGTAGATGGGAGTTTATCCTTGTATGCATCCATTAGTTTTTACCCTTAGCATTTTGCATTAAGAAGGTTCCTTTCATGAGTGATCCCATTTAAACACTTAACCCGTTCGCACTACGAGTTCATCTTTACCTCGTGACCTTACCCTGAACAAAGTGAGTTGATTGATAGGCATGAATAGGATCCACGCTTTAAATTTTCTAATAAATCTTAAAGGGAATTGGGAATTTGAATGTGCATTTAAGTTGAGATTGATTTTGCTTGAGGTTGTGATGAATGTGGCTAAGGCTTTTTGAGTAAGTAGAATTCAGTTCGCATCCTAGAAACCTGAACCTAGACATTGACTTGATTTCTTTTAAATGGCGTTTTGGATTCAAACTTACACTTTATCTTTTAAACCTCACCCCTCCGGTTGGCTTTTGCTTGAGGACAAGCAAAAAGACAAGTTTAGGGTGTTGATATATATGTAATTTGCATCTTTTTTAGTATACATTTCATACTAGTTAGGACTCCATTCATGCACTTTCATCTTAGCTTTTATCTCATTTTCACTCATGTTAGGTCTAGATGCATTAGGTTAGGTCTTTGCATATTCTTGCATGTTATGGAGTGTTTTCTCAGGTGCTATGGTGAATGAGGATGGTCCGAAGAAGAAATTATGGAGAGAGATCAAGAAAGGAGGGTGAACGGATGATATCGAGCATGGATCACGGCTTCTTAGCCGATATGGACGAGCGCATGAACGAACCTCGACGAGTAGCAGCGACTTGGTCCCGAAAGAAGCACCCCGGAACGAAGGTCCAACAAGAGGATTCACTGAAGACGGATATCAGAGCAAGACAGCAGGAAGACCCCGATACAAGCAGCAAGCAAGTGGAGTCACGACGGCAAGATCCCGAAATGGTTCTCCGATATGGAGGTTGCTCGAAGATCACAAGAAGATGGCATTTCAGCTTGCATCCCATGACGTGAAGCTGATTCCCTACAGTCCAAAAGAGTACCCATTTCGGGCAAGTGGTCCCAACGTTTTAGGTTTTTCCTCTTTTGTGTATAAATACACATTGTCCCCCACGCTTATCTCTCTCTTTCGTTCCACAATTATTTTTCTGTCTTTCTTGTAACCAAAAAACTCTTAGTCTTTTTCGCCATTAAAGCTTGTTTCTAAAGCTTGAATCTTTAAGAAATCTTGCTCATCTCGTTTTAAGTCATGTTGATCGTTCCTTCCTCAGTAGGATTAACGGTTTCCATGACAAAAAAAGTGAGTAGTTCATCTCGGTTTAAGGAATGAGGTTAGGGTAAACGAGGTAAAGGTTGAATCTTTGGTGCTTATATAGGCTTAAAACATCTTAATCCTTTCTTATTTGATGCTCGTATTGCTTAATCATCTTTGCTATTTGATTTATGCCTTCAAGCTTCTTCAAACAGACGCCATGTTTGAATGTTTGCAAGAACCAATCTCATAAGAGATCCGCTCATCCTAGCCTAAGGGTTTCGATGTCTAGGGAGCGTTTTGGCATAAATAGAGTTGTTAATTCATGCTTGCTAGTTTCATGGATCACTACGCGGGAGCGAGGTTAGGTTGTGAGTTCGCAAAGTGATTTTTCCTGAACTCTATGCTGAAGGATTAGCCTCAATGGTAGTTAGCACATGCATCAAGGAGCAACTTTTACCAAGTTATCCTTAAATAACTTGTCCCTCGAACCAATCATCATTTTATCCTGCAAGCTTGTTTCTTTATTTGATATTCCCCTTCTTCTTTAGCTAGATCCAGTTTATGTTATTAGCTTTCTATCATTGTGACACTTGGGTTGATAGATTTCCTCTCTTAAGCTTTTAGATCGCTCCTAGCTTATACAAGAACCTAATGAATGCAATATGTTGAATCTTCCCATCGTATTGATAAGACCCATAACCTATACTACATTCGGTTATAAGTAGTGGGTCATTGACCAAGTAGCATACGAAAATCTACTTATCAGTCATCGCCCTCGGCACCGTGTGCACCTCCTCCGCAAGATTCGCTAGCAAAGATATATAGTTAATCATAACTAGTAAAACTATCAAACGTTTAAAATGATTACTAGCGATTACTAAATGTACCTTAAATTCCCATATTGACAGTATGCGTTGTGTCCGGGGACGTCTTGGAGGGCGACAGACGGCTGGTGGAGCAAGATTACCCCCTCCGACATCTCCGAGAGACGGTGCTAGAGTGTCCATGTCTGGGAACGGCTTAATTATGATGTTGTACCTTAGCTTATGATACTCAACGGTATAATGCACAACAACCAAGCTCTCCACATGTATCCCCTCTCGTATGGCAGTTGTGATGGCATAGAAGCAGGGGATTTGAAGGAGTTGAAACTCTCTGCAAGTGTAACATCCTCCCATAGATGAACTACATAAGCCACACCATGGTCATCTCTTACTCCGTACTGGCCATCTCCAATTTTCATGACTAGATAACCTGAGGATTTCTCAAAGCTTTCGATCAACATCTCTTGGACTTTCAGATCTATGATGTCATTATCCGCTGCCGCTGCATCTCGACGGATAGTAAACCAAGTAACCAGAGTCGTCCGGATGGTCTCAAGTATGGAGATAACACGGAAATCACAACACATCTTTAAGACCTTGTTGAAGGATTCTGAGATATTGCTGGTCATGACATTGTAACGCTCACCAACGAAATGAGATCTCGTCCAGTGCTCGAATGCAATTTTCTCAAGGCACTCAGCGCATTTTGTGTCTGTAGCTTTGATCTCTTCAAATATTTTTTTCTAACTCTCCTACTCGATATGCACTGGCAGCATCGGAGACGAGGTAAACTAGCGAAGGGGTTTTGAAGATGGACCACACAGGCAGCGTGAGAAGACATCAAGTAAACCTGCAAATTTAAACAACAGAGTTTAATTTTTTTACATTTGTGGGGCATCAATCTGACAATCTGCGCTAATAATCGGCGTATGTGATAACAAGAAGTTAAACCATTTAACCTACATAAATTAAAGCTAGCCGTGTTATTTGAGCGTTAACTATCATGGTAATTGGTAACAATAACTATAAAGTATAACCATTTAATCTAAATAAATTTAAGGTGACTGTCTTAACTACTATTACATGTCTTATACTCTTGTAGATTGAGGCGTGATGGTCGCTAACGAATACCAAATCAGGCTCGTCAGGAACGATAGCAGTTAGCTTTCGAAGAAACCACTCCCATGCCCCCCATTGTTCTCACTATTCATGATTCCAATAGCCATGGGAAACACTTGGAAGTTATTGTCTTGTGCAGTAGCGACAACTACACAGCCGCCATAACGCCCGGTTAGATGGGTATCGTCAATGATGAAAACCTTACGCATATAGCGATAACCACGAGCACATGCGTCTAGGGAGAAGAAAAGGTACTTGAAACGTTCATTGTCGTTAGCAGCTACTTGTGTCTTCAACAGAAGTCTAAAGTATGGTTCGATTAGAGCGTAACTACCCATCGCCAAAGCCATTGCATTGTCCAATGCAATTTTCCGGGCTCTCCACGCCTTCCAATAGTTGACGCGCAGGCTGCATTCCTGACGAACCATACAACGCAACTCATATGCCCGAGGACCTCTTCCCCCCACGCTGTATTTTGCACGCTTCATGTTGCCTACTATAGCGTTGGATGCTTGACGATGGAAGTTCCCCCTTGCATCCACACTACATGTGTGCCTCAGATTTGCACTTTGTACCTCGTACCGATCACTCTCGTCCATTCTCACTGAGTAGACGTGCCATGGACAAGTAGAACCAACACAAACTACAAAAATCATATGAGGCCTCGAACGAACATAATGGAAGTGAAACTTACTATTAATGGCATGGATTGTCAACCTCATTCAGCAATCCTCATTGTTTTTGAATATGTGGTCCACAAAAATATAGTCACCCTCGTAATCGATATCCCTTAGTGCCCTCTACAATTCGTCTATTACATAACAATTATGTTAACTTCTTAATAATAACATGGTTGACATTCATAATTCCCAAACAACAATTCAATTTTTGGAAATGACAAAGTACCTTCCCCGATGGGATCATCAAAATATGGTGGGGCGTCTCTATCGTGCATCGATGGCTGCACCTGTAAATCTGGAAAAGATGGAAAGCCAGCGACCAAGGGAGTTGAGGTGGAAGCATTGAACTCTCCAGACCCTATTACAATATCGCCCATGATACCCTTCCCTTTATCGGCTGGATTAATAGTTCGTCTACTAATTTCATCCTGAAAACTCTCCCCACCGAATGCCCCTGGATATACTCTCGTTTGCATACCATCACCTGAACATTGTCCTAACTGCATTACAATATCGCCCATAATAACCTTCCCCTTATCGACTAGATTAATAGTTCGTCTACTAATTTCATCTCGCAAACTCTCCCCACCGAATGCCTTTGGATATACTCTCGTTCGCATACCATCACCTGTACGGTAACCAGGTTATACAACCCGCACAGTAGCAAAACAATTATATTAACAACACTATTGTAGCTATCAAACCTACTAACGAGATACATGTGTTGCTAGCAACCGGCTCTTTTGGAGAGCTCTCAAAGTCTATAGGTAAGCTTAACATAGAACTCGGGGAAGAAGAACCTGAGCTCCAAACCATGACTTCTACAGGAGCTGAGTCAAAGTAAGCACCCGCCAAGGTGAGCTGCAAAGGGTGGTCAGTATCGAGTTGCTTGTATCCAGGTTCGACCTCGCTGCTCCTGAACGTTTCTCTACAAACTTATCTATCTACGTCCATTCTAGAGGCTAGATTAACCCCGTCACCCACGTCGTCAATAATCTTCTATTTTCCTGAGAGGACCCCAACTCCAGGTTAAAATACCTCTATAGTTGAGATAAATTTCTCTAAAAAGGAAAAACTTCGGGGTTCGTTTCTCCCGTCCATGGCGGAACTGTACGTGTCGAGGCAAAAGCTACATATCAGAGAAAATACACATAGCAAGCGACTGGAATTACGCTTCTCAAATAACGGGTATAGTTAAAATTACGAATGCCGCTTTGCGAGGAGTTGCCTATCTCCATTACTCCCGGGTTACCGCTCGGAAAGCCTCCGCCTTGCGCAGGTGTTATCGTCCCAACTGTGCTAACTTGATTATTACACCCACATCTGTTAACAGGGGTGCGTTGGTCGTCAACAACTTCATTAACATGCATCGGCGTCCCTCATGCGTCGACGTCAAAACTTCAGTAACAAGCGAGTAACACTTACCGGGAACATTGTTAAACGAGCTCCCGTTCTCCATTACTTGTTTCCCTAAGTACGCGGTGCCCGGAGTTTCGGATGGTTGGTTGCTCAGTTGCATGATTGTAGTTGCTAGTATACCCAAGTTATCTCTATCACCGGTAACGTCTAAGTTGCTCCGATAACTGTTAACGTTACGCTCATTGGCGGATTTTCTTCACACTCACCCGAAGAAACACCTCATCAAGATCTGATCTTATAGCCATGAATAATGACACATCTTCGTCATCATACACGTAGATCGGGTTTGATTTTTGCCACTCAGGTCCCAACATCCAATGAGGCCATTGGTAGCTCATGATGATCTCTTCGTTGGGGTGAATCTTTAGTTTTCTTCGAACAAATTGCACCAGGGAAGCGAAGGTTACCCTTTCATTCAACGTGACGGTGGAGTTGAAACCCAACAACTCCGGTTCGTGAACCCAGGAGCCGTCAGCCTTCCGTGACCATTGTCACCACCACGCTTACTTCTATCATCATTGGTTTTCCTAAAAATCGCAAATGTTTAACAAGTTTAGGTATTGTTAACTAAGTTATCGGAGAACTAATTCTAACCCATTAATTAATTTAAGTGCCGGAAAAAAATTGAATCAACAATAAATGCTACTAACTGTAAGATCTTAACAAACGATAAACAGATTTTCTTGTTCTCCCTTCGTCAGATCTCAAAGTACCACTAAATGCTCTCTCTAACTGTATATATCTAATGTTGTGTAGTTGGAAGAGTGTTGTTGTCGAACAACATTCGTCCGTAGTAATAAATAGAAGTTAGAGAATAATATATTTTAGAGAAATACAAATAGATACATATCAATAACATGGTATTTAAGTGTGAGCAACAACAATTTTCTCTCTCTCACTGTTGATATTTTAAAGTCTTTAATGCCCTTTCACTTTTTAACTATTTACATAAAAATGGTTGTTTTTCTCTCTCTTCAATGGTTAATCTACTTCCGATGAAAACAAGAAATAAGAAAAAGAGGAAAGAGAAAGAAGAAGAAGAGGAAAGAGAAAAGAAGAAGATGGTGGTGAGGGTGCATGACTGATGGTGGCGTTGCGCTAACCACGGCGATGGTGGTGACAGTGGGCTACGTGGCGACAACAATGGCGACGATAACACTGAAAATGGTGATGAGAGTGAAGATAAGAAAGGGATAAGAAGAAGAATGATAAAGGTAAACGATAACAAGTTCGCTAACTGGTTTATCTGTTTAATTTTGCATAAAATTATTACGGTAACTTAGTTAGTTAATCACTAATCTATGATAACTAGGTAAACACAATAATTTTTCATGGATAATTGGTTAATATGTATGAATGATAACTGATTTAACATGTATTTATGATATGATAACTAAGTTAACAAGATAGTTTTTCATGAATAACTAGTTTAACATATAATTCATATGGATAACTGGTTTAACATGTATGATGGATAACTGTGTTAACATGTTTTTTTCACAATACGCTAACTTGTTTAACATGTTAAATACATAATTATAGTGTAAATGTGTATTTTTAACCTTTGATGAACTGTGTGTTCGGGATGTGAACAGTGTTAACGGCGAATAGTGAACAGTGTTGTCGGAAATTAAAGATGCCAACAGAGTTTTCATATCAATGGCATTTTAAGTAATTATGTGAAATAGATAAAGACTTTTAAAAATTAAATTTTGTTTCTCTCTCATGCTTACCTAATTTTAAATTATCTTTTTCTACTTACTTAATTAATTGGTCAACTGATGATATACATTAAAATCACCCAAACTATTTCAGTTTCATCATAAAAATATCATCTAATTTTTTTATTACAAAAATTTGGACGAAATCTATTTTGTCGGCGGCTAAAAATACGTCCACAATCTACTTTCTAAATCTTTTAAATTAATCATTAAATGAAGCTTTACATCAACTTGTTAGAAATGCTCTTAGGTACGTAGGGACACTATGGTCAACGAAAAAATTAAAGTGGTGAGAGAACTCATTTTCGTTTATTATACGTCACCCACCTCGATTTGTAGTCAACTGAAGTTTTCAACCAAAAATACCTTTTATATTTTGTTGTTTTAACAAATAGATATTTTGTTAGGTACGCCCAACGTGAAAGTTGTGATGAATTTATTTTTTTAAATTATTATAAATATGTTTAATAAATTTTTATAAATCATTTTTATAAATGTTTATAAAAAGTAGTATTTTTGAAAATTGATAAAAACAATGGTACTTTTGAACTATCATAAAAGCGATATTTCTTAAAATTAATTAATACAACGGTACTTTATTTTCCTACTTTATTTTACTTTTTATTTTTATAGATTAATTTATGTTTTTTATTCTATCTTTTATTCATTGTGAAAGAAATTTCATTAAAATATCAAAATCATACAGTTTCATAACACTCTAAGTTTCCAACGCCTTTGCGACAAAAGATCTAAAAATAAGACGAGTATTGTGGATACAAAAGAACGTTTGAGTCATATATATATAAAAAATTTAGATTCAACAAAGTTTAGCTTTTAGATCCTTTCTCAGAATTTTCCCGGAAGGAGATTTGGGAATGGAAGGAACAAAGAAGACCTTGTGCAATCTCTTGTAGAACACCACCTACAAATCCACACATCAGTTACATATTAATTCTATATATAAAGCAAGATAACAAAAATAACAAGTAAATCGTTTTTTTTTTAATATAGTTTCGTTTTCGTTGTTAAAAGATGAGCACGTGTTTTTACTTATCAGTATCCAGTAATATAATCATTCAAAACCCGAACAAATAAACCGGGTATTTTTGCCACTTAAAACATCTACAGTGGCTAAGAAAAAACCATAACGATTTTTGTAAAATGTTCTTGATAGATTTATATTTTTCTATGTATCTATGAAAACAAAATTTAAACCGAAAAGGAAAGAACAAGTATGTGTACCTGTTTGGCTATATATTCTTTTATATCGTCTTCGGTGATGTCGTTTCCATTGGATCGCACCACGAAAGCCACCGGAACTTCTCCAGCCACTTCATCTCCTTGGCTATAAAGTGACCAAGAAAGTTTTTAAAACAGTGCCATTTACACTATCGTATGACTCAAAGCATATATTGGTGTGCTACTTAGTACTTACGGAACAACAGCAGCATCCGCAATTGAATGGTGATTGATGAGCAAAGCTTCTAGCTCAGCCGGAGGAACCTGTTCTTTCGCATTTCATCATCAGGGCCAAGTTCCCAATTAATCTTATACTTAATGTAAACCAATATTTTCTATTTATATTGTATGAAGGTAAGCTATCTTTTGAACTAATCTCTACAGTTTCATATCCTTGTATTCTATTATTAATTTGTAGTGTATTGTATTGTATTGTATTTGTAATTATAAAGTAAAGATAATTATACTAAAATTTCTTAAAAGATATATATTCACCAGATAGCCTAATTTTAAGAATAACTTGTTGGAAAATCATTAAAAAAAAATTGGAAGTTGATTTTGCATGTCAATTTTGCAAATAATATACTTTTTGAAATGTTTAAAAACATGTTATTTTATTCGAAAAATGTTCTTTTATCTTAAATACAAAAAAAAATCAATTTCTCACAGTCAATCAAACTTTATATCATACTAAAAATGCATGAAAATATTAAATTTCCAACAATTTTACTAATGTCATTTTGCATATAAGTGTTAAATTTATGCTATATACCTAAATAACCTTTATAAAAATCTTGTTAAATATTTAAAAATATTAACTGAAAAAGTCATATAATTTTGAATAAATATAGTTAATCTCAATTATTATAATCTTTTAAAATGACTCAATTATTATTAATAGACTTGCCTGAAAGCCTTTGAACTTGATGACCTCTTTGAGTCGATCAACAATGAAGATCTCATCATCTTCATCCACAAACCCAATGTCCCCTGTATGAAGCCAACCTTCTTCGTCTATTGTTGCTGACGTGGCTTCTGGGTCGTTCAAGTACTCTACGCGCCAAAAGTTAGTTAAAAATTTATATCACTTCTTTAATTGTCAACCTTAATTAGGTCGAGATTGCGCTATGTCCCCTGAATCTTTATTGTACCTTTTTGAAATTTGATCCCTTTTTGTCAACATTAGCGTTATATGCATGTGGTACAGGTGATGCAAACCTAATTTAAGGCCGTATATCTAGATAATTGAACCTTTTTTTTGCTTATTTTAATGTTATAAAATTAGTTAATTCAGATTAAGTTCCTTATTTTCAATGAAAAAAAAATACTCTTTTAATTTCACAAATAGTGTCATTTTAACATTTTATTTTTGTTTCAAAAAGTGTGACTTTATATTTTCATTGCAAAATTTTAAACTAAATTTCCATTTTTTCCCCTATTATTTTAACTTATTAATTAGAGAGAAAAACTTATATAGTATATTAGGTACAATAGAGATTTACATATATTTTTCTTAATATATGTGAAAAGTGTTGTAATGACACTCTTAATGAAACATAGAGAATATGTAAAAATTAAATGTGTTTTCTTTTATTTTTGTAAAATAAAATTAGAAATTAAGTATCAATATATTACTATATACATATATTTGTTTTCTGAAACCACTACAAAGTTTTGGAAATTTTATAGTTTTTTAAAATTAAATTAAAACTATGGCATTTTTAGAATTCCCCAACAAACTGTAGTTATTTTGTTTTGTCATCAACTCTATAAGTAATGTCTTTTGGTTTTTAAAGATGACCGTTTTCTCCATTGAAAAAAATGTACACTTTCACTATCACAAATTTATTTCCCCACAAAAAGAGACAACAAAATGTGAACAAAAGCCAGGAAAAAAAAACCAACCTTTCATGATTTGTTGACCACGGATACAAATTTCACCAGGTTGGTTGTAGCCAAGAGAGAGACGTGTCTCAAGGTGAACCACTTTAAGTTCTGCGTTTCTGACCACAGTCCCACAAGACCCTGATTTTGTCGGGATTGGCTCTTTAGCGAACCCAAGGCTCATTGACAACACTGGTCCTGCTTCAGTCATACCATATCCCTGTTTGTTTCACAATCAACCGGTTTTTAATTACCTCACTGATTCCACCAAATTACACTTTTGGCACTATCGTACAAATTCACAAAGATTAAGTTACTCGACTATACCGACACACAAAAAATTACTCGATTATTCGAGGTTGCTCCAATAAATATATTTGGATTTGCTATATAAAGATACATTATTTAAATAGTTTACGTTACACAAAACTTTTAATTATTTTTATTTAATTCCTACGTACATAAACTCTCGTTTTTGCTAATTTGGTTAGATAAACTTGGCTTTGGGAATTAATAATCTGTCATCATATGGTATTTTTCTTATATAGATACATATTTTTGTATATTAAAGGATCCATTTATCGTGTTATTTATGTTAAATATATGTGTATATCAGAGTATATGTGTGTTTAGTGTGTGTGTGAATGTGTGTGTTAGAAATGAGACCACGTCACATGACAGTTTTTGATATCTTTATTTTTTTGTTTTTTTTTTGAACATTTTGTTTTGATATCTTAAGACCGAGACATCTATTTAATCAAATTTAATAAAGTAGTTAGCAATTTTTTTAATAAATGAATAATATTCTAGTACACTATCAATATCTTAGGATGTAATACTATTCAAACCAGAAGAATACATATAATATAAATATATAATATTAGTTGAACTTCTCTTGTTTATCTCAACATTAAAGGTCGTTTTTAACTTTGAGAAGAAAAGCTTTCAAATGTAATAAAAGTCATTGTAGAAATGTTTGGAGTATATTTTAATAAAAGAAATATTGTAAAACAGACTTTAAAAGGGAAGTCATATTTAAAAACAAGACAATAAAATTAAAGAACAAGACATTTGGAGAAGTTCGAATTGAATACTAACTTAACGCAACAAGAACTCTAAAATCAAAAACAAATTAGAGGCAGTATCCATTTGATCGGCGACCTAAATCACATCCAATTTTTTTGTTCCTTTGACTAAACCTAAACTACATCTGTTTTATTAAATATATAAAGAAAAAGCTTAAAAGGTAATATATTAGAAAAGAAATGAAACGCAATGCAAAATTAGTTTGGGAGCAGATGGACAGTACGTAACCGGAATTACGCCGAAGAGCTAGACGCAACTCACTCCTCACTCTCTTCCCGTGCATTCCCCTCCCATTTTAGTTTTTTAAAATTTATTTATTTCGCATAACTGTTTAATTAATTAACCAAACTTATTCATTTCCATCAACATTGGTATAGTAGTGGAAATAATAATATTTGATTAAAAATAAAATTACGTACAAGTATGCATTAATTACGAAACGGTTCCCGCAAATTAATGTAACGTAATTGTTTTTTTTTTTTTGAACTTTGTTGAAACGTAATTTTTTTTGTTTTTTTTGCTAAAATTGTAACGTAAAAGATAAAACCAAGGAGTACAAAAAAATAAGCAGAGACACACACCTGACCAAGGACGGCCTGAGGGAGGCGACGACGGAGATTATCTTGGAGATCTTTGCCTAACGGAGCTGCACCGGAGAGAACCAATCTAACGGAAGAGAGATCGTAAGAGTTAACGGTAGGGTTCTTAGCCAGAGCGATCACAAGAGGTGGAACGAGCGCCGCTATTGTAACCTTGTGTCTCTGGATTAGATCCAACAACGCCCCAATCTCGAATTTGTGCATCAGAAGAACCGTCGCACCTATACTTAATTAGTTTAATCATCAGTACAGAGTAGTTTAACGTTAAATAAAATACTTAGTTTCGTTTTTAAGATGTTTTTTTAGCATTTTTTCTTTCATGTTATTTGATTTTTGAAAAGTTTTGGTATGTTTCGTTCCTATTCTTCCCTTCCCGTCCCATATTTTAAATAGAATATATATGGGACAGTTATTTTTATTCTCATATTCCGGTCCGTTCTCGTTCCCATAATGTCCTGTCCCGAATTCCCGTTTGCCCACCCCTAGTTCACCTAAAACATCTTATAAAAGTTTTTGTATGTTTTTAAAAATGTAAGAGATTTTGTGTTTACGTACCGCATCGGATGGAATTGAGGAGGACGCTATTAAGAGAGTAGATGTGGAAAAGAGGCAAAACGCAGAGTACGACGTCGTTTGATTGAAGGTAAAGATTTGGGTTATCTCCATCAACTTGTTGCGCAACGCTCGTGATTAAGCTCTTGTGAGTCAAAACCACACCCTTTGGTAAACCCGTCGTGCCGGAAGAGAAAGGAAGCGCCGCCGCATCGTCGCCATCAACACCAACAGATTCTGATTCTTCTTGCGGGTTTGTCTCGTCAGTGAGTGCGGAGAAAGGTAGACAATTCTCCGGTGTAGGATCTTCGGTGGTGACCACCGTGAGATCTTCTCCGATTTTGGTTTCTTGGTCGAGGTTTCTCAGTTTTTCGACGTAATGAGAGTGAGTGATGATGAGTTTAGCTCCGGAAGATTTGAGCTGTTTGTGGATCTCTTGAGAAGTGTAGAATGGGTTTGCGGTGGTTGAGACGGCTCCGATCATGGAAGCACCCATGAAGGAGAAGACGAATTCGGCAGAGTTTTGAAGGAGGATCATGATGACGTCACCTTTTCGAATCCCTATTTTGTATAATCCGGCAGCGACCCTCCGGCAGATGAGGTGTGTTTCCCCGTAGGTGTAGCTTTTTCCGGTGGAGCCTACTATTAGACAAGGCTTGTCGGAAACAGAGAAAAGCTTGTCGAAGCAGTAAGTGTGGAGAGGGAGGTGGTTTGGAATGTCGATATCCGGAAGCTTTGATCGGAAAATGCGAGGCTTAGGAGGCTCATCATCGCCGGAGACGGTGGTGGAGATAGTATCGGCCGGTTTGTGCATTTTGGGTTCATGTAGAGCCGCAGTTATCATTGTGTAATGAAGAGTGATGAATGTGTTTATTTGATTTTTTTTGTTTTGGAAATCAAGAAATGTAAATTATATAGAAATGTGTGAATGTGTAGGTGATGAGGGAAGAAGAAATAAATAAGTGGGGAAGAAGAAAGAAAGAGAAATGGGGTAGGTAGAGGGAATGGCTGTTAGAAGAGGAATGGAGGATTGTTTGGTAGGTTTCATTTTGCTATATACATATTCTTGCATGTCCTTGTCTCCCTCTTTTTTTCCTATTTTTTTAATTCAATTTGTGTTTTCTTCAAATTCTTTTACATATATTGTGTACGTACATATGTAAATTATTAATGAGATTTACACATGTCAATCACAATAATCATCCATATAATCACTCTTATCAATATTTTATTATATTCCTTATAATTAATTAGTATTAAGTCTATATTTTATATACATACAAAGTTTTTTTTCTATACTAATTTTCTTTTCATTTTTATATATTTTATCTAATTGGAAAAAAGTATTTTATACGTGTCGAAATCTGATCGACTAACTGACACATATAATTTATTAAAATTTATTGTAGTATGAAGAAAACCCTTATCTAGGTTTTTAACATACATTTTCTTTTTATCATTTGAAGTATATTTTTTAATATTAAATATTTTATTTTATTTTATATTTTCTTGTATTAATAATATATAAGTTTTTGTGTCACTTTAGGATATTTCTCCTTTTCACTATGATAAATATTTGTATTGAGACAAATCAATAATAATTCTCCCCAACTTTAGAAACAACTAAAACTTATAAACGTCTTCAAATCTAATTTACACAAAATAAATTAGTTTGATAAAAAAAATAACTTTTAAAATCTCTTGAAATTATCATCTCTATAGGTGAGATTTGTTGATCACAACTATAAACTTGTAATCAAACCTTTTGAAATCTTGTGAGATTTAATTTATTTTAAAAATGGTGTTGATCCAATAACCTCATAATTTTTTATGATTTTGATCAATTATCCATTGAATAATGGTGCATTGTGAATTATTTTAAATGACTTGAAAATAATTTTATATCCAATAACATGAGATTTTAGAATATATTTAACAATTCCACATCTAATAAGGGTGGATTTTTTTTAAAAAAGATTAATTTCTTTCTAAATCCATGATTCAGTAAGGGGGTGTTATTGGGAAGTTGATTTATGTAGATTTTAAGAACTTTTTTGGATTTTAAAAGTATAGAGATTTTCAAAGATTTTTATGGATTCTAACAATTATGTTCATCTATATTTATAAAATCCATACAAATTTATTTCATGGATTTTTGTGGATTCTCTTGAATTCTTATTAAAATTTTCTTTCAAGTAATCATATGATAATATTTTTCTAGAAAAATTTCTATATGTACTATATATTTAAGTAAGGTGTTTATTTGTTTATAAACAAGATAATAGTGACGTGCTAGAACTATTATTGTTTCACCGTTCATCTTTTAGGGCGAGCATAGGTAATAGAAGTCTCTTTAGGATTTAAAGTTTACAGTTATTTTATATGTATTATTTTGTTATTGTTCAATCTTTTTTGTATTACTATGCTTTTTTTAATTTTTATTGGCATAACAAATCTGAAGTTTTTAATCTTTATTGACATAAAAAATTTTAAGTTAATGATATTTGAATATTGCTTGTGTTGGAAAAGGAGAAAATGAAAAACAAAAAAACAAAAAAAGTCCCACAAGAGACGAGAGAGAGAGAGAGTGCCACGAGAGAGATTATGTCAAACCTAAAATCATCTATGTTTATTTGACAATGTGTTGTTGGGTAGTCGGTGCTTGGTTTCGCGATTCAAATGGGAAGTGGGTTTTTGACCCTGAGACAGCAGAGGGGGCTACGTTCATCCAGCTAAAGCCTGCAATGACTCACACGGAGTTGTTGAAGGAGGTGAAAGAGAAGCTTCATTTCCGTGCTGGAAACATATGCGTTAAGCTGTCCTACCAATACCCCGAATGGATGGCCATAGATGACGGAGATGGATCTACCCCCAGTACATAACTGACGACGACGATGTCCAGGTTCTTATAGAAATGCACATATCCATTGAATAGGTGAACATCTTTGTCTCACCTACACGGTTTGTGGGGGGAGTGCAAACAACAATAATCCCGCCTGAAAAATCGAATCCGAGTGAGAAGACAAAACTGTCTGATGGTATTGCTAACAGAAAGAAAATAAGCGAGGAGACAGACAATAGATGGCATGATTTTGCCATCTCGTAGTCACCGCTGCCTGTCCCACAGCAGACGGAGGGCAGACAGACTGTTGTAGTTACATGGGGCCACCATCCTTGCAGAGAACAAACAAATAGAATAACAATAAGGAAGGTGGCTGAACCATCCGCCTAAAGAGCTCTACTGAGATATCTGAGATAAAGGAAAATGTGTAGCTGCCTCTGAGGAAACCTCTTCGGAGAGTGATGATGAGGAGGAGGATCTAAACGACGATGGTATCCGCAGACAAGTCCCGAGCAGAGGTGCCCGATCAGTGGCTGGTGTGAGACGTAGGCTATTCGATGATCCAGAGGAAGGTGAGGCGAGTCACTCTGACAATGGACATGATGAACAAAGTCTAATGGACCGGGATACAGACGGTGAAGATTTTCCATCGTACACTCACTGGGGAAACTTTGAGGATGCTCTACACCATTTATTCTCATACTGTACAACAAACACTTGATACCGTCAGCGCAAATGCCTCACGTCCCCAAGGGTGCATTACGAAATTATCGATATCTGCTAACATTTCCACAACGAATGGTCTGATATTAGTATTCCCACAAGTGGGGCATAATATTCTCTCAACCAGAACCAACAGTGCTAGCTTAAATTGAGTTTCCAGATCGTTGTATTTCTTTCCACAGAAAGCCGCTCTAGTACCCAATCAATTGACACATTTTCCAAATTTTCAAACAACAGTGTCCATATTTTTCCACTTGTTGCCACTTTTTTCTCTTTCTTTTTTCCCTTACTCTTGGACTCCACTTTCCTTTTACGCTTTCTGCTTCGCTCTTCAACTGCTCGCAATTTAACCCAGTCACTTGCGGAAAGTCTTCCACACCATACCATATGGGCTTCCCTCCAAATATCCACCATAGCTCATACTTCTTCTTTGATACTAACTGCCTAGACAGAATGTAATGAAGAAACATGACAGAGAAGGAGTGATGACCCATCTGCATGATCCTCGAAAATTGAAACTCCGCCAGCAACTCCAACTGCTCGTCCTCCAAAACCGGCTTGATACTCTCTATCCAACCAAGTTTGAAATAACTATTAACTCGCTTTCTCCCACTAGGCTCAAACCATGTGTGAAACATCATCTCCGATAATCTTTGTTCATCCATTCTGCACAACCTAAACAAAGTCCCACGTGTGCCCATTAGTAATGGTTACATTCACCGAAACTAAAATTCATATAAAGTTAAACACTCAATCAAATACGTCTTCTTAGGTACTATGCAATAGAAACAGAATACATAGTATATGCCGCAATGAACTTATACTTCATATGATGTTACAAAATCATTGTTATCCTGTTCCGCAACTAATATGCTTTAGTAACATAATACTTAGTATACGACGCATATATGTACTGACCATATACGACGCATATATATACTGACCAATAGTTCAACAATGAACCTTATATAGTCAAGCGCTTCACCCACCTTTATATTTTCTTTATACACGAAGCATTAGAAGGTTAATTAATTCATCAATTATATTATAGACACAAAAGCAGAATATTACACAGGCATCATACATACAGATACTCGTTAACCAAAATTATACTTCAGATGATATTTATAATCTCTCCACCACTGTTCCTCATCTACTATGCAATATTGACAAAAATAGTATATGACGACGTCAAATACTCTGCAATATTAACACAGTGAACTTCATATCATATAGCAAGGACGCTAATCAATGTTCTCCCAACTTATTTATGGTTCACACTTAAATTAATAACCGTTGATAAAGAATCCATCTACTTTACCTCTAACTGCTCTGTAATCGCCTACAGAAACGAGAAAAATATCTTTCCCACCATGAGACCTCTGCAAAATCGACGCCCTTTGTCATCGCTTTCACATCGCAAACAACATATGTAATCGAATTAACCGGGCGACAACTTTACCTTCTCCGATTTTGCCCATTTCGTCTCTCCTTTCTCCAGCCAATATTTGTTCCCCTTTCCGCTCTATATTTTCCAAACCCTAACTCATTAACATATCCCCTGAATGTTTATAGTTGACGTTCCATTTTCCCTTTAAATCTAATAATTTTTTTTTCAATTTTGAAATCTTATTTTCCTCTCCTTCTGACGCTTCCAGTTATGTACCCAAGTGCTCATCATATTATAGATTCAAAAGTTAACCTATAATACTGAATGATTTCTTTTTCGAAGAATAGGGAGTTTTTTGGCATTATTACACAAATTACAGACAATATTGTAGCACTGGCTTCAATATGGTTACATTGTTTATTTCTCTTCCTAATATGGATAGTAAGCCTAATTTCCATATGACGGGTTATTAATAGGGAAAATTTGCCAAGTGGCTAAAAAACCAACAAATTAGGAGAACCACCATCTAAAACATGAAACGAATCTCATAACAAGCTATGAAGCTGATGTCAAAAAAAAAAAGGGGTTATAAGCTTATAACAAGACTTGTAATCTTTGTAGCTCATAACAATTAACAAGACTTGTAGTCTTTGTTTGACCAGTGGGGTTTGTCGTTTTATTCCTGCGAGTATGAATATTTTTGCTTATACTTTCTTCTTCCTTAATCGCAAGGTTTTGATACTGATTTTACCAACTGATACTCTTCTCATGCGCTTATAAATCTCCAAATGCTGTTTCATTGGGCATACTAAGCTTATCCGGATTCAAATTAAGGAAATTATACGTCAAGCCTCTGCTTTTGAGATCTTACAAATTGACCAATTTGTTAGTTTATGAAAAAAATGAAAATTGACATTTTTTCAGTACAACATCAAGAAATATACACTATAAATGATTGTACACACTTGAATGTTAACTCGTTATCGAAACTAGTTGTTGGACAATAACAACACACTTTCCAAGAAGATTTACAGAGAGAAATGTGTTTTGAGAAATTGTCATTTAATGTAAGCAACTGTGCATCCATGGTTCATAGGATTTGCCTGCTCATACCTTGAGACACGAGTGTGCTTGCTTAACCTCTCAACCACAAGCTCCTTTATAACGCCTGTCCCCATTCCGTGTATGATAAAGAGTATCGAACCCGAGTCTCTTCCCGAGATGGCCATGTCTAGCAGGTGAATCGCTTCTTCAACCCGCATTCCTCTTAGATCCAATGTGTTCTTTGACGTTTGAATCCGCACTGGTTCGCTCTGCATCTGCAACGCACTGCCTAGATCTTTCATGTTTATCTGTACAAGTATCAGGTACCATAAGAACTGATGTTATTGCAACTCAAATCAACATACTACTAGTACTATCAGATCACAATTCAAAATTGCACTTCAACTAGGGAGATTTGAGCTCGTTCCGGATTAGAAAGATTTAAACTTTCAACTCTATTACTATTATTATTAGGGGTGAGCATAATGCTCGTCTTGTCCTGTCCCGTCTCGTCTTATTCCCGGTCCCAAATTCCCGTTCCATATGAGAATACGTTTCCATATGGTACTTGGGAACGGCACGTGGCGGGAACGGAAACTCTTGAAATTCCATTTGGGACAAATAATATATCAACTACATATAACATTATATATAATTGGATATATATCATAATAAATTATGTTTTTCTTTCGTTTTGATCTTTTTGAATATTAAATTAACAAATATTACATACAGTCAAATTTGTTTTAATTTGTGTCTCGGTTGACTATATATGATGTGTTATTAGGAAGTAAATGATGCACAAATATGTTTTGAATTTTAGGATTATCATGTTTTTAACTTTTTTTTTTGGGAATTCTCGCTCTGTTCCTGTCTTGTCCCGTCCGGTTCCCTTTTCCAACCAAATTTTAAATGTAACACATAAGACAACTATTTTGATTTCTATATTCATGTCACGTTCCCCTTCCCGTCCCAAATTTTAAATAGAGCACATATGAGACAACTATTTTGATTCTCATATGCCCGTCCGGTCCCGCAATGTCCCATTATGCCTTATTTTCATTTTGCAATTTCCTTCAAGCTAGGCGTATATATATTTTGAGATAACAAATCGGATACTGCAAGAAAGGGACCTGAAAGGCTTAAAATCAGAAGAAGATGTGTACCTGTCTCTTTGAACGTAGAGAACGATTAGGTGTTTCAATGGTTCTATTACGAGGAAGGGGCTTTATGTCCTTTCTCTTTATGCGTACTCTTATCTTACCATGCTGGACTAAAACTGTCTCATCATCTCCAGGTTCTTCTACCACGGTTCCTAACTTACCTCCCAGTCCATTCACAAGAACCTTTTCACCTGCTCGCGGGGAGTAGTCGCTATACACTTCTTCCGTTAATACAAGATCGTTAGGACAGCAAGAATCGATAATCTCTGCAACTGCCTCTTCGGTTTTTAGAATTACGGAATTGTATTGATCAGCCTGAGCGATTTCTAGTTGACTTTCGAATTCAGCCACTAGTTTCTGCATCTTTGACTTAGCAGAGCTTAGATCTTCTTGTACCTTTTGAGTTTCTTTCTTCAGAAGAGCCTTCTCACGTTTCTCAAGATCATGAGACTCATGCTCAAGCTTCAGGATAACATAGGGGAGCAAAATCAGGAACAGAAACAGACAGTACAAGAGATCAATAACATCAACAAAACAAAATTCTTAAATGCCATTTTAACATCGGAAATAGATATATATGTGGAGTGATATTTAGATCAGAGCTCGAGAAGAAAGAGCAATAACCTTCTTATTGTCAACGCTCAACCACCTAAAATGTTTAAATCTAAACCTATACAAGAGTAAAAAAACTAATATTTCGACTATCTGCACAATCATTTCTCTCATTACGACATTACCTCCACAAGGGTATCAAACAATGTGATTCAGCTCATCAAGGAAAATTTGATTTTTGAGAAAAAAAAGAAAGAGAAAAGACGCAATACCTCGAGGTAAAGGTTCATCAAGTCCCTATGAAAAGCTGCAGTCTTGGTCGCCTGAAGATTTAGCTTATTCCTTTCTTCCACAAGGGACTGAAAGAGCGAGCCTTTCCGCTCTACTTCCTGCTCCGGCTTTAATTTCTCCGTCCAGTTATGCGCACGCTCTAGTATTCTTCCATTGAAACCAATTGACTTAGCCACTCTCAATGCATTTGATTCACCGGTACTTCCCCATAGTACTCGGAATGTAGGCTGCAAAGTTTCCATGGAGAACTCCATTGCAGCATTTTGGAATCGAGTCTCATTGTCTTTCAAGCGACTTAAGTCACCGTAATGTGTGGATACAACAGCCACATTAACACGAGTTTTAATATATTGTAGGATACCAGTAGCAAGTGAAACCCCTTCTGAAGGATCAGTTCCACTACAGATTTCATCTAGTAGGACAAGTGAATTTTCCGAAGCAATGTCAAGTATCTGACATATCCTTGAGATGTGGCCGCTGAAAGTTGAGAGACTTTGCTCCAAAGACTGCACACCAAAAAAAAAAAACATTGAACAAAGAAGCTTTGCAAAAAAATCAAGAAGGAGAAAAAGATAACAAGATAACCAAAATGTTAGTAGCTCTGTTACTTTGCAGGAAATTTCAAAATGTAATACCTGAGGATCACCGATGTCAGCTAGAATAAGATCAAACCAAGGCAACCTCGGGCAATTCTTAGCAGGCAAGAACATCCCCGACTTCGACATAAGAGAGATTAAACCCAATGTCTTTAATAAAGCGGTCTTTCCTCCTGTGTTCGGACCTGAGATGACGACTACTTTGCTTCTGCTCTCAACTTTAATGTCTACTGGCACAGGGAAAGTGTTTCCACCATTTAGGCTACCTAATACGGATCCAAGAAGTAGCGGGTGCTGCGCAGAATCAATGTCTAAAGCTAAAGAAAAAAAGACACCACCAAAGTCCAGTGTTTTAGTGTGTTCTGAAGTTAATTTGGGATAGACACCATTCATCCATTTTGCATGTGATGCTCTTGCAAAAGCAATGTCAAGTTCTAGTATCCTATCCAACAAATGCAATATCCCTCTCTGCGCCGCCGACACTTCAGATGTTAAGATGCTCAGAATGGCCATTTCCTCGGCTCTCTCGGAGTTTGCGTGCCTCACTTCCATGTTATTAAGCTCTACTGCCTCTTTTGGTTCCATAAAGCACGTCGCCCTTGAACTACTAACACTTAGAACAACACCACCTGGAAGTAAGCTTTTGTGTGTAGCTCTAATAGCTACGCACATCCTTGATCTCCGCTTCATTATCATCGGCTTGTCGATTCCCCCGGCCTGAAATATCTTTGTTGATGCTTCTTTCAATAGAGAATCCAAAGTCTCCATGTTTCTCTTCCGTTCAGATCTTATGATCTCGAGATCTTCGCTAGCTCTGTCGAGAATCATAGACATGTTGCAGTCTATGCAAAAACCAATCTTCTGCTCCAATGTAGTCTTGAAATCACACCCTTGAAGTATATGTACTAGTGGAGTAACCCTACAAAGATGAGATGAGTAAAAGCTTGAGCCATGGGGTTCTCACAAACAATGAAAACATTCTCTTCACAAATAATAAAACTATGAGACCTATTCATACAGAAACTATCTACAAATAGCAATAGGAACATCATATAATTCTCCATGAAAAAGTCTAGTAAAACTGAATTCATTAGACTAAATTTCATATTTTTGCAAATAACCCATCACAATGTTCACATTACTAGCAGATTGTCATTGAATATTCTTTGTTCATTTGGAAGATTAAGTCAGATAATCAAATCGAAGGAATCAAAAGCAAAACACAAAGAATGAAAATCAGAGGATTAAGAATGATAATATACCGCTTATCAATATTAGCTGCTCTTCGTAGTTTCTCAAACACCGACGAAGCCGCCATTAACGTGCTTCGAACGGCGCAGAGCTCTCTAACGGTAAGCAATTGACCAGCCACGGCACGCTCCACGATATCAGACAAGTCGAGGATCTCAGAAAGACCAAATCGCCGCGATTCCATCACCTCCATGGCGGCCAAAGCAGCCGCCGTCTCGTCAAGGAGGTTTATGCTCTCCCCCGGCGATTTCCCCACCGGAATATCGGCGTTTTTGGTGGCGGAGAGGCCCATTGATGTGGAGGCGAAGGGAGAGAGCTGATTGCAGAGGGCGCGCCATTCCAGGACCTCTAGAGTTTGGTTTTCTATTGACTGTGAAGAGTCTTCTGAAGAGGATGGAGAGGAGGCGCGTGGAAAGGACGGTGAGGCGGCGCGTAGAGCGGACGGAGTAGCGACTCGTAGAAAGGATGGAGAGGAGGCGCGTGGAAAGGACGGTGAGGCGGCGCGTGAGGACCCGAGGTGAATAGCCGTCGGTATGAGTAAATGGAGGGAAAGGGTGTTCATGCCTCTGTAGAGGAATACTATCTTATTAGCTAAGAGAGAAAATAAAGAGAGTGTTATAAATTAATACTAAAAATTATATTATTATTTTGATATTACTATAAGCTAAGCACTATGTTTTAGAGGAAGAGAGAGTAGTAGAGAGAGAAGTGAGTCTTATATTGCTCTCGACACTTACTTAATTTATAAAGCTGATGCTCTATTTATAGTCACCACATATTAATAGAATAATAGAGTAAGTCCGTAACTTAGAGTCGGTAACTTTTGTCTCTTAGAATTATGGATAATCATTATCCATTTAACACTCTCCTTGATTATCCATCATTATTAACGTATTAAGTACTGCTTCGTTGAAAATCTTATCATGAAAAAATTTAATAGGGTAAAAACCATGACAAGAGAAAAAGAGTACCGTAACGTAATCTCCTCCTGAAAATGATGGATATCATATTTTCTTCATAGATCTCTTAGATGACGTGTTTCGATACTTTGAACGTGCTTTCTGAATGTTGTCGTTGGAAGCGCCTTAGTAAATAGATCGGCGGCATTATCACATGAACGAACATATTGAATGTCCACTTCTTGATTTTCTCAAGCTCTCGTGTGTAGGAGAAAAATCTTGGAGGGATATGCTTCGTTCGGTCGCTCTTGAAATAACCTTCTTTGAGTTGTGCGACACATGCAACATTATCTTCGAATACTTTTGTTGCCTCCTTCTTTGTCTCTATTCCGCTTGTTTCTTTTATGTGATGAATCAGAGATCTGAACCATACACATTCCCTACAAGCTTATGTAATGCAATGGTTTCTGCATAATTTGAAGAAGTTGCAACCAAAATTTGCTTTTGTGAACGCCAAGAGATCGCAGTTCCACCAATTGTGAAAACATATCCGGTTTGCGATCGAGCCTTATGCGGATCTGATAAATATCCAGCATCTGCAAAACCAACCAGACCAACCTCGACGTTTCTAGAATAAAATAAACCAAAATCAACCGTACCTTGTAGGTAAAGAAATATATGTTTTATTCCATTCCAATGTCGGCGAGTAGGAGATGAGCTGTATCTTGCAAGTAAATTTGTAGCAAAAGCTATATCCGGTCGAGTACAATTTACAAGATACATAAGCCCACCGATAATGTTAAGGTCATCAACATAAACAGCAATGATCACAAATCCAAATAAAGCTTTCTTAATAAAAACACAAGGGCATATCGCATTGTTGACGTAACCTTTATTCAACAAGTATTCACTTAAGCGATTATACCACATGCGTCCAGATTGCTTTAATATGTAAAGTGATCGCTGTAATTTGATCGCACAAATCTCTTTCAAGTTTGATCTTAATGCTTCAGGCATTTTAAATCCTTCAGGGATTTTCATATATATATCATTGTCAAGTGATCCATATAGATATGCTGTCACAACATCCATCAAATACATGTCTAGGTTTTTAGATGCTGCTAGACTCATTAAGAATCTAAATGTTATTTCATCCATTACCGGGGAATATGTTTCCTCATAATCAATTCCCGGCCTTTGAGAAAATCCTTGTGCCACAAGTCGGGCTTTATACCTTGTGACCTCATTTTTCTCATTTCTCTTTCTTACAAAAATCCATTTGTATCCGACTGGCATCACATGTTCTGGTGTTGTGATGATAGGTCCAAAGACATTTCTTTTACTGAGGGAGAATAATTCTGTTTCTATGACCATTTTCCATTTCTCCCAATCATGTCTTTTCTGACATTCTAATATTGACCTTGGATCTGGATCATCACTTTCATGATCAAGCTCTTTAGATACAGAAAAAGAGAATATTCCATCAATATCTTTTATTTTATCTCTGATCCATAATTCTCCATTTTGGGCGTAATTGATGGAAATCTCATATTTTCTGTTTCATTTTCATCTTCTGGAATTTCTTCCAGATCTGGTTCTTCTAGAACCCTTTCATTTATGTCATCTTGACTTTTTTCTCTAAATGGTTCTTCTGGAACCATTTTACTTTGTTCTCCCATATTCTTTTTCTTTCGGGGATATTTATCTTTAGAACCCATCGGTCTCCTCCTCTTTAACTGAACCCTAGGTTCATTTGCTATGTTCTCATCCATTTGTTATTCAGGAACATTTATTCTTGATGGAACATTCGCAGCGGGGATATATGATTTTGTCACCCTTTTTGTATCTATGAACCCATCTGGTAACTGATTTGCCATATTTTGCAAATGTACAATTTTCTGAACTTCCAGTTCACGTTGATTCGTAGGGGGATCAAGGTGCAATAAAGACGTTGTGCACCATGTAACATCCTTTGGAATTTCTTTAATTCCTCCCCCTAACGCTGGAAATTCATCTTCATTAAAATGACAATCGGCAAAACGTGCCGTAAACATATCACCAGTTTTTGGTTCCAGATACCGAATTATACTTGGTGATGTATAACCGATGTATATTCCCAATCTTCTTTGTGGCCCCATTTTTGTTCTTTGCGGTGGGGCTATCGGAACATAAACCGCAATTCCAAAAACACGAAGATGGGATATGTTTGGCTCCTGACCAGATACTAACTGTATTGGAGAATATTCATTATATGCACTTGGCCGTATCTGGATCAGTGCCGCAGCATGCAAAACAGCGTGTCCCCAAACATTAATTGAGAGTTTTGTTCTCAATATTAACGGCCTTGCAATCAATTGCAACCTTTTAATCAATGACTCAGCCATGCCATTTTGTGTATGAACATGTGGAACCGGATGTTCAACATCGATTCCCGAAGACATACAATAATCATTAAACACTTGTGAAGTGAATTCACCAGCGTTATCCAATCTTACTTTCTTTATGGCATAATCAGGGAACTGCACTCTCAACCTGATTATTTGGGCAATGAATTTAGCGAAAACTGTATTTCGTGTTGTCAATAGACACACGTGTGACCATCTGCTGGATGCGTCAATTAATACCATAATTGACGGGCTGCACTGAAGCTGTCTATGGGCATATAGACGAAATTCAAGCCGAACTTCTCGCCAAGATGGAAGCTCTGTCTAGGGAGGTGAAGCTGCATAAGGAGCAAGCAGCCAGCAACGCAGTCCAGCTGAAGAATATCTCTGATGCACTCGAATATCGCAGGCCTATCCTCGAGCAAAGCATGGAAGACATCCGCGCCTTAAATGAAAAGCTTGAAGAGACGAATGACTCTATCCATGTCAATAGAGATCGAGCCGAAGCTGACATCCTTCAACTCATAGAAGACCAAAGATGATCTGAGGACAAAGCAGAGGAGACCGACGATAGGCTCGAAAGCATCTTCAACTGCCTGAAAAGGAAGACGGCGGCAATAAAAAGGCTGACCAAGGAACAACAGAGAATTGGTGAGGCAGTCTCTGCGATGAACATTGGCAGAACCAGGGAAATAACTCGGAAAGGCACACCGGACCGGAACCCGAACCCAGCCGCGTTTGCACCATGCAACGCAGTCGAACCCATCGCCGAAACAAGGTTCTCAAGCCCTGAAACGAGCTTCACTACTAGCTGCTCGAGTGATTCAAACTACGAGTTCGAAGAGGCATATTCGACCGGGCCGTCGAGGTATTCGTCTTAAGAACTTCTCGAGGAAGAGACCTCCTTCCGATCGACTGCTGGGTGAAAGAGAGATTTTTAACCTTCTGGTCAATCCTCAAACAGACATGTCATTGTAGTATTTGAGGTGTCAATCCAGTTGGGAAGCTAATGACACTTGAGATATAGAGAACTTTGCTAAGCTAAGCTAATAGAGAAGGGTTTTTAAAGCTAACAACCTAAGTGACAACAGAAAATAAGAGAGAGCAAATAAGAGCAAAATCTAACAACCTAAACAAAGACTAAGAAAAGAAAAGACAAAAGTGGTTCCTAGGATGAGAATAATGATCTATGATGAACATTTCGGGTCAAGAAGGCTTATAACAACATCTAGACCTTGGGTCTTAGATGGTAATCCTTAGGCATATGGTTTCTAATCAAGACTAATCCACTCTCGTGATAGAAGTCACTTTACTAACTCATAACCTAGCTTGGCTTCCACACAATGATACATGAGGATTAGCAAGCAAGAATACCCAACCCTATAAAGCTGTAAGACTCCTAGACAGATGGTTAGTCTTAGCCTAGGAAAGATCAAACTCTTGTTTATGGGTTTGGCTAAGCAAGCATGTGGCGTTCGTGTCAAGCCGCCTATAGTCTTTAGACTAGTTGATCAAGCTAGACTAAGCTTTGAGATCAATAAACAAGAAAGGATTAAGATCATTAAATGCATAAGCATCAAGATCTATCACCATGAATCTTTCACACCCTAATAACCTCGAAATCTACTCCCTTTTCATATGTTTAACCTCTAGATCCATGAGGAAATAAAACCTAAGCATGATTAGAGAGAGATCTATGACATAAAAGTAAAATAAAGGCAATGGCTTTACCAAGAAATGCTAAAGAACAAGTCTTGGTTAAGCATAAACCTAAAATAAAAGTTCTTGAACTCAAGAATAAAATAAAAGCATAAAATTAAATTCTACTCATGAATAACCACAAAATTCTATGAAGAATATGTGGCTAAACAAGATTAGAAAGTAAGAACAAGAAGAAATAAAAAAGACAAGTGCAAAACTAAATTAAATTCAAAAGTATTTAAATGGTTATGAAAATAAAAGAGAGAACTAAGCAAAAAACTAAAAATGTCTAAAAAGAAAAGAGGGAAGAGAGGGATTTCGTTTTGGGGTTGCTAGGGTATTTATAGATGAGCCACAAAAACACTAGTGACTCTTATCCACAAAAATGGGATCCAATGCTAAAAGCAAACTTCTTTGGACTCTTGTGCTCTTTTGGACTTATGCTGCAACAGCTTCATGTCGATATGGCCCTCTGATATTGGCTCCAAGCTCTTATCTTCCCAGCAGAAGCTTCATCGGGCACAAGTCGTTATGCTTGCCCGTTATACACTAGCTTGCCGAGCTGGCCAGACCGATGCTCACTGTTTATGCTGTAACTTCTGAACCGCCGATCGTAATGACTTCATACTTCCACCATACGAAAGCTAGCTCGATCCTCTACAAATTTATGAAGACATCAGAGGCTGAATCGAGCCAGAAACCCTTCGTCTGAGCTGATCTTTCCACGACGGCTTGCCATTTCGGTTTAGTTGATTGATCTTGAAGCAATGTCTTGTTTCATATCAGGATGATGTCGTTGTGGCTGACCGTGGTGGCTGTAGAAGTCTTCTCTTTTGCTCCTTCTTGCCTTGACTGCTCATTAGTTCTTCTCCCAAACTCCATAGAACCTCCACAGGCTCCAAAAGTACCTGCTAAGTACTCCAAACATGCAAAATATGCAATGCCTATCCTAAAACTAATATGAATGGAAATGGGACAAAAACTAATGAATAAATGCATAAAAGAGAGCAAAACTTATACTAAATGTATGCTAAAAAGGTGTAAAATATGGAGTTATCACTGGGAACAATGTCAGCCACGCAAGACCAATCACAACGCACATTCGGAGGGAGAAGCTTATGGAGTTCTATGCGAAAGTAAAAAAACTCCCTGCGGAAACGTTGTTCGAGGAAGCCTGGAAAGATCAGGGCTTGGCAGACTTCTTTCAGGATAGCTTGGAAAACAAGATCGATATTGAAGTCTACTTTAATCAAGCGAGACATTCAGCCGCCAAAGACGCTATCAGAATGCCTCCAACGAAGAAGTATGAGTGGCACCAGAGCCGAATCGAGCCGTTGGCACTCGAAGAATTCAACAAGGTGGTG
>JAHZTW010000001.1:330458088-330486460 GCA_020283515.1 Alliaria petiolata | reverse complement strand
CAGTAGTTTCTGTTTAAAACCTCTAGAGTCGTTTTATTTATGGTCTTGAGTGACACAAGATCTGTCTTTTAGTAGTCTTTAGTAGTAAAGTCTCAATCTTTACCCGATTTAACTTGACTTATGACACCGATATGACCGTTATGTTCACTAACGCTCCCAAAATGGTTTGATACCCCATACACTATACTGCATTCGGTTAGCAGTGTTGGGTCATTGATCAAAGGCCTGAAAAACCTTGTTATCAATTGGTGCCGTTGCCGATTTGAGAAATAATTTAGTCATTTCGGTATTAGGTCGTTATAAGGAGAAGTTTTTATTTTTCCAGTTATTTAACACTTCTACTAGCATATATCTGTTTTGGCAGGTATATGAATCTACGCTCACACGGCACAACAAATCTTGTTCCCTGAATAGACGATATATATCTGCTCGAGCGATCAGTCAGACGAAATCGGGAACAAGCCGAAACACAAGACCGTGTAACCATGGATAATCCACGCAGCTGGTGCACAAGGAGAACAAGGTCACCAAGGACCCCCAGGTCCACATGGTGTACAAGGAGTCCAAGGATAGCCTGGCGTTGCCGCTGCCCAAAGACCTATAAGACAAATCGGTGCGGGAGACGCCCCGATATAGACAACAAGCCGACATGGTATTCAGCCACCACCGGTCCAGAATAATAATTTCGAGATAAATGTTGGGGTCGATTTCCTCCCAGGCGAAATCAATCAAAGAAAATGCTAAGTATGGAACGTAGTTTCTTTACCACGCATGATTCGCACACAAGACACCGAAGTGAATCACCTCGGCGCACAAAACATGCACGACCGAAGTGAATCACCTCGGTGTATACGACGTGCGTGACCGAAGTGAATCACCTCGGTGCACAAAACGTGCACGACCGAAGTGAATCACCTTGGTGCACAAAACATGCACGACCGAAGTGAATCACCTCGGTGCACAAAGCGTACACGACCGAAGTGAATCACCTCGGGGCGCAAACCGTGCATAAACCGAGGTGACTCGTTTCGTACATAAACTGTGCATAGTCCGAGCTGAACCGGGATATGCATAAACCAGACCAACCTTTTCTTTTGACGGCCCGAGCAATGAATTTACGAAGTAACCTTAGGCCCAAGCCCACGAAGAAAGACCGAAGTGACTTTTACCCTAGAAGAATAAGGTTCGTGGAAAAGAGCGCCGTCAAGAAAAAAGGAAGGAAAATCTGCGAAAAGATTCTCCGAGATTTACGCATAGATTACGAGATAGATGTATAAATAGGATTCTCATTCAAACTGTAAAGGGATCCGAATTTTACCTAAAAAATACTTGTACCCAAAACGCTTATCGCAACAAAGCTAATAAAACACCATCTTTGGATCTTTGTTTCGGTTTTACCTTAGAATCTTTGCGTCCTCTTTTGAATTTCTTAACAGATAATCTATTGTGTGAAATCCAGCACACACAATTTGGCGCTAGAAGGAGGGTGAGAGAATTCTTACACCGAGAACCAAGACGATCCAGATCCGAAGAAATGACCACCGGAGCCATTGATGCCGACGACACCACCGCATCGGGGAACATCACTGACGGAACCGGAGCGAATCTTCCCGCAGGAGACGGAGCGCTCAACGCTACTCAGCAAGCACCGGCGCAAGCCGAGACGATCTCTGCGTCCTTGGCGGAGATGAAAGAGATGATGACGGTGTTGGCAAAAAGACGGCGGAGCAAGGCAAAACTCTCGAAGACCTCACAACGGAGAGTCGAGCTCAAAGCCAGCGAATCGGGAGCCTGACTCCCATGTTAAATCCATCTACTAGGATCAGACGGCTCGGCCTAAAACCTGACGGCGCTCAATTTTGCAACCCCAAGAGTGAACAACAGCCGAGTAGGAGGCTCGAGAAACTTCCAGTCGCAGTACC
The DNA here is from genome assembly GCA_020283515.1 of Alliaria petiolata. Lineage (NCBI taxonomy): Eukaryota > Viridiplantae > Streptophyta > Magnoliopsida > Brassicales > Brassicaceae > Alliaria > Alliaria petiolata. The sequence goes on along the minus strand of JAHZTW010000001.1, from coordinate 330,484,538 downwards.
TTTCCGAAGAACGGACTCCCGCAGCCAACATCACCGAACCACCACGTCTAGTCCAAGGAAGAGTCGGCGACAGAGGCTTAAGCGGGCCTACAGACAGTTTGGTGGCCACCACGAAAACCAGAGGTGAGGTAGCTGAAGCGCCGACATCACGACATAATCCGACCATCGCCGAGGTACTACAAGATGGAACGTCGGGAGACATCCTCGGCTTGGAGCGAGATCAAACTTTGACTGAGGAAGAGGAAAATCTCCTGTGGGTCGAACAGATGCAATACCAAGATGAGCCTCGAGCTGGAAACCAAGGTGGGATTACCGAACCTAGTTCGGTAAGCCGAGGCAACGCCCTTGACGTGATCCGAGCTGACCTGGCCAGAGCAAACGCGGAGGTGAGAGCAATTCGATCGCAAGTACACAAGGAAACGAGCGCGGTGCCCGAGATCGACCTTATGCTAGAGGAAGCTCAGATGACGCCGTTCACAGCGCGTATTACCGAAGCAAGAGTATCGGACCCCGGAAAGGTTCGCCTCCCAACTTACGAAGGAATGACTGATCCCAAGGAACATATTAGAACTTTCCGAACGGCGATGGTGCGATCCACACTCAAAGAAAACGAGCGGGATGCGGGATACTGTCTCCTGTTCATCGAAAATCTCCGAGGACCAGCTCTGGAATGATTTTCTAGACTCGAGCGTAACTCAATCGGTAACTTTGAAGACCTCTGCACCGAGTTCATGAAGCAGTATTCCATGTTTATGAACCGAGGCGTATCCGACGCCGACCTCTGGACGTTATCCCAAGGACCGACTGAACCGTTGAGGACATTCATGGGGAGCTTCAAAGCGGTAATGTCCAAGGTAGGAGACGTGAGCGATAAAGGAGCACTCGAAGCTTTGAAGAAATCTCTGTGGTACAAATCGGAATTTCGGAAAGAGATCTGGCGCAACAAACCCCAAACCATCCAAGACGCCATGCATCGAGCATCAGATTTCATACTCGAGGAGGAGGAATTCCGAATCTTAGACCAACGCTTCGGATCAGCGAAGTCGGCAAACAAGAATCAAGAGAAACCGAATCAGCCGAGCCAGCCAAGAAATCGCCCGAGCAGAACTTATGTCCATCACGAGGGACCGAGCTTTAGCGGAGCGCACAACTACCAGATCAGCACCGATCAAGGGGCTGGACGAGGCCGAGGAAGAACGAATGGAAACAAGTGGACTAGGAACTCGAATTCGTACGACGAAAAGGCCTACTGCGAAATCCATAAGACATACGGGCATCTAACCGCAACCTGCCGAAGTTTGGGCGACAAACTCAGGGCAAAATTCTTAGCCGGACAGCTCGGTAATTCTATCGGTCTGAAGGATCTCAAGCACGAGAAGCTCACAGACGCCGAGCAGGAAGAACAACCCGAGCCAGAAGCTCGACCGGGTGGCCCGCCGAAACGGGGAAGAAGAAACAATGGCACCTCGGAGTCTGGCGGTTCTCGCCAGAGAATAAACATGATAATGGGGGGGGGATCGGAATATTGCAGGGACACTGTATCCGCAATCAAAGCCTTTCAGCGAAAAGCCGAAGCTAGTATCAATTGGTCCACTCCGAGCAGAAACCCAAACGATATCATCACTTTTGAAGTAAGGGAAACCACGAGTATAGATAGGCCGCATAACGATCCCCTAGTGTTCGAGCTCATAGTGAAGGATCACGAAGTGGCCCGAGTCCTTATCGATATGGGGAGCTCGGTAGACGTCATCTTTCGTGAGACACTTTCAAAGATGGGAGTCGACATATCAGAAATAATACCGATCTCGAGCCCACTAACCGGGTTTTTGGGAGAGACGACTATGACGATTGGAACGATCAGAATACCAGGCTTAGCACAAGACGTGACTAAGATTGTCAACTTCTCAGTAACCGAAGGTCCCCCCGTCTACAACATCATCATGGGAACACCGTGGATTAACTCGATGAGAGCCGTCGTCTCGACCTACCACCTCTGTTTGAAGTTTCCCGGAGCCAACGGAATCCAGACCATTTGGGGGAACCAGAAGGAATCGCGGATATGCATCATGACCGAGCACAAACTGAGGAACCCCAAAACCGAGGCGAAAGGGGAGACCGTTCATAAAAAAAAAAACCAACCGAGAAGCGAAGATCGGCAGCAAAAAACTTTTGTAGCAATTACAAAAAGCCGAGCTGGCCGAAGACAATCGGCCGCGGTGCACCCCGGTGATATCCATATGCCTAGATGACAAAAATCCGGAGAAATGCGTAGAAGTGGGTGCTGAGCTAAATGACGCGATCAAAACCAGCTGATCGACTTTTTGAAGAAGAATATCAACACTTTTGCTTGGACCGCAGAAGACATGCCCGGGATCGACATCAGCGTTACATGCCACGAGCTCAATGTGGATCTAACTTTCAAACCAATAAAGCAGAAGAGAAGAAAACTCGGACCCGAACGAGCTAAAGCGGTAAATGACGAGGTGGACAGACTACTTAAAATCGGATCCATCACCGAGGCGAAATATCCAGACTGGCTTGCGAACCCGGTAGTCGTAAAAAAGAAGAACGGAAAGTGGCGTATATGCATCGATTTCACCGATCTGAACAAAGGATGTCCGAAGGATAGTTTCCCTCTTCCCCACATCGATCGCCTCGTCGAGGCGACTGCAGGAAACAAGCTCCTCTCGTTTATGGATGCCTTTTCTGGGTATAATCAGATCCTGATGAACCCCGACGACCGAGAAAAAACCGCGTTCATAACCGACCGAGGCATCTACTGTTACAAAGTAATGCCGTTCGGATTGAAAAACGCTGGAGCCACGTATCAGCGGTTAGTCAATAAAATGTTTGCTGACCAACTGGGAACGACGATGGAAGTATACATCGACGATATGCTAGTAAAGTCACTGGAAGTAAGCAACTACATCACCCATCTAACGAAATGTTTCAAACGGCTTAATCACCACAACATGAAGCTCAACCCGGAGAAGTGCAGATTCGCGGTGACATCCGGGGAATTCCTCGGATATCTGGTTACGAGCCGAGGCATCGAGGCAAACCCAAAGCAGATCGACGCGTTAATTCAAATGGCCTCGCCCAGAAACAAACGAGAAGTGCAACGGCTGACAGGACGCGTCGCTGCCTTGAACCGATTTATCTCAAGGTCAACCGACAAGTGTCTAGCTTTCTACTACACACTCCGAGGCAACAAGAAGTTCGGATGGACGGAAAAATGCGAGACGGCTTTCCAAGAGCTGAAACAGTATCTAGTCACCCCACCTGTGCTCGCAAAGCCAGTAGAGGGAGAGCGCCTCTACTTATACATCGCCGTTTCCAACACCGCAGTCAGCGGAGTACTTGTCAGAGAAGAACGAGGAGAAGAGAGCCCAATCTTCTACGTGAGTCAGACACTGGCAGGTGCAGAGACAAGATATCCGCAAATGGAAAAATTGGCGCTCGCTGTGGTAATGTCAGCACGGAAGCTAAGACCATATTTCCAATCACATTCTATCGTAATCCTGACGTCCTTCCCACTGCGAGCTATACTACACAGCCTGAGCGAATCCGGAAGACTAGCCAAATGGGCGATTGAGCTCAGCGAATACGATACGATCCCAAGTCCTCGCCGACTTCCTGATAGAACTTCCGATCTACGAAACAGATGAGCCGACCGAAGACTCCACGTGGATACTTCACGTAGACAACTCGTCATCAAAACAAGGCTCAGGGATCGGAATTCGCTTGACATCTCCAACCGGCGAAGTCTTGGAATAATCTTTTAGACTGGCTTTCCACGCCTCGAACAATGAGGCCGAGTACGAAGATTTAATCGCGGGACTCAGGCTAGCACGGGGAATCAAGGTTCAGAAAATTCGGGCCTTCTGCGACTCTTAGCTCGTTGCTAACCAATTCAACGGGGAATACACGGCAAGAGACGATAGGATGGAAGCATACTTGAGCATAGTCCAAGAACTTTCGAAGGGATTTAGTGAGTGCGAGCTCACAAGAATTCCCCGCGGCGAAAACGCTCAAGGCGACGCATTGGCAGCCCTCGCCTCGTCGTCCGACCCCGGCCTCAAACGAGTAATCCCTGTAGAATTCATCGAAAGCATCGAAAGATCAGAGGTCGTTAATCTGATCGAGCCAACCGAAGATGCCGAGAAGCCCAACGACGAACAAGAGACGGCCGCGATGAAAGAAGACCAGCAGAACGAGTACGGATGCGACCAAGACTGGATGGGAGCAATTCGAAGTTACATAATGGACGGAGAAGTCCCCACGGACAAGTGGGCAGCCCGCAAACTTAAAGCCCAGGCCGCTCGGTACATCTTACTCGACGGAGAAGTCTTCAAATGGCGATTCTCGGGACCATTAATGACTTGCGTGGAAGGAAAAGAAGCATGAAAAGTAATGGAGGAAGGCCACGGAGGGTCCTGCGGAAACCATAGTGGCGGAAAATCCTTAGCAATAAAGATAAAACGTCACGGGTATTACTGGCCGTCCATGGTGAAAGATTGCAAAATTTTCTCGCGAAAATGCGAAAAATGTCAACGCCACGCCCCGACGATTCATCAGCCTACCGAGCTGCTGTCCTCGATCTCATCTCCTTAACCATTCATGCGATGGTCAATGGACATCGTCGGCCCTCTGCATCGTTCCAAGCAGAAGAGATTTCTGCTAGTTCTGACAGATTACTTCTCAAAATGGGTCGAAGCAGATTCTTTCGCCAACATCAAAGATGTTCAGGTCGAGGACTTCGTCTGGAAAAATATCATCTGCCGGCATGGAATCCCGTACGTAATCGTGACAGACAACGGTTCACAATTCATCTCAACACGTTTCGAATCCTTTTGCGGAAAATGGAAGATCAGACTAAGCAAGTCGACACTGCAGTACCCATAAGGCAATGGGCAAGCTGAGGCGGCAAACAAGACTCTACTCGACGGATTGAAAAAGCGCCTTGACGCCAAGAAGGGTAGATGGGTCGACGAACTCGAAGGACTCTGAGGAGAGCGACTGGTGAAACACCGTTCGCACTCGTCTACGGAACGAAATGCGTTATCCCCCCCGAAGTGGGATTTCCCGGAGTACGGCGACGGCTCCTCCCGGGACAAGAAGGCCTCAATCATCTCATGCTATTAGATGAAGCAGACCTAATCAACGAGAGACGCGATCAAGCGCTCATCCGCATTCAAAATTATCAACAGGCTACTGCAAAATACTACAACTCCAACGTTAAAAGCCGGCGGTTCCACGAAGGAGAGAGCTGGTCCTCCGCAAGGTTTTTGAAAATACATCGGAGCGGAACCCCGAAAAACTCGGAGCTAACTGGGAAGGACCGTATCGAATAACCAAAATGGTCCGACCAGGAGTCTACGAGCTAGTCAACCACTCAACGGACGCTGCCGTACCACGATCCTCGAACGCAATGCATCTTAAGAAGTACTACTTCTAAGTACTGATCACAAAGCATGAACTACGGGGCGGTTTGATCCTCGGAAGGGGTACGTAGGCAGCTCGTCACACGACGAGTTCAACTGCCCCCTCCCTAAAAAGGGTGGGGGAGTGGGGTACGTATATCTATATACTCCCACGCTGTGTAAACTATAAGTATTTTCGAATAAAAGTTTACCAAGCCTATTTCTTTTACAACTCTTTTCACTTCGTACGTTGTTGGCCACAACATACGAAGCTCTCACATCCCAAACGGGATCTTAACCTTCTCAAAAGGTTCTCGACATCCTCCACGGATTTAAAAGCGCGCTTTATAAATTAGAACTGAGTATACCTCGGCCCGATATCTCTTAGGTATATCCCGAAAATATTCTGACGGCTGTTCTCGAAACGGGTACAAATCCCAACCTGGAAGAACCCCTAAACCCCAACTCTTGCATAACGTTGGTCATCGACTAAAACCCGACAAACAGTTCAGCCTCGAGCAACGTCGATCCAAATCAGGGCTTAGATGAATGATGATTCGGGCACACAAGTCCCAACCTGAGAAAATACCTAAATCCTGATTCATAGCGGACTCATTTACTTATCATATTCGCTTAAGTCATAGGCCAATGAACGGCTCGCTTCCGGGCACTTCGGCAAAACTCAAGTCGAAACAAGTCATAAAACCAAATCCATAAATAATGCTGTGGATAAAGCCGTCCAGGCGCGTTGTACCAAAAATAATAATAATAAAAACGACAGCGGGAGCTAAGTTACATAAAATGAAAAATCAAGCTGCGCCAGAGTTCGGCTCGGTAACCTCGGTAGCAGTATCCTCTGAGGGAAGCTCACCAGATCTTCTCTCGGAAAGCATCTCACCCACTCGTGGAGTGTCAATATTCGACCCAGACGGATGCATAACCCCAGCTTTCGAAGCCGAGACTTCTAAGGTCTCCCCCCCGGGGAGACTTGGCAGCACGTCCAATGATACCGGCGAAGGCATCAGGTCCTCGCGTAGATCCGTCGCAAGTCGCTCGAAATGCTCGTAAGCACCCACAAGCTGCGCTTTAAGCTCGGTCAACCTCACTTTCTTATCCTCCAAAGTAGGAGGATCGGGACCTTGGAGGACACTGATGAATTGGAGGTTTCCCTCGATTTCAGACAGGTCGGCGACCTTCTCCCGAGCATCTCCCTTGAGCAAGTCGACTTTAGCCTCGGCACGCAGGACCCTGTATTGGTATTTGCGCTCAAGCTCACGCCTCGCCTCTTTGCGGGCTTGATCGAGGTTTGCCTCGCGCATTTCCCGTTCGAATTGGACTTGGCGATGCAGAGAAGCTAGGTTGGCTTCCAGACGAACCTTCTGATCCGACGAGTTGGTGGCCTGCTTCTCGGCCGCATCACGCTTGCGCTTAAGGTCATATCTTTCGGCCTCTAAGGCCTTGTAGCGTGTTGCGAATTCCTCCACCTTCCTGGCGTGATCAACCTCCTTTTCCTCGAGCTCCGTCTTCAGAGAGACAGCGACCCGACGAGCGTTCTCAACGCGTCTCTGGTCGCCTTGGGCATCCATCTCGTACCCGTGGATAACCTCGTTGGTTGCGGCAATAAACTAAAAAGAGAAAGGGGGTTTAACCATGGAACACGAAACAACCCGAAAGGAAATCCGTAAAATAGATCTTACCTTAGTCCCCTTGAGAGCCATATGCGCATATTTCTTCCGCTTCGCGAGCGTGTCCGGAGGTGGAAAAAGACTGTCGGGAGCAAGGATTTTGGAAAAGAGCGTGGTGCCGACCTCGGGGTCATTATAGGATGCATCGGTAGTCCTAGGATCGAATTCGGGAATACTAGCCACTTTAGCATTCACTGTTGGCTGTTTCGTCGTTTTAGACTTCTTCACTTCGGGAGCGCCGGACGCATCAGCAGCAAGTCTTTTCCTAGACTTCTTGTCCTTTTTGGTCGTGGCCTTATCTCCGCCACGGTGCCCCGCGAGAACCGACTCTTTGGGTCTCGTTCCAGACTCGAGACCAATCACTACCTGCTTAGCTCCGCTCGAAGTCTCCGGCCGATGATCAGAGGCCGCCGTCGAAGTTGGTTCCCCATAAGTCCTCTTTCTCTCCTCGGGGACTGTCTCTTTATTCCTCGGCTCGGGAGCCTTCTCAGCATTTTTCTCAAGAGCAGGTCCCCGGGATTTCGCCCCTTTTGACTTCTTCTCCTCAGCAATCTTTTTTGCCTCCAGGTTTTGTCGTTCGCGAAGAGTCAGTCTCTGCGCCATCTTTATTCTGGAGTCTTTGGAAGCGCTCGAAGGTTCTGAATCTCCCACTTGATAGCCGCTAAGGTAGAGAGCGCGGGCACGTTCAATTCGCTGAAAGGAAAAGGTCTTCTCCCAACGAACTTTTCTTCGGTTGAACACCTCGATAATCTCCCAAACGTCCTATGGGAACCGAAGTAGAATTCGACGAACTGCAAATAAGAAAAAATATCTATATCAGCATATTCGAATCGAATCTTAATTCACAGAAAGAATCCCCAAGGTTCACTCAGGTCATCTACCAATTTTGCCCCATTCCGTCCTTGTTTTCTCGATCCAATCTTCCGACACGGAAGCATCATTGACGAGGACATAGAAGAATCTTTTCTCCCAATCCTGGTCTTTGCTCGGGAAATCTCTTATGACTCTTCGGTCTCTCATGTTACTGATATAAAACACCTAGGTTTTTGGCTTGCGACGAACATCTAGAAGATTTTCAAGGTGATCAAGGGAGAGCTCGATTCTGCACTCGTAACTCAAAGTTAACAGCCCCACGAGATGTCTCAGAGCCCGAGGTGTTAATTGAGCTAAGGCAAGGCCCCGCGTCCATAAGTACTCCGAAATAAGCGAAGGGATTGGAAACCATAACCAGCATTCGGAGAGAAAGACCTCGTACATAGTGAAATAACCCGGAGGAGGCTTATCGGCTGGGTCCGTGGAGGAAGGAAGCATAAATTCCACTCCCTCACTAACTCCGAAGCGAGTACGAATATCCGCCAAGGAGACGGGTGTCGAAAGAGAAGAACCAGGCGGATCGGCGACTATCTTTTTCTTTCGGGACTTGAGAGCTTTTCCCTTCTGAAGCAACATCAATTGATCCAGCTCTTGCCTCGCGGCAACTGGGTCCCAATCCCAATCCTCATCTTCGGGCTTCACGTCGACGAGTCTAGAACTACTCGCCTCGGTAGGACGCGTCGGTTCAGAGTCGTTCGCTTCAGCGAGGTGTGCTGCAGAAGGCCCGTCCGAACGTTCAACAGACGATGGAACTATCTTTCGTCCCAATAGCGTAGGGGAAATCGCGGAGCCAACGGAATCCTCGAGGGCGGATTCACCTCGGTCGCAGGAAGAGGCTCTGGCTCCGGATCACCTCGGGAACCGATCGCGCGAACACTCGCTTCACCTCGAGGAGTAATAGAAACGGTGTTCGAACCCAAACCACCTCGGGGCTCATTCGTCGATTCCTCGGGAATCACCTCGGTTCGGGGAATAGAGGAAGTAGACATCTCCTTTACCTCGGAAGTTTTTCAAGCAAGAGGGTGGATCAGAAACGTTGAAGAACAAACGAAAGGTTTGAAGATTGATCAGAAAACTAGGGCGGATGACGGCGGCTCGGTAGAAATTCGAAGAACCCTAACCAAAATCTAAACATAAACAAGAGAGACAAAGCAGAGAAGAGAGAGAGAGAGCGAACCTTTGAGAAATTTCGGGGAATGAAGATAATGAAGGACTTTGGAAAACCCTCGATATTTATAGAAGAGCTCGCGCGTCGAGGCGCGTCACCTCGGGAACACGCGAGACGCTTCCACTTCCGAGACGGACCGACTCTTCGCAAACAAATAATAGGCCTCCGAGGGAAGAACACATGCCCAAGCGGGTGCCATCACAGGCCCAGATCACAGTCCAACGTGGTAAACCCGAAACTTATCTGAGTGTCGCGAATTGTGTAAAGCGCCGAGGCAAAAACAGTTTCCTATAGGTGGGACCAAGGTGATTATCCAGCATAGACGGGAAGAACACCCGACAAAACTCTAACGTCTCGCTGAGAACGCCTTGACATTAAACTTTGCGCCTCGGCACATAAAAAAAAATGCTCGCCTCGGCACTTGAGCAAAAAAAAAAAAAAAAAAAAAAAACAATCACCTCGGTATTTGATGCGAACAAAAAAATCTTCTTAAGTGTCAAACCGTTGACCTCGGTGCTCAAGTATAAACACCTCGGCGCTCAAGTATAAACACCTCGGCGCCAAACTATTCACTTCGTCTTTGATCAGAACATTTCGGGGACGAAGTGAGAACGCCTCGGGACGTTGATCTCGCCTATCTTTACAACTCGTCATCTTCATCTCTGAAACTAACGAGTTGGGAGGGCTAACTGTTGGGGTCGGTTTCCACCCAGACGAAATCAATCAAAGAAAATGCTAAGTATGGAACGTAGATTCTTTACCACGCATGATTCGCACACAAGACACCGAAGTGAATCACCTCGGTGTATACGACGTGCGCGACCGAACTGAATCACCTCGGTGCAGAAAATGTGCACGACCGAAGTGAATCACCTCGGTGCACAACACGTGCACGACCGAAGTGAATCACCTCGGTGCACAAAACGTGCACGACCGAAGTGAATCACCTCGGTGCACAAAACGTGCAAGAACGAAGTGAATCACCTTGGTGCACAAAGCGTACACGACCAAAGTGAATCACCTCGGGGCGCAAACCGTGCATAAACCGAAGTGAATCACCTCGTACATAAACTGTGCATAGTCCGAGCCGAACCGGGATATGCATAAACCAGACCAAACTTTTCTTTTGACGGCCCGAGCAACGAATTTACGAAGTAACCTTAGGCCCAAGCCCACGAAGAAAGACCTAAGTGACTTTTACCCTAGAAGAATAAAGTTCGTGGAAAAGAGCGCCGTCAAGAAAAAAGGATGGAAAATCTGCGAGAAGATTCTCTGAGATTTACGCATAGATTACGAGATAGATGTATAAATAGGATTCTCATTCCAACTATAAAGGGATCCGGATTTTACCTAAAAAATACTTGTACCCAAAAAGCTTATCGCAGCAAAGCTAATAAAACTCCATCTTTGGATCTTTGTTTCGGTTTTACCTTAGAATCTTTGCGTTCTCTTTTGAATTTCTTAACAGATAATCTATTGTGTGAAATCCAGCACACACAATAAAGAGCGGTCTGATTTCCATGGTCCAGAACTACAGATTCTTCGGCCTACCTTCGGAAGACCCACTGGATCATCTCGACCAGTTCGACCGTGTGTGCGCTATGACGAAGATAAACGGTGTCAGCGAAGACGGTTTCAAGCTGAGATTGTTTCCCTTCTCTTTGGGAGACAAAGCACACGCCTGGGAAAAGACTCTGCCCCATGGATCCATTACCTAATGGGCAGACTGCAAGAAAGCATTTCTGACAAAGTTCTTTTCTACATCGAGGACAGCCCGATTGAGGAACGAGATAAGCGGATTCACTCAGAAATCTAATGAGACCTTCGGTGAAGCCTGGGAGTGATTCAAGGGATACACTACTCAGTGTCCCCACCATGGATTTAGTCAAGAATCACTCCTCAGCACTCTCTACCGTGGTGTCATTCCTAAGATTCATATGCTTCTCGATACGGCGAGCAATGGCAATTTCTTAGGCAAAGATGTTGACGATGGTCTTGCGCTGGTCGAAAATCTAGCTCATAGTGACTCTTCTTACCACGAAGACTATGACAGATCCAACCGAGGTTCCAAAGAAGAAGGAGATGGAAGCCGGAGAGTGATCAAGGAGCTAAATGAGAAACTTGACAAGTTACTACTTGTCCAAGCTCAAAAGGAAGTACATTTCGTGGAAGAATTCACTCAAGTTTAAGAAGGGGAGGACGTTCAGTTCGAAGATGTTAACTACATCAATGCTCAAGGAGGCTACAACAATTGGAGACTAAACAACAACCTCTCCTATCGGAGCACAAACGTCGCCAACCCACAAAACCAGACATACCCTCAGCAACAAGCAGGAGGAGCAAAACAGTTCGTGACATACACGAACCAACAACGTTTCGTACCAAGATTCCAGAATCAAAACGGCTACCAGCCACGACAACAGGTCGTTGCACCTCTTGGCTTTCAACAACAATAAGGAAATCCGGCTGCTCCAGCTAATTTTGACTTGGAAAGTACTCTCAAGCTAGTACTCAACGGTCAAACACACATCCAGGCGGATATTCACAAGCGTTTTGCCGAAGTGCATAACAAGATAGATGGAGTTAACACGGAACTATCCGGGAAGATCGAGGCATTAACCACTAGTGTAAAAACCCTGGAGAACAACAAAGGCATAGCATCAACAAGCCAAACAAGCAACCTTCCTGCAAAAGCCATCATGAACCCCAAGGAGTATTGCCAAATGATCAAGACTAGAAACAAGGAAAAACGGGATCAGACCGATATAAACAACTCAAATCGGACACAAGTCGATGAGGACATCAAAATCCTAAGAAGGGGAGGGAGTTCGAAAAATTTGGAAGCATCTGAAGAAAAAGCATCCACTGATCCCCCAAAAGCACCATTCCTGCGTGTCTACAAACCACTGATGCCATACCCCCAGAGGCATAAGAAGCGGTTAATAGAGGAACAAGAGGCCGAATTGATTGAGACCTTGAAGAAAGTTGAAGATCTCTTCAACAGTGGCGACAAAACGAAACCTATTCCAGATTTCCTAGTAGCCTTGAAAGACAAGCTCTATGCTGGCGCAATGGCGACCATAGGAAGAAACACAGCAGCTCGTGAGGAGAAACCTAAGGAGGAGCCCTTAGTAGTTAAGAAGCTCGAAGATCCAGGATCATTCACTCTTCCATGCACACTGGGGGGAATCACCTTTGAAAACTGTTTGTGCGATCTCGGAGCAAGCATTAACGTTATGAGTCTCGCCACGGCTAAGCGTCTCGGGTATGACACCTATACCGACTGCAAGAAGCCGCTATCACTGGCCGATGGAAGTGAGAGGAAGATGGTTGGGAAGCTACTAGACCTGCCTCTCATGATTGGAAATGTGCTATTACCAAGCGACTTCCTGGTGATAGAAATGGACCAAGATGTTAAGGAAACCCTCATGTTGGGGAGACCTTTCCTAGCCTCTGCCGGTTGCATGTTTGATTGCAGAAGCGGCAAGGTAGAGCTAAGGCTAACCAGGAGCCTGGTGATGCATTTTGACACAAAGGGGAAGAGAGTCGACGAAAAGGAAGATGCCTACTCTCTCTGGCTCAAGAAGGCGATTGATAAAAGCCAAGACCCATCATTGGAAATATGCTACGATGGAGCCAGCTTTCATGGAGTCTCGCTCAACGCCATGTTCGAGGAGCAGTCGGAAGAAGTCCATGAAGCACCAAAAAAGGTGATCACTTGCAAGAAGTCATATGTGAAAGGACCAACCCTCGGTGATTTTCTGGACGGTATGACACTTAAACCTATTCTCTCTGCTAACGGTGAGGTGAGATACAAGCTAAAATGCAAAGGAAGGGTCAGACCCTTTGCTTACCTTAGGGTGATAAAAGACACCGAATTGACCAATCAAGAGGGATCTGAGCTAAGCAAAGAGGGGACATCCGACGTATCTCTGGCTGATTTCATTTCTGCAATTAAGGAAAGTAAAGATCCTCCCACGGGATCGAGGGGTGTTCATTTCCCCCTTTCATGCTGAAAAATGATTAAAAAAAGTCAAGCTAAGTGACTCAAAACAAAGCGCTCTTGGGAGGCACCCCAAGCTTATCCATGTACATATTAATGCTTTTTCTAGTCTAGTTTAATGTTTTCAGGATCCCATGAAAGATAGGGTGGGGTCACTTGCGTCATAAGAGGAGCTAAACCTATGAGGAGTTGTCTAGCAAAGCAATGGGATATAATATCGGGATGACACCCTGATATCGTCCCTAGGCATTCTCTGTCGGGCAGGCACAACGGTGCGTAGCCGATATAGAACGAAGCCCAAGCTAGACAACCCTCACGGTGGTCACATATCGGGAACCAGCCGATATCTGTAACGTCAATCACACCATATCGGAGTCAACCCGATATGGCCGTCCAGGTAAAAGGGTGGCTAGGCTTAGCCAATCCGAGAAAAGCGCCGAAACTCATGGCCCATTTTTTCGGATAAGGCAAGAATGCTTGGTTGGGGTTAACCGACAACTATTCCCCAAACCAAGAAACCCTAGTCAACCCTTCATTTCCCCATGTCTCCTATTTATAAAAACCCTCGCCTCTCTCGTTTTCATTCCCTATCACTCTCAATCCTAGAAAATTGCCTTCAAGTTTTTATTTCGCAAAGCCGAATCTGTACTTTCGTCCAAGGATTTTTGCAAATATCATTTTCAGGTAATTTTTGATCTAAAACGATATGGTTGATTATCTCTTAGGATTGTTTAGATTCGCTGCATCAGGGATTTGAGAGTAGATGGAGAAACGTTTTGTAGACAGATTTCGCGTAAAACATAGGTTTTTTGTAGGTTTTTTCTGAATTTCGGCACATCTATTTGTGAGAATAGCTTCACGGCTAATCTCTTTTGAAGTGTTGAGATTCTAGAAATCCTTTTCCACCTTTTTGTTTAAACGCAAGCTTGTCTAAAAATCTGGATTTGTGAAGAACGACTTATAAGTAGCACTCTTTATTCTTCACGGTTTAGACTTTTTCCCGATCTAGTAATAACTCGAATATGTTTTTCTCGGGTCTCTTTAGTCATGAATAGAGTTGCCTTGAGTTTAGACATACATGCAAGATAGTCCCTGTTCTTAGAGTTTTCCTTGTGCTTACACACTTTCGAGTGTTTTTAATTGATAGGCACAATGGTTGGAGCAACAAGAAGCGGAGCTGTTCTTGGGAGATCAAGGGAATACCAAACGTAGAAGAGAGAAGGAAAGAGACCAATCGGAAAATCCAGCCGAGCGGCTATAGTACGTTCACCCACACGTGCGTCGGGAAGAAGAAGTACGGGATCCCGACACACCCTAGCCGAAATGCGTGAAGCATTCAGGCGAATGGAGTTCAAGGCCACACGCTACCCCCATGAGGAAACTATGGTCGAATTGGGCATCTACATAGACTGCCAGATCCTCTTCAATGCAATGGGTCTGAAGAAATTCATGGAAAACGCTTATGCGTCCCATGATGAAGCAACCTTCCAGTTCCTTGCAACACTGGAGGTAACCTTCTACGCGTTTGGAGAGATCACTCAAGAGGAAGTCGGAGATGGGCACATCCGCTTCAAGTATGGAAGCGATACTCACCGAATGACATTTCGGGAGCTGGAGTCGATATTCGGGTTAAGCCAAGGCGATATGCGCGAGATGGCTCTGAATATAGAAAGGGAGGAGCTGGAGGCACTGTGGATGCACATTGGGGTAGGGACGTACAAGGCAGGAGTGAACAAGAGCACCAGGATAAGGCATCCAGCCATGAGGTATGTGCAAAGAGCTAGTGCACATACTTTCTTTGCAAGAAAGGAATGTGGAGCTGTCCTGACAAAGGAGCTGGAGATAATGGACGACGGTCTGGTAGAAATCATTCAAGAGACGAGGAACGAGGTTGAAGTGAGGGGAAGCAGAAGGAGCACCGGGTTGATCATGTTATTGATGAAGGAGCTTCTCCACTACAAATCGTGGATGATATCCACACCAAGCGACAAGCCTCACATAGGCTGTGGAGGAGTTGTATCTGCTATCTTGAGAGGGGTTGGCATTGATCTCGAGGAGCCAACTCACGGAATCCGGTGGATAGATATTGCATATCTAAAGAAGTGCCAGTTTCTCGGGAAGCCATATCGGCATGGACACCGATATCAATTCACCCATGCATCAGGACAAGCTGCAGTACTGTTCCTGCCGAACCCATGGTTGACCACGATAAGGGAGCCAAAGAATCTGGATTTCGACCCCCAGGATGAGCATCTCTTCCCATATGGAGTTGACTTCAATGAGGATTACGAGGAGGAATATCGGGAAGGAGCCAATATAGTTGCTGAAGAAGAAGATGAGGATGAAGACGCCTATGATGACCCTACTGACGAGTTTGGGATTCCTCTCTATGGAGCGGATCGCTATCATTTCGATCCAATCACCAGTGGACCACACCGAACTCTCAAGGCGTCGCACGATAGGATCAATGTGATCCAGCGGTACTGCAAGTGGCAAGAGCGTTCGATCAGAAAGCTAGTCTCTATGGTGAAGGGGATCAAAGGTCACGTGAAAGGCCTGAAGGGGCAAATCAAGTAGCTCACCTCGAAGCTGAAAGGCTCGACATCTTCGCCACGGTATGAAGCCGATATGTCTTCGGGGGAAGCAGAAGGAAACGAAGAAGAGGAATCGGATGAAGCAGACAGCCAAACTCCTCAGGAGAGTCATTCCTTCTCATTCCTGCCGAGAGAACACGAGATTAGCGAGCGAAGAAGATATTCCTGCCAAGAGGAAAGCATATCGAGGAAGAGGCGTGCGAGCCATTCCCCGATACCAGAATCAGACAATCCTTCCTTCTCGACCAGTGAGGACACCACGTCCTCACATCACACCGAACAATGAGCATTTCTTTTTCTTTATTTTTCTGCTTTTTTGTTTAAAAAAATTTTCGCATCATCTTAGGGCCATATTCTTCCTCTCTTCTATCACACCGGGACTGTGTGATTTAAGTTTGGGGGAGTACGTAGTTATGCATCATTTAGAATAAACATTGCATTCGTAAAACTTGTAAATAAAAAAAAAAAATTCAAAAAAATTGTTCCACAAAAATATTCATGTAGTTGCATCTCCATTTTAGGATCGAGTCTAGATGCATTCATTTAGGATTCATAAGCATTTGCATAAGGTGTTAAGTATAGTGAATCCTTGTAAATAGCCATTTTTAAGTCATGAATGCAATACCTTAGTTCTTGTTTGTCTGATGCATTTTGAATTAGACTGAGCTTAAGGCAGCACCACATTTGGAATTTGTCCTGTGAAATTCGGTTTTGACTTGATGCATTGCGACTTGAACAATTTCCCTAGTGAACTTGAACCGTTAATTTGAAAATTTAATTATCTCGTTTATGTGTGCCGAATAGCTCATGGATTTCACTTGGACTTTTTTTCCCTTTTTTACCACCCTCTTGCTAGTCAATGTACCAGACCACACCCTAAACCAAAACCATTGTTTTTAAACCAATAAACACTTTTGTGAGAGCATGTGAGGCCTTTACACCATTTTCGAATCCTCTTATGCAAAAAGTGTTGGGTTTAGACCGACAAGGTTGGATTTCCATGTTGACGTTGGCTCACATCTCGGGTCAACACTAGGTTAGGTGGGGTAGAAATGGAAATCGGCAACATACCGAAATACGAAGCCGATATTACTTGGTAGACTAGAAAAAAGGGGGGTGTATTTCGATTGATCACATTCTGACAGAAAAGAAAAGGAAAGATACCAAGGAGTCAGACGAGGACACGTATTAAGGAGATGGCGGCACCAAAAAGGCTTGAAAACAAAGAAGGAAAAGGCGATTCCAAAAGAAAGCAAAAGAAGGCCAATCAACAAAGTATAAATCCGGCCAGCAACACCAAGGGTGAAACGCAAGGAGCGCAACAAAGAAGACAGAAAGCCGAAACCGATCTCCAACAAAGAAGAAGTCCCCGGAAATGACCAGGAAAGGTAAAATCGAGGAGCAATAACGGGATTACGGCGAAATGCCGAGAGAAAGGGTAGCTTAGGAGGGAGCAATTTAGACTAGGGTAGGAAACGAAATAGATGTTATGGGTAGATGGTAGTCTAGCCTTGTATGCATCCATTGGTTTTTACCCTTAGCATTTTGCATTAAGAAGGTTCCTTTCAAGAGTGATCCCACTAAACACTTAACCCGTTCGCACTACGAGTTCATACGTAGCTCGTAACCTTACCCTGAGCCAAATGAGTTAGTTGACAGGCATGAATGAGATCCACGTTTTAAATTTCATAATGAATGTGAAAGGGAATTGGGAATTTGAATGTGCATCTAAGTTGGGATTGATTTCGCTTGATTATTGTGATGAATGTGGCTAAGGCTTTCTGAATAGGTAGAATTAGACTTGCATCCTAGAAACCTGAACTTAGACATTGAGTTGATTTCCTTTAAATGGCGTTTTGGATACGAACTTACACTTTTTTTTATTTTTAAACCTCACCCCTCCGGTTGGCTTTTACTTGAGGACAAGCAAAAAGGCAAGTTTGGGGGTGTTGATATCTCTATAATTTGAATGATTTTAGTACATGTTTCATGTTAGTTAGGACTTCATTCTTGCACTTTAGTATTAGTTTTCATCACGTTTTCACTCATGTTAGGATTAGATGCATTAGGGTAGGTTTTTGCATAGTCTTGCATGTTTGGAGTGTTTTCTCAGGTGCTTAGGATGGTCCAAAGAAGAAGCCAAGGAAAGAGGTCTCGGATGGAGGACAAGTGAGCAATATCGAGGATGGATCATGACCTCGAAGCCGATACGGACAAGCACAAGCTGAACCTCGACGAATAGCAGCGGCTTGATCCCGAAAGAGCCACCTTGGAGCGAAGATCCAGCAAGAGGATTGAATGAAGATGGATGTCGGAGCAAGAAAACGGGAAGCACCCGATTCAGGTTACAAGGAAGGCAAGCCTTCACGTCATGATCCCGAAACCATTGCCCGATATGGAGCCTGCCCGAAGAAACAGAAGTGTTAGCGTTTCGGCTTGTCCATAACGACGTAAGCCAGAAACGCTAAAAGCCAAAATAGTACCATTTCGGGAAAGTGGTCCCAACGTTTTAGGTTTTTCCTCTTTTATGTATAAATACCCTCTCCACTCTAATCCTTTAGAACACGCTTTGCTTATTTTACTTTTCTGTCTTCTCTTTCAAACCGAGAACAAGCTTTGTATTTTCGCCATTGAAGCTATTTCAAAGTTTTGATTTTTATGCAATCTTTAAGTCTTTAAGTTTTATTGCTTGGTAAATTTTAATAAAGTTTCTTCCTTTTCTTATTTTCGGCTATCTTGCAAGCCATGAGTAACCTTTCTATCCTTGTGGATCTTGAGGTTTCTCAAATGGCAAGTGAGTAGTCCTTTTAGGATTTAGATGGGTTAAATGGACCAAGGAACTCTCGGGTTTACATTTCTTGCTTAGCTAAAACATAAAGTTAGATTCTTTCTTGTTTATCATTACCAAAGCTTAGTCTAGTTTGGCCATCTAGCCTAAAGTCCACAGGCGGCTTGACACGAACGCCACGTGCTTGCTTAGCCGGATCCATGAACAAGAGTTTGATTTCTTGGGCTAAGACTAACCCTCTGTCCAAGAGTCTTACGGTTCAATAGAGACGACGCAGATGCTTGTTTCTTCTATTGTACCGCTATGCGATAGCTAGTCTATGGTGATAGAGATTCAAAGAGTTTAGACCCAAACGCCATGGGCTAAACGATTTGAGGATCCCTTTACCTAAGAATCACCATCAAAAGACCAAGTCTTGATGTGATCCAAAAGCTTTAGCCTGATAAAACAAAACCGAGAGTTACCTAGTTCGAAGAACCCATCTCAATCCTTCTTTCATCTTAAAAGCTTACCTTTTTATCGTTTAAATCAGTAGTTTCTGTTTAAAACCTCTAGAGTTGTTTTATTTATGGTCTTGAGTGACACAAGATCTGTCTTTTAGCAGTCTTTAGTAGTAAAGTCTCATTCTTTACCCGATTTAACTTGACTTATGACACCGATATGACCGTTATGTTCACTAACGCTCCCAAAATGGTTTGATACCCCATACACTATACTGCATTCGGTTAGCAGTGTTGGGTCATTGATCAAAGGCCTGGAAAACCTTGTTATCAGGGGGTTTCTTATATTACTAACTATGCTTTTATTTGATGAGCCTTATGCATACTTACATCATTTATCGAGTCGTTTTATAGAGTCAAAACTTTTTTTTCTTTTAGTCGGAAACTATGAACTTTGCTAGGTACAAGTCGTTTCGAACAAGGAACCTTAATGACCATTCTCACGGTTTTAGAAGCAAGGTTTACTAAGTTGAACACTGCGAGTGGATCGTTCCAACGGAGAAATTTCTAATCTCTAGAGTACTCGAAGAATCTTGCGTTGACTCCGCACCTAATGATTCAGAATTTCTCGTCAAGGGGCTTGAGGTACTTCGAACTTTGCTCCTCTTTTAGACTCTAGCATGACTAAGTAGATGCAATGAAATCTCTCCTTGATCTTCCCTTGTTATAGAAAAGAAAAAAAAATAGAAAGAAAAGTCTTAGTTTGAGAATGGCAACCCGAGTTCCTCAAAGGACCATGACGGTTTGCAGACATCATGAAAGCTTCGAAGAAGTGATCATTCTCAAGTTAAAAAAAAAAGAAAAAAAATATAGAATAAGGAAGTCGATAGAAAAAATAAAATGATATCCTAGAAAAGTAGGGAGAAATCGACTAAGGGAAAAGAAAATAGGAGAGTTGTGTCTGAATTGTCTTTGTCTAGATGTTTGGGAGAGAAGAGTATAATGTCTCGTCGACCATTACTCCCTCGATAGAGACCGCAGGCCTAAATGAATAAAGGGGTCAACAAGAGAGAGCTCGAAATACTCAAATGGACCATGAAGCGTATCCGGGAAGGATGAAAAGCTCAAGGTAACTAGACCCAAACGCCTTGAAGCTGAATCCCGAGTTATGTGGCTCAAATAGGTCGATTGCTAGACTTGATGAGTTCCCAAGTATTGGTGAGTTTCCACGATTTCAAACCTCTTTTCCTTACTTAGATTTCTCTTTTGTTTGAGGACAAACAAAGTTTAAGTCTGGGGGAGTTGATAACATGCATATTTTACCCGTTTTTACTATCATAAGTGAGTGCTTTAATAAGCATTTCACTAAGGTTTTGATGCATAAACGCTAGATTTCGAGTACTTGGTTGTTCAAGACTCTTTTCAGGTAAACTTAGCAAAAGACGCATACTTTGGAGCAAAATGGACAACTCCGGAAACAGTGCTCGAGGACAGAAGTTCAACATCAAACGATGGCCTTTCCACCACGAGATCAATCTCATATTTGGAGACAAGGAAGCCTTATCAGCTGTCTTTCACCACAAAGTGATTTGAGGACAATCCCACGGTTGGATCTCAAGTTATGGAAGAAGCAAGAAGGCCCTTCAAGCACCCGGAAGAACAAGCTGGCCGCGCCACGGCCGACCCAGACGACCAGTGGCCGCGCCACGGCCGACACAGACGACCAGTGGCTGCGCCACGGCCGGTCGCTCGAGCGGCCTGGCCATTCGCATTTCCCGAGCCCATTTGAGGCCCAACTTGAACCCGCAGCCGTCTTATGCAAACCAAGACCTAATCCAAGACCTAGGACACTTGAAGACCTATATATACTCGTTGTTTAGGGTTTTTCTAGGAGAGCAACTTATCACGAAATACTCTAAGTCATAGATTTCTTTTGTGTCCGCGAGTCTCCGATTCGCGGTTTGCCTTTGTTTTTCAAGGGAGATTGATTTATTCTTGAACCCTTTTTGTTTCTCATCGATTTATACAAGTTATGCATTCATCAATCATGTTTTCTGTCTCTACTTTCATGTCTGAGTAGTTCACTTTCGTTGGGTGTTCTTTAAGGGGATCTATGGGGAATTTCATTAACTGTTGTTGAACCGATTGTTTAGGTCGTAGACTAGGATTTTCTGTCTCACCTTATTCGTTCTTATTGCATGAGTCTAGCGTCATGAACTATATTCTGATCGCATGATCTTGAGAGCGACCAACGTCTTGAATCTCAGATCTAGACCAAAATAGGGTAGAGAGCATCCTTTAAAAGATGTCTGTATGTTTATCGTCCTGATCTTATTGCGTGTTCGTCTAGGACGCAGGATATGAGAATATACTTGCGGACTAGAAGTTCGCAGATCGACCTTTCTTGATAAAGTTAGGTTGTTAAAACCAGTGAATCAGTTTGGGGAAAATCGCCTAGTCTCGTTTGCTTAGCTTTTGCGTGTTTGATTCCTAGTTAGAACCCCATAGATTTCCCGAGAAGATTCCCAACGTATCGCACCCCATCTGCTTTTACATCGAGATTTACGCACTGATTTCCTTTTCACAAGTCTTTAAGTTTATTTTCCTTTTCCCGTTGGTTATAGAAGAGATTGACAACCTTCTCTATATAAGACGTGATACTGCTTTCTTTTATTTCTGCAAAAACCCCAGTTCCCTGCGTCTTTGATTACCCTGATTCTTCTGTTTTGCAGTTGACCTCCTCCCTGTGGATCGATACCCTAAGTACTACAACGCACGCTGTGCACTTGCAACTTAAGGTCCTACAAATTCAAAGCTCAACGAGTCCCCAAAGAAATCCTCCAATCTCGGACGACTATTTAGACCCCATCAGACACGCCAAGCATAATCCCACAAGAACTCCATCAATCACATTCACTTTTAGGGAAACTTCTTCAATTTTGTTTAAGGCTAGCGGTATGGTCACATAAATATTAGCTCTTTTCTTTATTTCGATTGCCCTCTTCTAAATTTTTTCTTTTATGCATTTGGCCTCTAGGGCTCTTTTTCTTTTAACTTGATCTTTTTCTTATCACGATTCAAAACCAACCACTTAGAACTTTTTATCCCTTTTTCATTAAATTCCTTAACACTTTTTCTTTCAAATCCGTGAACTCCCAATCTCAAATCAAGCATAAAACTAGCTTTAATATGCAAAGCCAGCATCATCATGAGAGCCTAAACATGTCGCCCTAAACCTAACACTTTATGCCAAGTTCAAACAGAAAATAGGGCCTCACAATTTGTAAACACACAAGAATTTTTGCTTGAAATAAGGCAAGGGTCAAGGTGTGGTATTCTATTTAGGCTTACAATAGAGTGGTGATGTGAATAAGAAAGCCTAAATATTTTTTTGTAAACCATGTATTCTTTTCCAAGTGCACAAGTATGAATAGATATTCATGTTAAGGTTCCGATTTTTAGGAAAGATTCAATCCATGCTTGTTTCAACTTTAAGCACCGAAAATCAAGTCAAATGATCCAAGGATGGTTAGAACTTAATCTCAAAGTTGTGCAAAGCATCAAAGAATTACTAACTAGGGCCTTGAACCAATACATGAGCTTAAAACATTTTTTTTTTTATGGAAAATTTTTCATCATTGCCCCCTATGCAATGAATGATGCAACCTATATGATAAAAATCTAGATTCAATCCTACAATTTTTGACAATGCAGATGCAAGCTATATGATTTTTTTTGAATTTTTTAAGAGTTTTTCTGATTTTTTTATATTTTTCTATGCAATTTTTTATGTATGAAGACTCAAATATGCAAAAGCAAAATAAGATCAAAATAAAAATATGTCAAAGCACACATTCTCCCCCAAACTTGAATGACAACGTCTCGGTGTCAAACAAATTCAAGAGGAGATAAAAATTCACAAAGCAAAAATAAAAATGCATGTTATTTACAAAGGTTGGAGTTTTTGGTACCTTGTAGCTAGAGATGGCCGGAGCTTGAGGTTGCTCCGGTTCTCCTGCCCTTTCATGGAGTGTCATGGAGGAGTCCCTTGTCTTTGTTCCTGGTTGGACGGTAATGGAACCCTTGGATGGATTATGCTCTTTGTTGGCGCGTTGGATCGATCGGATAGATCGGATAGATTGGATAGATGGGGGATCGAATGAGACCGTCAGAGATGCAGAAGTCTCTTGGTATTCTCCACTCCACGGAACCGAGGAAGTAACCCCTAACCACGGATCTTAGGAGGTTTGCTGCGTTTGGAAGTAACCCTTGCCAAACTCAACGAAATGTTCAAGATGAACAAAGAGATTTCTCTCAAAAGAAGAAGATAAAATGTTCGATTGTATTCATTAGAATGAGTTTACAAAACACTTATAGAATTCTCAACAAAGAAAAGAAAAGAGAAATTAATTTTTGTGGATTTTCTAAGCATAGAAAATGAAAACAAAGACTAGAATTAATTCCTTGGTCAAAACCCTTGAATTCACGTCCAATGCTTAAGTTAACCCTTCAGCTGCTTTATGCTTCCCATCCAGAAGTCTGCTGAACGTTTTAGAAGTCTGCCGAACATTTCAGAAGTCTGCCTTGTACCGAATGGAACAAACATAAGCATTTTCGGCCATGTTGTAATCAGCTTGGTCAAACCGAGGTATCTCACGTTCAATCTCTTCCTTTAATCCTTTAGCTCGAATAGATAGCTTTTGACTGGAAGAAAAGTCGAATGAGTCGGGAAAGTACTTATCATCTGAACTTGACTCGATGATCGGACACTTGACTTGGACAATCTGATTACGAATTGGTCGAGTGACTCGTTCTTCAGGGCGAAGCTCCCTTCGGAGAATATTCCCGGACAATGTTGGATCAAAGCGGAACACGGCTGTGTCGGACTGAACACGTTCGCGGCCAATGCTGGTTTCTCCTTGTTGAACCTCACTTGTACCGTCCATGAGCTGCTCCGGTACATGCTGCTCATCATCTCCCGAACCATCCGAAGATGTTTGGCTTGGTGCTCTACCACAGAATCTATCATTCCCCTCCTCTTGAAAAGGATTTGTCCTCAAATCTGGATCATCTGAAACAAAAGGAGATAAATCAGAAACATTAAAGCTTGTAGAAATATCATACTTACCTTGAAGATCTTACTGATAAGCGTTGTCATGAATCTTTTTGACCACCGTGAATGGTCCATCTTTCCTTGGCATGAGCTTGGACTTCCGTTCCTCGGGAAACCGTTCCTTTCTAAGGTGAATCCACACGAGATCTCCTGGTTGAAACACCACCTTACGCCTTCCTTTGTTAGCGTACTTCTCGTATTGTTTTGTTTTGGCTTCAATGTTGGCTCGGACCTTCTCATGAATCTGTTTGACAAGTTTGGCTTTTCTTTTGCCATCTAAACTGATTCTTTCACTCAAAGGCAACGGGATTAGATCAAGAGGAGACAACGGATTAAAGCCATAAACAATTTCAAATGGTGAATGCTTTGTAGCCGAATGCACAGAATGGTTATAAGCAAATTCTACATGCGGTATGTTCTCTTCCCATGTTCTAAGGTTCTTTTTAACCAATGTTCTAAGCAAGACAGAGAGCGTCCTATTAACTACTTCCGTTTGACCATCAGTTTGAGGATGACAAGTAGTAGAGAACAACAATTTAGTACCTAGCTTAGTCCACAAAGTTTTCCAGAAATAACTTAAGAACTTAGCATCACGGTCAGAAACTATCGTCTTAGGCATTCCATGAAGTCTAACGATTTCTTTAAAGAACAAATCAGCTATATAAGATGCATCATTGGTTTTCAAGCATGGAATGAAATGAGCCATCTTAGAAAACCTATCTACAACCACAAATATGGAATCTCTACTTGTCTTAGACTTAGGCAATCCCAAAACAAAGTCCATTGAAAGATCAGTCCACGGATGAAATGGAATCGGTAAAGGAGAATACAAACCTTGGGACGTGTTCTTGGACTTAGCCTCCTTGCATGTCACGCATCTACTACAGATCCTTTCAACGTCCTTCTTCAGGCCAGGCCAGTAGAAGTGTTCCTCGAGCACTTTAAAATTCTTTGCCACTCCAAAGTGACCCATTAATCCTCCTCCATGAGCTTCCCTGGTGAACAACTCTCTCAAAGAACAGTGAGGCACACACAATCGATTATCAAAGAATAAGAAACCTTCCGCGATAAAATACTTGCCATGTGCGTGTCTAGAACATGCCAAATAAGGTTCCTTAAAATCTGAATCAGCCTCATACAAGTCTTTTATGAATTCGAAACCCAAAAGCTTGGTTCCAAGAGAAGAAAAAAGTACATACCTTCGAGAGAGAGCATCTGCAACTATGTTCTCTTTACCTTGTTTGTACTTAATGACGTATGGGAAGGTTTCAATGAATTCAACCCACCTAGCGTGTCTCTTGTTAAGCTTTTGTTGTCCCTTGAGATGCCTTAGGGATTGGTGATCCGTATGTATGACAAACTCTTTGGGCCACAAGTAATGTTGCCACGTTTGAAGAGCCCTCACCAAAGCGTACAATTCCTTGTCATAGGTGGGGTAGTTAACAGTTGCACCACCCAGCTTCTCGCTAAAATACGCAATGGGTTTTCCTTCCTGCATCAAAACAGCACCAATACCCACGCCTGAGGCATCACATTCAATTTCAAAAGTTCACGTAAAATCTTGGAGAACAAGTAATGGAGCGTGAGTTAACTTCCCTTTCAAGGCTTGGAAAGCATCTTCTTGGGCTTGCTCCCATTTAAACCCCACGTTTTTCTTGATCACTTCCGTGAGAGGGGCTGCAATGGTACTGAAGTTCTGGACAAAGCGCCGGTAGAAGCCAGCCAATCCATGGAAACTTCTAACCTCACTCACGGTCTTAGGACTAGGCCATTCCTTGATTGCCTTAACCTTTTCCTCATCGACACGGATACCATCAGCACCTACAACAAAACCCAAGAAAACTAGGTGATCCGCTCCAAAGATGCATTTCTTTTCATTAGCATATAAACATTCTTTCCTAAGCACTTCTAAGACTTTTTGATAAACAGGATTTTAACCGGTTTGATAATCAAAACCTAAAGGTTTTTTTGCAGTTATAGTACTTTAGGTGTCAAACCAACCTTGGGGTGAAAGCTACTAAGATTACAAAAGTTATATGAAGCTAAGCAAAATTCGAGTTAAATGGGTGAATAATTCTAAATTAATTACTTGCGGTTTGTAAATAGACACGAAAACTATTTTACAATCCCTACAGAAGGGTTATATAAGTACTAGATGACTCTAGAATAATAAAACAACAGATCTACTAATTTAATAAAATACAAATCTAAAACCGGATTTATTATACAGATTTGATGGTGAGTAGCAAAATAATAAGAAAAACTATTTCTAAAATTCAAACGATTACCAAATCAACAACAGGTAATAATACAAGACTCTAAGCAATTTCTAAAAATAATAGAATGATAAAAACACAATTTTA
>JAHZTW010000001.1:330111292-330122567 GCA_020283515.1 Alliaria petiolata | reverse complement strand
AAAGGTAACTCAATTCTCTATGAGTTTTATGAAGATTGTGGAGGCTAAATCGGAATGGAAAGTCTTTGTAGAGTCTGATCTTTAAGTCGCTTTAGGTGGCATGGACTTGAATCGGTTGCAACATCTTGGTACAGCAAGTCAGATGACATCAATTCGGTTCCTAGCTCATAATCTTATGTTTGCAGCTTCCACATTGTCGCCAAATCCATAGAATAACCTGAAATGATGCATATATACAAAAGAAAATGCAAATGCTAATGCAAATGTTCTAAACCCTATAAATGATCAAATACTATGATTATACTTATCTATAAATGAAATATGGATGAAAACTTATTCTAAATGCATGATAAATATGCGAAATATATGAGTATATCAGGCTGCAAGGTTGAATGGTGCTGTGAACTCAGGGAGTTCTGGAACTGAGAATGGGGTTGAGAACCGGCAGGAGATTGAGGCTGCTGCGGCGGCCGAGGCTGCGGCTGCTGCTGCTGCGAATGTGGCTGCGGGTGGAGTGGCGAACGTGGCTGGGAATGCTGCGGGTGCTGTTCCGGATAGGCTAGAGGCCGTGTTGGGTTTGTTAGCTCACGTGTTGGAGCGTTTACCGGCGGTTGTGCCTGTACCGCCAGTGGTTGCGCCTATAGCGCCAGAGGTACCGGCCGTGGCACCACCAGTGGTTGTACCGAACGTTGGGAACGTGGCTGTAGAGGAAGCGGATCAGGTCGTGGTGATTCCGTCTTACCTCAAGGTTCTTTGCTGGAGGAACTGCGCCTATTGAGGCTGATGAGTGGAGAATGAGGCTTGAGAGGAATTTCGAGTCTATCTAATGTCCTGAGGGGTACAAGAGGGACATAGCTGTGCATTACCTGGAGGGTACTGCGCACACCTGGTGGAAAAGTACCACGAGACGTTTGGTGAATCCGAACTGTTCGTATGAGACGTTTTCTGCGATGTTCCAAAGTAAGTACTTCCCGCAGGAGGCTTACAATCAGCTGGAGGCTGAATTTCTGTATCTGCGCCAAGGGACCAAGACGGTTCGGCAGTATGAGACTTTGTTTAACTTGTTACGCAAGTACGTGGGACGTGACCACGATACTGAGGATAAGCTGATCCGAAGGTTCATGAGCGGACTAAGGGTTGAGCTGTGTAATGGGTGTCTGGTGCGTGACTATGCAACGGTCACGGAGCTTGTGGAGAAAGCGGCTTTGTTGGAGTCTGGGCAAGCGGAGGAGGCTTTGTCTAAGGCTGGTACCGTGACCAGGAGTGGTCAAGTGTCTGGAGGACAGAACCGCAAGTTTGGAAAGATTGTTCCGGTTAAGTCGAGTGGAAGCCGCAGCGTGTGTGGATCTTGCGGAAAGGTGCATGTTGGTGTGTGTAGGCGTGCATCTGGAGCTTGTCATCGTTGTCGTAGCTTGGAGCATAGAGTTCGTGATTGTCCTGAGCCAGACTCGAGGTTGGTGAGAGTGTCGGATGGTGTTAGCGGGTCTGTGGTGTGTTTCGGCTGCGGCGAGCCGAGACATTACAAGCGTGACTGTCCAAAGTCGGGAGCGGCCGGGCAAGCGGCTACTCATCTTAAGCGTTCAGGAGATGCATTAGTGCAACCTGCTAAGAGGCAGGCCATCATGCCAAGGGTCTACACCACGACTGTGGAAGGGACTGGAGATCCGACCACTTCTCGACCGATCACTGGTATGTTTTAGTACTTACTTTTTTCTGAGTTTGTCTGTGTCTGCGTTTTTTGTTAAGTGTCTTAGCATTCTAAGGATTGAATGTAGGGACTTTATTAATGGGTGAGGTGGAAACCCATGTTCTGTTCGACTCCGGAGCGAGTCATTGTTTTGTTAACCCAGGGATGATTGGGAAAGGAGGATTCCAGAAGGAACCCGGGGAAGAGTTCGGACTAGTGAGAGGGGCGGGAGGCCAAGTGATGTACTCACTAGGGACTATTCGGAATGTTGCGGTCTGAATTGGTAAGGTTAATATGCCAGCAGACTTAGTGATTTGCGAGGTTAAGTCTTACGATGTCATCCTCGGAATGGATTGGTTCGGTAAGCATAAGGCGCATCTGGATTGTCACCGAGGCAGGGTGAAGTTCGAGAAGGATGGCCAAGTTCTGGTTTATCAAGGGGTTAGACCGACTTCTGGTAGCTTCGTTGTGTCGGCAATACAAGCGGAGAAGATGTTAGAGAAAGGGTGTGAAGCATATCTGGCGACGATATCTTTTATTGAGGTTGGACCAGACGTGGAGTTAAGGGACATTCCAGTGGTACAAGAGTTTGAGGTCGTGTTCCAAACTTTGTCTGGGATGCCACCGGCTCGTTCAGATCCATTCACGATTGAACTTGAGCCGGGAACCACGCCAGTGTCCAAGGCACCGTACCGAATGACTCCGGCCGAGATGGCTGAACTAAAGAAGCAATTGGCCGATCTTCTGGACAAGGGATTTGTAAGCCAAGCAGTTCACCATGGGGTGCACCTGTTCTGTTCGTAAAGAAGAAAGATGGGAGCTTCCGGCTTTGCATCGATTACCGAGGGTTGAACCGTGTTACTGTGAAGAACAAGTATCCACTTCCAAGGATAGATGAGTTGTTGGACCAGCTTAGGGGTGCTACTTGGTTCTCGAAGATTGATCTGGCTTCTGGGTACCATCAAATACCAATAGATGAACTGGACGTTCGGAAGACTGCCTTTCGGACAAGGTATGGTCATTTCGAGTTTGTGGTCATGCCGTTTGGTTTGACGAACGCGCCAGCTGCGTTCATGAAGTTGATGAATGGCGTGTTTAGAGAATACTTGGATGAGTTTGTGATTATTTTCATAGACGATATCTTGGTATACTCGAATAATCCGGAAGAGCATAAGAAGCATTTGAGGATTGTTCTGGAGAAGTTGCGAGAGCAGAAGTTGTTTGCCAAGCTAAGCAAGTGTAGCTTTTGGCAACGGCACATTGGGTTCTTGGGTCACATTGTTTCGGACAAGGGAGTGTCCGTGGATCCTGAAAAGATCAAGGCCATTGCGGATTGGCCGAGACCAAAGAATGCCACGGAAATAAGAAGTTTTCTGGGATTGGCTGGCTACTATCAGCGTTTTGTTAAGGGCTTTGCAAGTATGGCTCAGCCGATGACACGCTTGACTGGGAAGGACATTAAATTCGTATGGACAGCCGAGTGTGAGGAGTGTTTCTCAAAGTTGAAAAGAATGCTTACAAGTGCACCGGTGTTGGCTCTACCTGAGCCGGATGAACCGTATGCGGTGTACACGGATGCTTCTGGGAAAGGACTAGGTTGTGTCCTAATGCAGCATGGGAATGTGATTGCATATGCATCAAAGCAGCTAAGGAAGCTGAGGCGAATTATCCTATGCATGACTTGGAGATGGCGGCTATAGTCTTTGCGTTAAAGATATGGCGATCTTACTTGTATGATTGGAAAGTTCAGGTGTTTACCGATCATAAGAGTTTGAAGTATATCTTCACTCAACCTGAACTGAACTTGAGGCAACGTAGATGGATGGAGTTAGTCGCTGACTACGACCTGGATATAGCTTATCATCCGGGAAAGGCTAATCTTGTTGCCGATGCATTGAGCCGGAGAAGGGCTAGTGTATCGTCTGCTAAGGACGTGGAAGGAGTTGTGAATCTCCTAAGGACGTTAAGGCTGAACATTTTGACTGAGGATACGGAACCGCTGGGTTTGGGAGCTACGGATCAGGCTGACTTGTTAACAAGGATCCGGTTAGCTCAAGAAGAGGATGAGAATCTGAATAAGATGTCACAAGGTGACCAGACCGAGTATCAAACTTCAAACAATGGGACGATTGTGTTGAATGGCCGAGTATGTGTTCCTAACGTGAAAGAGTTAAAGGAAGAGATCCTGAAGGAAGCACATCAGTCAAGATTTTCTGTTCATCCGGGAATGACCAAGATGTACCGCGATCTGACAAGGTACTATCATTGGGTCGGGATGAAGCGGAACGTGGCCAAGTGGGTTGCTAGTTGTCCGACGTGCCAGTTGGTTAAGGCAGAGAACTAGTTTCCGAGTGGTTTGTTGCAAACATTACCGATGCCGGAATGAAAATGGGATATGATCACAATGGACTTTGTGTTGGGTTTACCGAAGACTAAGAATAAGCATGACGCGATCTGGGTCATTGTGGATCGACTGACCAAGTCTGCTCATTTCTTACCGATGAAAAAGACGGGTGGAGTTGTATGTAGATGAGATCGTAAAACTTCATGGCGTGCCAGTGAGTATTGTGTCTGATCGTGATCCGAAGTTTACTTCACGATTCTGGAAAGAGTTTCAGGATGAGTTTGGGACGAAGGTACACATGAGTACTGCATATCATCCGCAAACGGATAGTCAGTCCAAGAGGACCATCCGGACGTTAGAGGACATGCTGAGGGCGTCTGTACTAGACTGGGGTGGTAACGGGGATAGGCATCTACCGTTGGTTGAGTTCGCGTATAAAAACAGCTACCAAGGGAGCATCGATATGTCTCCGTATGAGGCGTTGTATGGACAGCCGTGTGATAAGAAGGATTTTTACCGGTTTCTTAATCAAAACCTAAAGCCTCTTTTTGCAGTTGTAGTACTTTAGGTGTCAATCCAAATTGGGCTGAAAGATACTAAGAATACAAGAGTTCAAATGAAGCTAAGCAGAATTCGGGTTAATTGGTGATCAATCCTATGAAAATTATTTGCAATGATTATACAGGCACGAAAACTATTTTAAAATCCCTACTGAAGGGTTATAAATCTAGTAGATGACTTATAAACAATTTAACAACCGATCTAATAATTTTATAAAATCAAAATCTAAAACCGGATTAATTAGACAATTTGATGGTGAGTAGCAAGATTTTCTAAAACTATTTATAAAAATCAAACGACTACCAAATCAAAACCAGACAGTAAAATAAGACTCTAAGCAATTTATAAAATACTAAAAATAGTAAAAACACAATTTTACAAATTTATAGAAACTCTATTGCATAATTAAGGTAATCTAGAGAATTTTAGAGAAAACAATTAACTTTGAACAGGGAGAAAATGATTTTAAGTT
Source organism: Alliaria petiolata (assembly GCA_020283515.1). NCBI lineage: Eukaryota > Viridiplantae > Streptophyta > Magnoliopsida > Brassicales > Brassicaceae > Alliaria > Alliaria petiolata. The sequence continues at coordinate 330,117,503 of JAHZTW010000001.1, read as the reverse complement.
TTGAAAGATTAAAAACAGATTCAAGGTTAGGATTCATTCTTAGGGAGGTTAAAAATTCGAACTTGGGTTTTGAAAACATATTTTTACACTTTTTAGTGCTATCTCTATGTCTTAAGAAGTCAAATTAGATTTACCCATGGTGTATGGTGTAAATCCTTTCTTCACCCTTTCCTCCTAACCCATGATGTGTGGTGGAAAGATAAGGTGAAGAACATTAAGCATGGATCTTAAAAAAATGGCTTAACTAGCTCCCTAAGCATCCATGATGTTTGGGAAAGGATGAGCTAGTCTCTTGGATTTGGTTTTAAGGGATTTCCTAAGTTTTTTTGGGATAAGGAAATCCCTAGATTAAAGAGATCTCCATCGAGAATCTCTAGACCTTAAAACCCCCAAATCCAAGAAGAGAATTAGATGAAGAACAAGAAAATATCCAAAATCTAGTTTTCAACCCCCTTAATCATCACAACCCAAACCTTGGTGGTTTACTCACAAATCATGTTCATGCCTCTCTTAAACATAAGTTTAGAGCTGATGAACATAATCGGTTTTTAACAAGAAGAAAGATTTGACATTAGAAAGACAAAGATACTTGAATCATATACAAAATACAAGAGTTTTAACAAAAGAAACAAACAAGAAACAAACAAGAACTATGAAGAACAAGCAAGAACAATGAAGAACACTCAAGAACAAGGTAAGAACTCTCTCTCCACGCCTAGCTTACAATAATGAAGTAAAAGTGAGATATCATATGTGTTTCCTGATTTCTTTCTTTAAGTGGATGAATCATAATCTTCTTTTCTCTTTGGTCATGGAGAAATAATATGAAATTCTCCACCTTTTCCATAAAGGAAGGGCTGCTTGACTTTCATGCCAAGGTGGTTCCCTCAGTAGAAGACAATTAGACAAGTTGGGGAAAGGTTGGTGTGCTTGACTCGGCTGATCGAGTCGGAGTGGTCGATCGGTCGGTCGATCTGCGCTTGGATCGGGCTGGCCGGTCGATCGTCCACTCGTACTGCTCTGTGATCGACCTGGCCAGTCGATCATCCACTCGATCTGCCGAGTGATCGACTCAGGTTGGTCGATAGGCTACTTGTTCTGCCTTAGATCGAGTCATGGTGCTCGATCTGCCACTCGATCTTGGGTTCTTTGCTTTTGTCCGAGTTTTTATTTTATTTCTGCCAACTTCTAGGCTCTTGTTTCATCTTCTTGGCAATGCTCAGTATCCATCACAACTCCAAGTACTCTAAACAACCTGAAAATGATGCAAATATGCAAGAAACCATGCAAATACTAATCCAAAGTGTTCTAGGACTTAAAATGAGACAAATGATGCAAACTAGCCTATTATGAGTGATGAATGCATGAAAATCTATTCTAAATGCATGCTAAATATGCGAAATATATTAGTATATCAACTCCCCCAAACTTGCCTTTTGCTTGCCTTCAAGCAAACCAAATTCAAGCTAGGAAGAGATGATTAAAAACGGGGGCTCAAATCCACAAGTGTTTTTCAAATGTATTAGTTCAAAGGTCCTAGTTCTCTGTTCTAGGATGCAGTACACAATCATTTACTCAAAAGGACTTAGCCATAATCATCACATATTGAAATTTAAATAATGACTTGTTTATTCCAAACAATCCAAGAATTCTAACCTTTAACATTTATTAAGAGCTTAAACCGTGAATCACACTTGTGCATTTAAAACCGAATACATTTGGCAAGGGACAAGGTTATGAGATAAAAATGATCTCATTCAAGTGGTACTCCAAACGTTGGTTTTTCTCAAAAAGGTTTGAACTTATGCATAATGCTAAAGGTAAAAGGCAAGGTATGCATACATGACTACTCACATCTACCCAAGTATACTAACAATGATCCTAATCCCTTTCTCATTCATTTTTTTCTTTTCCAAGCTCAATCACTCTCTAGAGACTACCCAAAACAACAAGGCTAGACACGCAAAGCATAATCCCACAAGAACTCCATCAATCACAATTACTTTTAGGGAAACATCTTCTACCTTGCTTATAGCTAGTGGTATGGTCACATAAATATTAGCTCTTTTCTTTATTTAGATAGCCCTTTTCTCAACAATTTTCTTTTATGCATTTGGCTTCTAGGGCTCTTTTTTTTTCTTTTAACTTGAGCTTTTTCTTAACACAATTCAAGACCAACCACTTAGAACTATTTATCCCTTTTTTCACTCATTTCCTTAACACCTTCTCATTTTCAAGCCCATGAACTCCCAATCCCAAATCAAGCCTAAAAATAGCTTTAATATGCAAAGCTAGCATCATCATGAGAGCCTAAACATGTCTCCCTAAACCTAACACTTTATGCCAAGTTCAAACAGAAAATAAGGCCTCACAATTTGAAATCACACAAGAATTTTGGCTTGAAATAAGGCAAAGGTAAAGGTGTGTTATTCTATTTCGGCTTACAAGAGAGTGGTGAAATGAATAAGAAAGCCTAAATATTTTTTTTTTAATCCATGTATTCTTTCCCAAATGCACAAGTATGATAATTAGATGTTCATGTTAAGGTTCCGATTTATAGGTAAGGATTCAATTCATGCTTGTTTCAACTTTAAGCACCGAAAATCAAGGCAAATGATCCAAGGATGGTTAGAATTTAATTTCAAAGTTGTGCAAAGCATCAAAGAATTATTAACTAGGGCCTTGAACCAATACATGAGCTTAAAACACTTTTTAAGAAGAATTTTTCATCATTGCCCCCTATGCATATGAATGATGCAACCTATATGATAAAAAATCTAGACTCAATCCTACAATATTTGACAATGCAAATGCAAGCTATATGAATTTTTTTTGAAATTTTGAAGAATTTTTCTGATTTTTTTATATTTTCTATGCAATTTTTTATGCATGAAGACTCAAATATGCAAAAACAAAATACGATCCAAATAAAAATATGTCAAAGCACACACTCTCCCCCAAACTTGAATGACAACGTCTCGGTGTCAAGCAAATTTAAGAGGAGACAAAAATCAACAAAGTAAAAAAAAAAAAAATGCATGTTATTTACAAAGGTTGGAGTTTTTTCGGTACCTTGGAGCTAGAGATGGCCGGAGCTTGAGGTTGCTCCGGTCCTCCTGCTCTTTCTTGGAGTGTCATGGAGTACTCCCTTGTCCTTGTTCCCGGTTGGACGTTCTTGTAGAGAAGGACGTCCAGCTTGATAATCTTGAGGCTCACGGATTTGTATCCCTCCGGTTGAGTGCCTTCCCACTGTCTTGGCTACTTGCTCGGCTTCATCACTCAAGGTAATTTCTGAGGAGCTTCTCCCTTGGAGAACTTTGACCTTCTTCACCAACTTCTTGTTCATCTTGCCTTGCCATTTATTTACCTTGCGCTGAATCTCCACAACCGAGGCAAGAAACTTTTCAGCCTTGGTGCGCGGCTCATAGTCTAGCTTGGGAAGATCAAAGCTTGATGGCATTTCAGCATCTGTGGGGGGTGATTCCGGGGATGATTGGGCAGGCTGGGGTGCTGTTGCTATGCCTCCAAGAGGCGCATAACAGTCCTCATCAGTGGGCAAGAACTCAATGTTGCCGACGCCATCAACTAGCGTTTCCTCCGGGTTTGGTCGGATGCAGATCTTCTTCTCATGGTTCTCATTGTAGAACAAGTATGCATAGTAGCCTGGAGCTGGAGTAGGTCCCAAGGAATCCGTGTTGGTCATGTAGACCTGATCCATGTATGCACGGTCCGTGCAAGGTGTAAATTCTCCTAGAGGTACTCTCGCTTGTACGAATAGTGGCGTGAGGAAACCACCAATGAGTGCTGAAGTTGCCTTGCACTTAATAACCCAGGCCTTGTATCTGACCAATGATGAGGCCAGGATGCTGATGCAACAGGTTTTAGAGTCTGTTTTCGAGTTTTAAATTTATAACCCTATTGCATGCAAGTGCACAGATGTGCGTTGTAGTATTTAGGGTGTCGAACCACAGAGACTATGATGCTTCAAACGAATCCAATAAAATAGATAATTAATGAGAACGATCAGATTGAAAGTTGGTTTTGGAGAGGTGATGGTTTAGTAACTGAATGGAAATCGAGATGGTTTGTAAAACTATAAAACGGAACGCTGGGCTTCAGGGATCTCTCGGGGTATTTCACGGAGTGATTCTACGGGTTAACAAACTTGACCTAGGCAAATCGATCCTACTGGTTCTTAAGCTCAAACACGAAAGTGGTCGGATTTTCCTTTCGGAAAACCAAACACCTAAACCTAAACTGCTCGTTCGCTTCCCTCTCGGTAACGACTTCGCAGCAAGATCAGCTATAAGATCATGTTCAATGAAGCTCACAACACACCGCCGATATGCATAAGTATCCTTCGGTGTCTGCTCGTTTAAAATTATATCCGGCCAAGAGATTCAGCGCGTTAGCGGTTCTAATGATCCTACAATCGATTCTTAAGTGGCCAGTCAAGGATTACGCAATAAGAGAGAGTCCAAACGAAGAACAGTGAAAAGTATACTACCTATGACCTAACAACCTAATCGAATCAAACCATGAAATCCCTTTGAGAAACCCCCTGCGAAACCCAACTAAGGGACTACTCAGACATAGAATCGAAATTCATTATCATTGCAATAGGTAAAAATCTCAAAGGTTCGAAAAGAAAATAAAGGAAGTGATAATGATGCAAGGAAAATGCAGAAGAGAGAGTATCGAATTGGGCGACGAGATTGGGGACTGGAGAAGACGGCTTTCGCTCCTCTTCTCTTCCTCCTTAGCCGCGGCTCTCTTCTAGGTTAGGTCTTGGTGGCTGACTTCGAACTCCCCTAAAAATAAGAGTGGCTTCGTGTATTTATAGGTCCTTAGGTCTTCTTAGGCGTCATTTAGGGTTCCACAAAGTTTGGTGGTCATCGGGCTATTTTTGGGCTTGCGAACGGGCGCGCGAATCGCTACTTGTCCTGGCCGCGCGAGCGAGGGTTCATCTGCCGGCCGTTGGCCTTCTGAGCTTTCCTGGCGCGGCCAACCTTCTTCTGAGGTTGTGTCTGACGGGTCTTCTTGATTCCTTCATAACTTGAGATCTAACCATGGGATTGAGCTCAAACCACTTCGAGGTGAAAGGTAGTAGATCAGGCTATCTTGTCACCGAAATTCAGCTTGAACCCGTGGTGGGAAGGTCTCCGTTTTGTGCTAAACTTCTGTCAAAAAGTTCATGTTCCGAAAATGTCCGTTTTGCTCCGTTTTTCTCCTTTTTTCCTAAGATTTCCTGAAAAGAGTCTTGGGCACACAAATACTCGAAAACTACTAAATATACATTAATACCTTAGTGAAATGCTTATTAAAGCATACACTTATGATGGTAAAAATGGGTAAAATATGTATGTTATCAACTCCTCCAGACTTAAACCTTTGTTTGTCCTCAAACAAAACAGAAATCAAAGTAAGGAAAAGAGGTTTGAAAACGTGGAAACTCACCAATACTTGGGAACTCATCAAGTCTAGCAATCGACCTGTTTGAGCCACATAACTCGGGATTCAGCTTCAAGGCATTTGGGTCTAGTTACCTTGAGCTTTTCATCCTTCCCGGATACGCTTCATGGTCCCTTTGAATATTTCGAACTTTCTCTTGTTGACCCCTTTATTCATTTAGGCGTGCGGTCTCTATCGAGGGAGTATTGTGATATGTCAATATTTTGCATCATTTCAGTATCCATAAGTGTAAGTTCCTTATCATTTAGAAGCCTAATTAAGTGTCATTGTGTTGCATTGTATCATTTAGAGTCCTAGAGTGTTTTTGCATAGTCCTTGCATGTTTAGATGCATTTGGAGTCTTGATCAGGTAACATGGATGCTGTGGAGGCAACAATGGAGTTGGAAAGGAATGGCACAGCACTTGGAAGAGCAAGAAGTTGCCAAAAAGATGGAGAAGAGGAATTCTGAGGACGGTTCGATGACATGGTTCGACGATGCTCACCGAACCAAATGTCTAGGAGTTCGGTTCGACGTGTTGGTTCGGTGAAGCTCGCCGAAACTTTCCTCCAGGACATCCGTTCGGCGAGATGGTTCGACGAAGGTACGCCGAAACTTTCCTCCAGGACGACCGTTCGGCGAGACGGTTCGACGAGTCACGCCGAAACTTACCCAGACGCGAGAAGACGGATCAAGGCATTGAAGCCCGGTTCGACGACACCGTTCGACGATGCTCACCGAACCAAATGTCCAGGAGTTC
>JAHZTW010000001.1:330013191-330048285 GCA_020283515.1 Alliaria petiolata | reverse complement strand
CCCCTTAATCATCCCAACCCCAAACCTTGGTGGTTTACTCACAAATCATGTTCATGCCTCTCTTAAACATAAGTTTAGAGCTGATGAACATAATCGGTTTTTAACAAGAAGAAAGATTTGACATTAGAAAGACAAAGATACTTGAATCATATACAAAATACAAGAGTTTTAACAAAAGAAACAAACAAGAAACAAACAAGAACTATGAAGAACAAGAAAGAACAAGCAAGAACACTCAAGAACAAGGTAAGAACTCCCTCCCCACGCCTAGCTTACAATAATGAAGTAAAAGTGAGAAATCATATGTGTTTCTTGATTTCTTTCTTTACGTGGATGAATCATAATCTTCTTTTCTCTTTGGTCATGGAGAAATAATATGAAATTCTCCACCTTTTCCATAAAAGAAGGGCTGCTTGACTTTCATGCCAAGGTGGTCCCCTCAGTAGAAGACAATTAGACAAGTTGGGGAAAGGTTGGTGTGCTTGACTCGGCTGATCGAGTCAGAGTGGTCGATCGGCCGGTCAATTTGCGCTTGGATCGGGCTGGCCGGTCGATCGTTCACTCGTACTGCTCTGTGATCGACCTGGCCAGTCGATCATCCACTCGATCTGCCGAGTGATCGACTCAGATTGGTCGATCGGCTACTCGTTCTGCCTTAGATTGAGTCATGGTGCTTGATCTGCCACTCGATCTTGGGTTCTTTGCTTTTGTCCGAGTTTTCTTTTGATTTCTGCCAACTTCTAGGCTCTTGTTTCATCTTATTGGCAATGCTCAGCATCCATCACAGCTCCAAATACTCTAAACAACCTGAAAATGATGCAAATATGCAAGAAACCATGCAAATGCTAATGCAAAGAGTTCTAGGACTTAAAATGCGACAAATGATGCAAACTAGCCTATTATGAGTGATGAATGCATGAAAATTTATTCTAAATGCATGTTAAATATGCGAAATATATGAGTATATCACCGTGCAGAACACCGTTGTGTTGGACCCAAGTGGGGGAGCGGAGTGAGTTAGGACCCGCGATAGTCGAGGAGACTACTGAAAAGATTCGGTTTCTAAAAATTAAGCTGAAAGAAGTTCAAGACCGGCAAAAGAGTTATGCCGATAAGCGCCGTAAGGACTTAGAGTTCATTGTGGGCGATCTGGTTTATCTGAAGGCTATGACCTACAAAGGGAAAAGCCGAGCAATGTTTGATGCTAAGTTGAGTCCGAGGTACATGGGGCCGTAACGGATTCTAGAAAGGATTGGGGCAGTGGCGTATAAGTTGGACTTACCGCCAGAAATGAGTGCTTACCACAATGTGTTTCACGTGTCGCAGCTGAGGAAGCACATAACCGAACGTGAGAAGGTTATACCGGAACCACCTCCGGAGCTCCAAGAGGATCTAACCGTGGAAGGTAGACCGATCCGTGTGGTTGGCCGAAAAGAAAAGGTTAAGCGTGGTAAAGTGGTCAAGATGATAAAAATTCTGTGGGACTGTAATGGCGACGAACAAACGTCTTGGGAAAAAGAGTCAAGGATGAGTACAAAGTTCCCGAAATGGTTTGAGAAACTTCCTGAGGAAGAACCGGATTCGAGGACGAATCCAAACTGAATGGGGGAGAATTGTAGCATCCGCGACCAGAAATCCCGAGTATGGTCGTGTGGGTCATGGGATGGCCGTTGTAGATATATTCTGATGCAAGTGAGGTTAACTGTGTTCGTTTAAAAATGTAGTACAGTGACTGTGTTTGTGAGAGATGGACGGTACCGTGGCTAAGGCCGAGTGAAAATGGTCGAGCCGAGTAAAAGTTGGGATTTTTCATCAAGAATTTGACTAAGCATTCAGATGGGCCATGGGTCGTGTGTTTAGTCGGCAAAAAGTGGATTATGGCCGAGCGGTTTGAGTTTTGGTCGAGCGGTGTGGGACATGTTCGAGCCGAATTTAAATCAGACCGGTTATGTTTGAAGGAAAACCGAACCGAGTCCACTATAACCGGGGTGCTAGGTTTTATCTAGTATATAAGCTGATTTTCGTGATTTTTCTCGGGCAGCCGCAGAATTATATCGAGAGAGAGAGTTTGGCCGAGAGATTTTCGAGAAAAACATGAGTGTTCCGCGAGATATTCGAGGGCGATTGACCGTAGCCGAGGGAAATCCGACTGTGGCCGAATGATTATACGACTGTGGCCGAATGATTATCCGACTGATCCGACTGCTACCGTGGAATCGTTCGATTTGTGCTGTTTCTGCGATTTCCGTCCGAGCTGTTCGTGCCGATTTGGAGTTCTGCCGAGAGAGGGATCGAGTATCCGAGGATTGTCCGAGCGGATTGTGGAATATCCGAGAGCACTTCGAATCCGTCCGAGAGCGCTTCGAATCCGTCCGTGTGATTTCGGTAAGCGTTCGGATATTTCGATTTGTGTTGGGTTTCTGTCGAATATCATTCGACTAACCTTTCTGTTTTGGCCTGTTTCCGAGTGAATACAGAAGCCTGTTCGAGGAAAAGTGAGCGGTTGGAAAGATAGCCGAGAGGAGATTGGATCTCGCGAGTGTAGCCGTAGCGATAGCCGGGAGAACGCGGCTGTGTACGACTAGCACCGAATCTGTTCGAGTAATCACCTAATTGCATCCGACTGAACGTTTACCTTTGTGTCTAAGGTGAGTGCGTGACTGTAGCTGGTAGCTAGAACCGTAGGAATGCTAAGTTATCTGGTTTCATTGATTGCTTGTGTAAGTTAGTGGTTTCGGCTTAGCAAAGCAATGTTCTGTGATTGTGATTTGGTTAAGTATGACCCGTGAGAATACATGATGTCTAACTAGCTTGTTTGGATAGCCGGATCGAGTCTCGTGCTTAGGTGATGTGTGGTTGACGCTAGAGCTGAACCGAGTCCATAAGTCATGGTCCGCGAGCTAGGGTAGATGATCATATCCGTTTTCTGTGCTTGCTTGCTAAGTGTCAATGTGAATTGTTTAATTGTTGTATGATTGCGTTTCTGTTATTGACGGTGGTACGGGATGACCGTACTCACTAAGCATTTATGGTAATGCTTATGCCTCTCTTTTGTGTTGAGTGTGCAGGTAAGGAAATTATCCGGGACGTTTAGTCTTGAAGGCGGACTTGAAGGCAGTGAAGAAAGAGTGGATTAGGACTGGGTTTTGGGGGTTTATTTATCATGAGTTATTCTGGATATTGGCTTTGTTCCCGTTTATGACTTAGATCGGATTTGACTAAGTTAGTTTTCTGTTTAAGAACCTCTGTTATACGTTTGGAATTGGATTAATTATGCATTGAGAATGAATGTTTCATGAATCGAATCTGTTGTTTAAGTTTAAGAAAAATCTGAAAAATATGCTAGGTATGGAATCTGGCTAGAGTTAGACTCGGGACGGCCGGCCCGGATAGGATTATCGGGTTGGGTCGTCACAGTATCCCTTCTGGAAACACGTCTTTGAATCGGTTTAGAACAGCTATGACTTCGGCAGGAAGCTCTAACTCGACGTTTCTTGAGCTTAGACAGTCTTTAAAACAGCATTAGTAGCACGGTGCCCTTGTATAAAAGGTCTTATGAATCATATTTGTAGATAAGTAAAGGCTATACTTACTTACCTCGGCATGCTTGCTCATTCGGACTTGTAACTCATGTACCTCGGATGGAGTAAGAGGTGCAAGCTTGTACGTCTTGTCCTGGTACGTGAATGAGTAATGGTTGGTACGGCCATGGTGGTGGGAAGCTCGGTCAAAATGCCACGGTCTACCCAGCAGTATGTGTCCGGCTTGCATCGGGACCACGTCACAAATGAGTTGGTCTTGGTACTTGCCCACGCTGAATGGCACATAAACTTGCTCCACGATCTTTAATTCCGTTTGATCGTTTAGCCACCTTAGCTTGTATGATCTCGGATGCTTAGTCTTCTCAAGCCCTAACTTATCCACCATATACTTTCTAGCCACGTTAGTACAAGAACCACCATCTATAATCAGATTACATACCTTTCCCATGATGGTACATCTTGTATGAAAGATGTTTTCTCTTTGTACTTTCTCGTCGGGGTTGATGAGGACGCTTAACACTCTCCTGGTCACTAGCATCTCGCCGGTGTCAGGGTACTGGATGTCATCATCATGATCACTAGCATCGTCATCTTCCTCGTCTTGAGACTCATAGTCTCCACTCGGTGTGAGAATCATCCACCGCTGGTTTGGACATTCTCTTGCCATGTGCCCTCTGCCTTGACACTTAAAACAAGTTATGTCACGAGTCCTTTGATTAGTACTAGGGAACTTATCTTGCTCTGGTCGGTTGAACTTAGGAGGCTCGGTGTTTTTCCCTTTAAATCGTGAATTAATCTCCACGGCCTTGCCTTTGTCTAGCGGTCTAGAATTATTTGTGGCTCACGGCTGAGATGATTTGTTGCGGCTGGTGAGAGATGTCTTGCGCTTGATCTGCTGCTCCAGTTGTACAGTGAGATGCAATAGCTCGTGCATTCCACTATACTGGAGTCTCTCCACCTTTCCTGCAATTCTTTCTTGCAAGCCGTCAATGAACTGAGCCATCAAAGCTTCCTCGGATTCTTCTAACTCTAATGAGTTCATCAGCTCCTCAAACTCCTCAAAGTACTCATCTACGCTCCTGGTTCCCTGAAATAGCTTACGAAAACGTTTCTGCAAATCTCTATGATAGTGTTTAGGGACATACCTTTGTCGTAGGAGGAATTTCATGTTACTCCAGGTGGCTACTTGTCCAAAACGTTGCCTTATCCTCTCGGATACGCTTCTGTCCCACCATGCAAGTGCATTTTCAGTGAGGTTGGCCACGGCTACGGCCACTTTCTTGCGCTCTGCGTATCCATAGCACTCAAAGATGTGCTCTAGACGTCTCTCCCAATCCATATAGACCTCCTGATTTGATTTCCCTCCAAAAGTACGAGGTGTTAGTTTAAGCTCATGATTCTGCTCACGAAAATCTACTTCCCTGGCAGGATTTCTCCTTCGAAGATCTTGTCTCCTCTGGTGGCGGTGCATGAGAGGGTCTTGGACATCATCCTCCAAGTCCGGCATCTCCTCTTCTTAGCCGTTCTGATGCACGGGTTCTCCTCGGCGGAACCTCTATTCGGTCAATCCTGGCGCCAAACTCCTGGCGCATGGTGCCCATTTGCTGGCGCATGTTTCTCAGCTCCTCCCTCATTGCTGCCATCATCTGTAGCACATCGTCTTTGGGAACTCTTTCTCCGTCAGTCATGGCGTCCTCGGTGTGGTTAAAACCTTGCAAGACTCAACAAACAAGTCAACGTACCACGGCAGAAACAGAAAGGAATAAATCTGCTCAAAACAGTTTTTACTACCTACGCAAATAATCACGCGAAAGCAATAACCGTTTACAAGAGCTAACTGAAACAAACAGGAACTCAAAGACAAAGCAATTCCAACTAGCTTACTTAAACAATCAGGCCGAAGCACAAAGAGTTTAGACAAGGCTAGCTAAATCAACCGCAACACTTTTTTTTTGTTTTTACGATTTTAGATTTTTAATAAACGGATCTAAAATGACAGAAACACAAAAATCTAGCAACTTAAACAAACGGTAATTCTCTTTTGGGGTTTTCTTTTAATGAAACAAAGCAAAAACTCAAACAAAACTAAAACAGAATCAATGAATCGTAAGGGATAAGGGTAAGAAAAACCAAAGGCAGAACCTTTGGCTCTGATACCAAAATGATATAAGACTCGGTGATGAGTCTTACGGCAGGCGGAAGATGGGATCTAGAGGCTGGCTTTCACGCTCTCTCAACTAGATCGGTGGATGGCGGTGGTAGAACAAAGGCTTGAATCCACAAGTCTTTGAGCCGAGGTGGTGTCAAACAAGCTGGCTTTCACGCTCTCTCTTGTTGGACAGTTAAAGGGAAAGTGATGGTGGATCGAACGACACCACAGAGGGATGAAGGATCTCTGATACTGCACGGATACTCAGCCTTGGTGAATCGCACACGCAAAAGCACAAGCAAGAACAAAGAACAAGTGGCGGCTTGGGCTTTTAGGTTAAACTGCGTTATTTTATTAATCAAGTAGGGTAACCAAAGATACAACGCTGCAGGGGAGCTTTATAAACAGCTCGGCAGCTAGCCCTAAGGCCGAAAGCATAAAACAAAACGACAACATAAAGAAAGCAAAAAGAAACAAAGCGCAAAGGCAAAATTACACAAAAATGGAAAGTTCACTTACCTGCATAGATTGTATAAATTGTATAAATTGGGTGTCTTGGACGTGCTAAGAACCAATGGGACAAGTCATCTTACCTGCATAGATTGTATAAATTGAATATACCTGATTTTGGCGCGCAATGACCGGAAATGCTTTATTGGCGGTTGCGTCTGGTCCTGATCCGTTCTATGCTGGCTTCTTGATGATTCCATCCTCTTGAGGTCCAATAAAGTCAAGATGATAGAAATCTTCAAGGGTCTTCCCGTAGTTAGCTCCCAAAACGTCTTTTTCTCCCATTTGTCCTCTCTCGGCTTCAAGACTTGTGTCTGCGGTATCTTGAGGCTCGGATGTGATCTCTGTGAGATTCTTGTTGTTCTGGACGTCATTTCCTGCCAAGTAAACAGACTTACCTTGGACTGTACGAGGCTGGTTGTATTTGAATCTCAACCTTGCAAAATCCTCCAATATGTCTATATCGGGTACGTTGGAGTTCTCTTTGAGGCCTGCTGGTGGTGGTGGAGTTCTAAAGGCGTCTCCCAGCTCCATTGTGTTTAGGAGGGTCTCCACAGCTACATTGAACCCTTCTCTCAGCCTCATGGTCTTAGACCGTGTCATTGGTGTAGACTTGACCACCGGTATGTGCTCGGTGCCCTTGGCTGGGTCGATGTCCTCATCAAGTTTCATTAACTGTTCTTAAACTGCCTTCATCGATTTCTTAGGCTGTCTTTTAGGGTTTTCTTTTGCCTACGTTTGTTGTTACTCCATGAGTCTAATGTCATGAACTAGATTATGATCTTAGGATTGTTAAGAGACGCTAACTTGTTTGATCTTTCCCCCTTGATCCAATTTAGCCGAGCGTTCGCTTCGTGAGATGTTAACGCATATTCATGAACTGGTGTGAATGTTTTAATGAACTAGAGTTGTTATTGCGTATTTGTTTAGGACGTATGAATACGAAAAAGCTCATCCCTATGAATTTTTCATATCATAGACGATCTTGCTTCGAAAGAGATTAGGTTATAAAACCAGTGATTCTAGTTTCAAGAAACTCGCCTAGTCTTGTTTGCCTGATTCGATGTTTATTTGATTTTTAGTTAGAACCCCATAGATTTCCCGATAAGATCTCCATTGTGTTCCAACCCTTGCTTTCTAATCGAGATTTACGCACTTCAATACTTTTACATTTTCTGCACTGCTTTCTTTGATTTCCTTTTTGAAATTTACTTTGAGTCTTTAGTTAATTTTCCTGTTCCCGTTTTCTATAGAGTTAGACGAGAGCCAGATCTATATAGACGTTGCCTGCCTCTCTTTATTTTCTTGTAAAACCGCGACACAAACCCCCAAACCCTCATTTTTTGCGTCTTTGGTTTCTTTGACTTCTTTGTTTTTCAGCAGATCATCTCCGTGTTTTGATACCCTAAGTACTACAACGCACACAATGCACTTGCAGCTCAAGGTCTTATAATTTTAAAGCTCGAAAAAATCTCTAAGAAGCATCCACGTTTTGGATAGCAACTTTAGACCCCATCAAAAGTCATTGCTCGAACACCAAAAGGTTGATTGGCCCGAATTGGAATTGATAGGCCATATCTTTAGAGCGAGTGAGCTGACTTAAAACTTTAATTAGTGAGAATATTGAAACTGGTTCATTCATTGATGTATCATTTTGTTTATCTAGCATATGATTGTATTATTTAGGTTGTTAGATGTAAGTCAATTTATGATAATGTTTTGATCTCTATGATAAAAATACTTGTGTTTGCCCCTAGTTGCGAATTTTGAATAATATAAAACATGAACCCTAAGAATTCCTCTATGTCCCAAAGTTTTTAGTTATAAGTTTACATCATTTTAATATCATTCGTTTTTAGTTTATTTACTTTCATTTGCATCACAAAACTATCAAAATCATATTTCCGACTTAGCTTTCGTTTCAGCTCGTGAATCATTGCGCGTTCGAGTCTCCTTGTGGATTCAGTACCTAAACTACTACAACTGGAAATTTACTCAAACATAGTTATGCAACTTGTCATCATCATTAGTAAGTATCACAATAAAACGTCAGAAAGACAAAGAAAAAGAGGATGATAACCGGCAGCTGTGAATGTTGGTGTCATCGGCTCTCCTAGATTGTGCCTATAATTGGCTCTATATCTATGAAATTTAACCACGGTTAAACCACAAAATGACGAATTGTTAAGATTTGCGAAAGATGATTGAGAATCTGGTGGATTGGCCTTTTTTTTAGTCGGAACTAGACTATTTATGTAAACTTAGAGGTTGTTTTGAGTACTTTAGTTTGAATTTAATTTCTTGTACCATAAATATTTGTGCCGATTCTGTTACAAAAGGAGCACGAGTATGAAACTATTTATTCTCAGATATAGGTTGCAACGAGCCAATATGGTTTGTTCTTATTAGGGAATAATATCCCATAATCGATTCGATTCAAAGTTGGTATGTCGATCCATGGCAAACATAACGAGATCAATGGTCAAATGAACTATCATCTTGAGGGGATGTATTAGGGAATAATATCCCACATAGGAAGTTAGAAGAGATCTTAACTAATATATAAGAAACATGGGCCAATCCACTTATTGCCAATTGGTTTTGAGTTGGAAGCCCATGTAACTTAAATGGTATCAGAGCCTGATCCGCACACTCTCGTAGTCCGACCCAAAAGTGACCCATGCCCTGGAACTGAAGATTGATTGTCTATCGAGATTAATGGCTAGAAGAGCCATTTATCTCGAAGGACGGGGGGGGGGGAGTTATTAGGATTAGTAGAGATTAATGGGACATGAATCCTTAATATCTAAAGAGTGTGCGTAAGATATTTCTCACTGATAACAGGGTTTTAGCCTTGTTAGGTCAATTACCCAACACTTTTAACCGTTTGAAGTATAGTGTATGGGGTATCAATCCATTTTGGGAGTGTTTAGTGAATATATCGATTATATCGGTGTTACAAGTCAAGCTTAATATGGTAAAAGGTTGAGACTTTATTGCTAGAACCGACTAAAGACTAGATCTTGTGTCACTCAAGATCATAAATATGTAAACTTTAAACTACTTTGAGCAAGAAGTAAAGATATGAACGGTAAAAAGATAAGCTTTCTAAATAAAAGAAGGATTAAGATGGATTTTACAAACTAGGTAACTCTCATATTGTTTAACAAGCTAAATCTTTTAGATCACATCAACACTTGGCCTTAGATTGTGATTCTTAGGTAAAGAGATCCTCAAATCGTTTAGCCCATGGTGTTTGGGTCTAAATTCTTTGTATCTCTATCACCATAGACTAGCTCTCGCTTAGCGGTACAATAGAAGAAACAAGCATGCTAAAACGTCCCTATTGAACCGTAAGACCCTTAGACAGATGGATCGTCCGAGCCTAAGGAATCGAACTCTTGTTTATGGTTTCGGCTAAGCAAGGATGTGGTTTTCATGTCAAGCCGCCTACAGTCTTTAGACTACATGATCAAGCTAGACTAAGCATTGAGAATGATAAACAAGAAAGAATCTAACTTTATGTTCTAGTTAAGCAAGAAATCTAAATCCGAGAATCTCTTGGTTCTTTTAACCCATTAAAATCCTTATAAGGACTAATCACGCGCCATTAGAGAAACCTCAAGATCCATAATGATAAGAAGGTGACTCATGGGTTGTAAGATAGTCAAAAACAAGAAAAGGATGAAGCTTTTGCAAGAAATGCTATAAAACAAGACTTGATAACTTCAAAATATCATAAAAGGTTCAAGATTTTGAAACAAGCTTCAATGGTGAAAAAGACTTAAGAGTTTCGGTTACAAGAAAGACAGAAAAACTAATTGTGGAACGAGAGAGAGAGATATGCTAACTTCTTGTGATCTTCAAGCAACCTCTATATCGGGGAAGCATTTCGGGATTAAGCTGCCGTGACTCCTTTCGCTTTCTGCTTATATTGGGGTCATCCAGCCCCTTGGTCCGATATCTGTCTTCAGTGAATCCTCTTGATGTACCTTCGTTCCAGAGTGCTCTTTCAGGACTAAGTCGCTGCTACTCATCCATATCGGCTAAGGAGCCGTGATCAATGCTCGATATCATCCGCTCATCCTCCTTTAAAGATCTCTCTCTATGATTTCTTCTTCGGACCATCCTCATTCACCAGAACACCTGAGAAAACATTCCAAAACATGCAAGAATATGCAAAGACCTAACCTAAGGCATCTAGACCTAACATGAGTGAAATTGGAATAAAAATTAAGATGAAAGTGCACGAATGGGGTCCTAACCAGTATGAAATGTGTGCTAAAAAGATGCAATTTACAGAGATATCAACACCCCTAAACTTGCCTTTTTGCTTGTCCTCAAGCAAAAGCCAACCGGAGGGGTGAGGTTTTAAAAGAAAAGGTGTATGTTTGAATCGAAAACGACATTTAGAAGAAATCAAGTCAATGTCTTAGTTCAGGTTTCTAGGATGCAGATTGAATTCTACCTACTCAAAAAGCCTTAGCCACATTCATCACAACATCAAGCAAAATCGATCTCAACTTAGATGCACATTCAAATTCCCAATTCCCTTTAACATTCATAAAAAAAATAAAGCGTGGATCCTATTCATGGCTAGCAATCAACTCACTTGGTTCAGGGTAGGGTCACGAGGTAAAGATGAACTCTTAGTACGAACAGGTTAAGTGTTAAAAGGGGATCACTCATGAAAAGAACCTTCTTAATGCAAAATGCTAAGGATAAAAACCAATGGATGCATACAAGGATAAATTCCCATCTACCCAAGCACCTATTTCGTTTTCTACCTTAGTATAATCTGCCCCTTCCTAAGCTACCCTTTTCTTTGGCATTTCGCCTTATACCAGTTATATCTTCTCGATTTTACCTTTTCTGGTCATTTTCGGGGGACTTCCTCTTTGTTGGAGATCGGTTTCGGCTTTCTGGCTCTTTTTGTGCGTTCCTTGCATTTCACCTTTAGTGTTATTGGCCGGATTTAGACTTTGTTGTTTGGCCTTCTTTTCCTTCTTTTTTGAATCGCCTTTTCTTCTTTTTGTTTCGAGCTTCATTCGTTGCCGACATCTCCTTATACATGTCCCCATCTGACTCAGTGATTTTCCTCCTTTCCTTTTCTTTCATTTCATCAACAATTGGAACCCACCCCTTTCTTAGTCTAACCAGCAATATCGACTTGGAATATCGGTATCAAGCCGTTTTAATATTGAAACCGCCTAACCTAGTGTTTACTCGAGTTGTGAGCCAACGTCTACATGGGAATCCAACCTTGTCGGCCTAAACCCAACACTTTTTGCCTAAGAAGATTCGAAAATGATTCAAAGGCCTCACATGCTCTCACAAAAGTGTTTATGGTTTTAAAAAAAGGTTAAGGTTTTGGGTGCGGTCAGGTACTTGGATTAGCAGAAGGGTGGTAAAAAGAAAAAGAGAGTCCAAGCGAAATCGATGAGTTAATCAACAAGCATGAAGACGATAATTAAATTTTCAGTTTTAACTGTTCAAGTTCATTAGGAAAATGGTTCAAATCGCAATGCATCTAGCTAAGACTGAATTTTACAAGACGAATTCCAAATGTGGTACTGTCTTAAGCTCGATCTAATTCAAAATATATTTAACAAACAAGAACTAAGGCATTGAATTCATGACTTAAAAATGGCTATTTACAAGGATTCAATATACTTTACACCCTATGTGAATGCTATGAATCCTAAATGAATGAATCTAGACTCAATCCTAGGATGGAAATGCAACTACATGATTTTTTTTTGTGGGATAAATTTTCAAAAAATTTCAATTTTTTATGTTTTTCTATGCAATTATATGAATGCATGATGTCTATTCTAAGTGAATGCAAGTGGTAAGTACTCCCCCAAACTTAAATCACACAGTCCATGTCTGATAGAAGAGAGGAAGAATACGATCCTAAGAAAATGCGAAAATCAAACAAAGAGCAAAAACAAAATATGCTTATATACAGAAGTTTTGGAGTGATACCTCAGGTTTCGGTGTGATGTGAGGACGTGGTGTCCTCACTGGTTGAGAGAGAGGGATCGTCTGATTCCGGTATCGGGAACTAGCTTGTGCGTCTCTTCCTCGATATGTTCCCCTCTTGGCATTAATGTCTTCCTGGCTCACTCGGCTCGTGATCCCTGGGCAGAAACGAGAAGGAATGCTTCTCTTGGAGCATTTTGCTGTCTGCTTCGTCAGACTCTTCCTCTTCTTCGCCTTCTCGCTCTCCAGGTGACATATTGGCTTCAAGCCGTGGTGACGAGGTCGATCCCTTTAGTTTTGACATGAGGGTCTTTATTTGGCCTTTCAGACCCTTCACGTGCCCTTTGATTCCCTTCACCGTAGAGACCAGCTTCCTAATCGAGCGATCTTGCCACTTGCAGTATTGCTGAAACACGTTGATCCGATCGTGTGCCGTCTTGAGTATTCGGTGCGTACCACGTGATAGGATCAAAGTGGTAACGCTCCGCTCCATATACTGGGAAGCCACACTCGTTAGTAGGTTCCTCATAGCCTTCTTCATCTGCTTCTTCTTCCTCAGCAGCTATATCGGCTTCCTCCCGATATTCTTCCTCGTAATCCCCACGGAAATCGGCGCCATAGGGGAAAAGGTGTTCCTCATGCGGCTCAAAATTCATATGATGTGGTTGTCTGATTGTGGTTAAGAACGGATTTGGCAGGAATAGCACGGCTGCACTGTTCGATGGAAGGGTGAACTGATGACGATGTCCATGTCGATATGGCTTCCCGAGTAACTGGCATTTCTTTAGATATGCGATGTCTATCCAACGATTTCTGTGCGTTGGTTCCTCCAGATCGACTCACGTTCCCCTTAAGATCGCAGTTATGATTCCTCCACAACCTACTTGAGGCCTGTCACTCGGTGTGGATATCATCCACGATTTGTAGTGGAGGAGCTCCTTGAGTAGAATCGTGATCAACCCGGTACTCCTCCTGCTTCCCCTCAGCTCATTCCCATTCCGGGTCTCTTGGATGTTTTCTACCAGTCCGTCATCCATTATCTCTAATTCCTTGGTCAGGACAGCTCCACACTCCTTCCTTGGAAAGAATGTATGTGCAATGGCTCTTTGCACATATCTCAAGGCTGGGTGCCTTATCCTGGTGCTTTTGTTTACTCCGGGCTTGTACGTGTCCACACCAATATGCCCCCATAATGCCTCCAGTTCCTCCCTTTCAATATCGAGGGTCATTCCGCGCATATCGCCTTGGCTGAATCCGAATATTGACTTGAGATCCCGAAATGACATTCGGTGCGTCTCGTTTCCATACTTCAAACGGATGTAACCGTCTCCATCTTCCTCTGAAGTTTCTTCTCCGAACGTGTAGAAGGTCACTTACAGTGATGTAAGGAACTGGAAATTGCCTCGTCATGAGATGCCTAGGCATTTTTCATGAAGCGTTTTAGACCCATCACGTTAAAGAGGATCTGGCAGTCTTCGTGGATGCACAACTCGATCATGGTTTCCTCGTGGGGGTAGCGGGTGGCCTTAAATTCTATTCGCCTGAATGATGCACGCATTTCAGCCAGTGTGGGTCGGAAAGTTGGGCTTCTTCTTCCCGATGCACGTGTGGGTAACAGCTCGGCTGGAACTCCCAATTGGTCTTTTTCCATCTTTCTTTTCCGATTGATAATCTCTCGATTTTCCAAGAACAACTCCACTTCTTGTAGCTCCGAGCATTGTACCTATCAATAAAAACACTCGGAAGTGTGTAAGTACAAGGAATAGCAACTACATCAGTAGATCTCTTGCATGCGCGTTTAAACTTTAGCATCTCTATTCATGACTAGAGAGAGACTCAAGCAAACACTTCATGTTTCTACATCTGACGTAGATGAACCTAAATCGTGAAGGGCAATAATTTTTCCAAAAAGCGGTTCTTCACAGATTCAAGTGTTTAAACAAAATATGCATTCATCAAGGGTGAAAAAAGGGATTTCCAAAATTTTGACATTTCAAAAGAGTTTAGCCGTGAAGCTATTCTCACAAATAGAAGAGTCAAAATTCTAGAAAAATCCTACATAAACCCCTAAGTGTCTCATGCAAAATTGTCTACCAGATAATCCTTCTTCTACTCTCAAACCCCCTAATGGCAGCGAATCTAAACAATCCTAAGCAATATCCAAACAAACCATATCGATCAAGAGTGAATATTTACCTAGCACGATTTTCGCAAAATCATTTGAAGAAAAGTGCAGAGTTTCAGGTTGCGAATTAAAAGTTGGATGCAAATTTTCTGGGTTTGAGAGCGATGGGAAATGAGAAACGGAGAAAAGAAGGCGATGGCTCTTATATAAAGAAGAAAGGGGTGAGAAAGGGTTGACTAGGGTTTCTTGGTTTGGGGAATAGCTGTCGGCCAACCCCATCCAAGTATTCTTGCCTTATCCGGAAAAGTGGGTCATAAATTTGAGCGTTTTTCTCGGATTGGCTAAGTCAAAAATCCTATTACCTGGATGACCATATCGGTTTGAGCCCAAAATGGCTGATTGTTAGTCTGGATATCGGCTTGTTCCCGATATTTGACCCTTGATATAGATTGTCTGGCTTGGACTTCGTTCCATATCGGCTACACACCGTTATGCCTGCTCGACATGGAATGCTTTGGGATGTTATCACGGTATTAAACCGAGATTTCATCCCGTTGCTGTGCTAGACAATCTTTACAATGGTTTTTTCTCCTTTTGTGCACAAGTGACCCCACCTTGTTCTCTCTTGGGATCCTCAAAGCATTAAACTAGACTAGAAAAAGCATTAATATGTACATGGATAAGCTTGGGGTGCCTCCCAAGAGCGCTTTGTTTTG
Source organism: Alliaria petiolata (assembly GCA_020283515.1). Taxonomy (NCBI): domain Eukaryota; kingdom Viridiplantae; phylum Streptophyta; class Magnoliopsida; order Brassicales; family Brassicaceae; genus Alliaria; species Alliaria petiolata. Next base: position 330,033,258 of record JAHZTW010000001.1, on the reverse strand, counting down.
AGTCACTTAGCTTGATCTTTTTTTATTCATTTTCAGTGTGAAAAGGGGGAATGGACACCCCTCGATCCTGTAGGAGGATCCTTACTTTCCTTGATCACGGAGATGAAATTAGCAAGAGACACATGGGAGATTTCTTCTTTGCTTGCCTTAGTACCCGCTTTATAGGTTAAATTGGTGTCTCTTATCACCTTAAGGTAAGCAAATGGTCTAACCTTTCCCTTGCATCTCAGCTTGTATCTCATCTCACCAGCAACAGAGAGCACAGGTTTGAGAGTCATACCTTCCAGAAGATCACCGAGGGTTGGTCCTTACATAGGACTTCTTGCAAGTGATCACCTCCTTTGGTGCTTCATAGATTTCTTCGGTTTGCCCTTCGAACATGGCATTGAAGCAGACTCCATCAAAGCTATCTCCATCGTAGCATATCTCCATGGATGGATCTCTGGTTTTCTCAATTGTCTTCTTTAGCTCAAGGGAGTATGCATGCTCCCTTTCATTGATCCTCTTCCCTTTTGTGTCGAAATGCAATACCAAGCTCCTGGTTAGTCTCATCTCTACCTTGCCGCTTTTGCAATCGAACATGCAACCGGCCGAGGCTAGAAAAGGTCTTCCCAACAGAAGGGTCTCCATGACATCTTGGTCCATTTCTATTACCAGGAAGTCGCTTGGCAGCAGAACGTTTCCAATCATGAGAGGCAAGTCCAGCAGCTTCCCAACCGTCTTTCTTTCACTTCTATCGGCCAGCAATAACGGCTTCTTACAGTCGGTATAGGTGTTGTAGCCGAGTCGCTTCGCTGTGGCTAGACTCATCACATTGATGCTTGCACCGAGATCACACAAACAGTTATCAAAGGTGATCCCTCTGAGTGTGCATGGGAGAGTGAACGATTCTGGATCTTCCAACTTCTTCACTACCAAGGTTTCTTCATTAGGTTTCTCTTCACGAGCTGCTGCATTCCTTCCTACGGTTGCCATTGCATCGGCATAGAGCTTGTCCTTCAAAGCTAAGAGAAAAGCTGGAACAGGCTTGGTTTCGTCGACATTGCTGAATAAATCTTCAACCTTCTTCAAGGTTTCGATCAATTCGGCCTCTTGTTCTTCTATGAGACGCTTCTTATGCTTCTGCGGGTATGGCATTGGCGGTTTGTAGACTCGCAGGAATGGTGATTTGTGTGGATTAATCACCTGTTGCTCTTCATGAGTTGCTCAATTTTGAGATCTCCCTCCCCCTCTTAGGATATCGATGTCCTCATCGACTTCAACTCGTTTTGGAGAGGCTGTTTCGGCTTGATCTCGTTGTTCCTCGTCGAAAGTGGTGATCATTTGGCAATACTCCTTTGGATTCATGACTGATTTTCCAGGAAGGTTGCTTGGTTGGCTTGTAGATGCAATGCCTTTGTTGTTCTCAAGTGTCTTGACATGATTGGCCAAAACTTCAATCTTCCCGGATAGCTCGGTGTTTAATCCGCCTATTTTGTTATGCACTTCAGCAAAACGTTTATGCATATCCGTCTGAATGTGGGTTTGTCCTTGGAGAAGTTGCTTGAGGGTGCCTTCCAAGTCAAACCCAGCTTGAGCAGGTGGGTTTCCATGCTGTTGTTTGAAACACAGGAGGTGCAACGGCTTGTTGTCGTGGAGGGTAGCCGCCTTGAAATGGGTATCTTGGTACAAACCCTTGTTGATTCGTGTAAGGCACGAACGGTTTTTCTCCTCCTGCTTGTTGATGTGGGTAGGTTTGGTCATGTGGGTTGTCAACGTTTTTGCTTCTGTAGGAGAGGTTATTGTTTGGTCTCCATGTAGTATAACCTCCTTGAGCGTTGATGTAGTGAACATCTTCGGTCTGAACGTCCTCCCCCTTTTGGACTTGAGTGTATTCCTCCACGAAATGGACCTCCTATTGTACTGGAACAAGTAGCAATTTGTCAAGTTTCTCGTTTAGTTCCTTGATCACTTTCCGGCTTCCATCTACTTCGTCTTTGGAGCCTCGGTTGGATCTGTCGTAGTCTTCGTGGTAAGTAGAGTCACTCTGAGCTAAGTTCTCAACTAGCTCAAGACCAACTTCTACGTCCTTTGCTAGGAAGTTTCCATTACTCGCTGTATCGAGCAACATTCGGATTTTTGGAATAACACTTCGGTATAGAGTACCGAGGAGTGACTCTTGGCTGAATCCATGGTGAGGGCACTGAGTCGTGTATCCCTTGAATCGTTCCAAGGCTTCTCCGAAGGTTTCATTGGATTTTTGAGTAAATCCACTTATCTCGTTCCTCAATCGGGCTGTCCTCGATGTGGAGAAGAACTTCGTCAAGAAAGCCTTCTTGCATTCTGCCCACGAGGTAATTGATCCTTGTGGCAGAGTCTTTTCTCAAGCGTGTGATTTGTCTCCCAATGAGAAAGGAAACAAACGCAGCTTGAAGCCGTCTTCGCTTACACCGTTGCTCTTGGTCATGACGCATACACGGTCGAACTGGTCGAGATGGTCGAGTGGGTCTTCCTAGGGTAGACCGAAGAATCGGTTGTTCTGCACCATGGAGATGAGGCCAGTCTTGATCTCGAAGTTGTTGTTCTGCACTGGTGGTTGCTGGAAGCCGTGTCGGCTTGCAGTCGATATCGGTGCATCTCCTGCACCGATTTGCCTAACATCTCTATGTGGAGCTGCATCACCAGGGTGTCCTCTTGCGCCTTGGACTCCTTGTGGACCTTGAGGTCCTTGTTGGCCTTGTGCACCAGCTGCGCCCGCAGCTCCTTGAGCACCTTGTTGATTCTCAATTGTCACATGGTTTGCAATATCGGCTTGTTCCCGATTTCTTCTTAATGATCGTTCGAGCAGGTGTATATCGTTGATTCGGGGAACAAGATTTGCCTAGCCGTATGAACGTAGGTTCATGTCCCTATTAAAACAGAGAAAGCACGATAGAAGTGTTAAATAACTTAAAAATTAAAATCTTGTCCTTGCAACGACCAAGAACCGAAATGACTAAACTTAACCCCAAACGGCAACGACGCCAATTGATAACAAGCTTTTAGCCCTGTTAGGTCAATTACCCAACACTTTTAACCGTTTGCTGTATAGTGTATGGGGTATCAATCCATTTTTGGAGTGTTTAATGGACAGATCGATTATATCGGTGTTACAAGTCAAGCTTAATATGGTAAAAGGTTGAGACTTTACTGCTAGAACAGACTAAAGACTAGATCTTGTGTCACTCAAGATCATAAATATGTAAACTTTAAACTACATTGAGCAAGAAGTAAAGATATGAACGGTAAAAAGGTAAGCTTTCTAAACAAAAGAAGGATTAAGATGGATTTTACAAACTAGGTAACTCTCGGATTGTTTGACAAGCTAAAGCTTTTAGATCACATCAAGACTTGGCCTTAGATGGTGATTCTTAGGTAAAGGGATCCTGAAATCGTTTAGCCCTTGGTGTTTGGGTCTAAACTCTTTGTATCTCTATCCCCATAGACCAGCTCTCGCTTAGCGGTACAATAGAAGAATCAAGCATGCCAAAACGTCCCTATTGAACCGTAAGACCCTTAGACAGATAAATCGTCTGAGCCTAAGGAATTGAACTCTTGTTTATGGTTTCGGCTAAGCAAGCATGTGGTTTTCATGTCAAGCCGCCTACAGTCTTTAGACTACATGATCAAGCTAGATTAAGCATTGAGAATGATAAACAAGAAAGAATCTAACTTTATGTTCTAGTTCAGCAAGAAATCTAAATCCGAGAATCCCTTGGTTCTTTTAACCCATCAAAATCCTTAAAAGGACTACTCACGCGCCATTAGAGAAACCTCAAGATCCATAAGGATAAGAAGGTGACTCATGGGTTGTAAGATAGTCAAAAACAAGAAAAGGATGAAGCTTTCGAAAGAAATGCTATGAAACAAGACTTGATAACTTCAAAATATCATAAAAGGTTCAAGCTTTTGAAACAAGCTTCAATGGTGAAAAAGACTTAAGCGTTTCGGTTACAAGAAAGACAGAAAAACTAATTGTGGAACGAGAGAGAGATATGCTAAATTCTTGTGATCTTCGAGCAACTTCTATATCGGGGAAGCATTTCGGGATTAAGCTGTCGTGATTCCTTTTGCTTGCTGCTTATATCGGGGTCATCCAGCCGCCTTGGTATGATATCCGTTTTCAGTGAATCCTCTTGCTGGACCTTCGTTCAGGAGTGCTCTTTCGGGACAAAGTCGCTGCTACTCATCCATATCGGCTAAGGAGTCGTGATCAGTGCTCGATATCATCCGCTCATCCTCCTTTTAAGATCTCTCTCTCTATGATTTCTTCTTCGGACCATCCTCATTCACCAGAACACCTGAGAAAACATTCCAAAACATGCAAGAATATGTAAAGACCTAACCTAATGCATCTAGACCTAACATGAGTGAAAATGGAATAAAAAGTAAGGTGAAAGTGCACGAATGGGGACCTAACCAGTATGAAATGTGTGCTAAAAAGATGCAATTTACAGAGATATCACTCACATAGGAAGTTGTGAGGGACCTAGAGCAATATATAAGAAATTTTGGTCAATCCACTCATTGTCAATTGGTTTTGAGTTGGAAGCCAATGAAACTTAACATGGTATCAGAGCCCGATCCATAATCGATCCGACCCAAAGTTGGTCCAGCGATCCATACTCAAACATACCAAGATCAATGGTGAAAGGAACCATCATCTCGAGAGAGAGTATTAAAGAACAATATCACACATCAGAAGTTGGAAAATATCTTAACTAATATAAAAAATATAAGGCAATCCATTTATTGTCAATTGATTTCGAGTTGAAAGCTCAAGTGACTTAACAGTTCTAGAGGGCAATCATCATACCACATAATTTAGTTTAATTTATAAAACTTGTTGACAATATATATATATATATATACATATATAGTGAGTGAAATAAAAAATTGCTAAAAATAGCCATTTGTGTCTTAATGTTCCACCTCATCCTTTGATATCTCAAAACGTTTATTAATTGCTTGTGTGGTTGGGAGAGAGAGAAAGGAGAACGTAAAAGAGGGAAGACACGAAAACAACACAAAAGGATTTGGTTGGTTTGCTTTTAAAATGCTAAATGACAGATGCATACGGGTAAGAAGGCGTGACTCCCTCTCATCCCTTCCTCTTTTGATTTTCCATTTATATATTTAATTTGAATTCACTCCAAATCTCATCATCTCGCGTTTTTGATCATCTATGGAGGGTTCGTCTGAAAGTAAAAAACGCAAGAAATTAGACAAGCAAATGAAGAAGAACAAAAGGAGACATGTGATCAACAATATTATAAACGTGAATCTTGAGGGAAACAAGGTTAACGAGAAGAGATCAAGCGGGAGTCCGGAAAAATGCGGGCAGGAGAGTTTCGGAGTGTTTGAGTTCCCGTGGATGAAGGAGAGCATGATCTCAACCTCCCTTGATTGGAGTCTACCAGGATCTCTTTTTCCAGTCAGGGATGATGGGAATGAGATGTTTGAAGAGATTAGTGAAGTGATATGGCCAGTGAAAACGGTTAGTAGGGATAGGTTGGAGTTTGATGCCATTGAATGCATTTGGACTTCTATTTCAGATTAGATTAATAATTTTTTTTAGCGTTGTATTGACGCATTGAGAATCTGAAACTGATTCTAGGACGAAACAATAATTCCAAGGAAACCTTTTTTGGTTCCTTATGTTTTTGTTGAGATGTAAAGGAGAGTAGAAGGAAAGTAGTAGGATTTGGTGACTATACTCTTTGGATGAAGGAAAGAGATACAAATACAAGTGGATACATATCTTCCGGCAAAGATAATAAAAACAACATTTCTTCTTCAATTTTGCATTATTACTATACTCTGTGGATGAAAACATTTTTGTTCGTTTTTTTTTAAAGTCGTCAATTGTTGAGCTCTCTTGGGTCCCTCAAATGTTTCCTCGATCTCGAGCTTCAAATCATATACTTTTTTCTGACTCGAACTTGAATACTTGACTTACTTGTTTGAATTCGTATTTGACAAGTGACTTCAGCCAACTCGTTTGTCACGTTTATGGCTAATTCTTTTAGCGGGAAGTGTCACAAGTATGGCAAGTTGAATCACAAAGCTGATGCTTGTGATGTGTATTGAGCAAATTGGCCCCAAGACCACAGGGACTGATCGTGGCGTCCACAAGCAACTTTGGTGGGTGTTAAGATGATCGGCATCACACCGGTTGCCCAAACCGATCCTGTGTGCATTTGTCTTACCTTTTTTTTTACGGACACGGTTTGACTCGGGTCGACCTCGCTTGGTTTTAGAACTCTATAAACAGAATTGTGTGGACATTAAAACCCCAAGTTTAGTTTTCATAAGTCCTAAATAGATCTTAAAACATCCCTTCAGTTTTTATTTAGCTATATGTGAGTAGTTTTCTTAGACAGTTGGGGACTAGATGCTTTGTTAATCTTTAATTTGAGATGTGTTTACTCTTAGTTTTGACTTGATCATTCAAAGTCTATAACTTTATGATTTCATGTCCAAAAGGTGTTTGATGGAATGCTTGAATCGGTCTCAAATTAATTTTTCTTCCCTAGCTGTTAAATGTTAATGTTATGATGATTAGTGATCTTAATGGAATTGTTTATCAGTGCTCATTGGTTGCTCGGTTAACAAATGAAAATTTAGCTTAATGGAGGAGTTAGTGGACTGATTAATGTCATAAAAGTGGGTTAGTTTTGTATTTTTTTTTTTGAAAGAATTACTCAGATATTACACAAAAGTTGGTTTATTACTAGAATATTATACATTTTTTAAAAATTACTCAGATATTTTGTGCCTTTGTGTTATTACAATAAACACCCTTCATTAATTTGCAATTTTTTTAATTTAAAAATGATTAACCAAAAATTAGTTTAATCCACTTCATTAACATCAAATCCACCTCATTAACATGAAAAAACTAAATCCACGTCATGAAATACAGTTTCGGGAAAAAAACTTCTCTCTCGCCGGCGAAGCCTCTCTTTCTCTCGGCGATTCCGAAGTCGAACCCTAATTCCACCGTCGTATCGTCTCTTCTGTCCGCTTCTTTTATCTCCATCGCATTTCGTCTCCTTTTTCACGAACTCGAGTGGGGACTCTTCGTCTCCTTTTTCACGAACTCGAGTGGGGACTCTTCGTTTTCTCGGCTAAAAATCTCTCATTTTCACGAACAAACTTGCTCCGGTAAGATCGCGGCTGAGTTATTATACTTCACGGCTGAGTTATTATACTTCACGGCTGAGTTATTATACTTCACGACTGAGTTACAATACTTCATGGAAGACGACCGGTTGCGTAGGTTAACTCGGCGAAACCTCTCTCTCTCTCGGCGAAACCTCGTCTCTTCCGGCCATCGTATCGTCTCTTCCGGCCGCTTCTCTTATATCCGTCGCATTTCGTCTCCTTTTTCACGAACTCGAGTGGGGATTCTTCGTTTTCTCGAGGGGACTCTTCGTTTTCTCGAGTGGACTCTTCATTTCCAATCCACAAGTCAGCCGTAAACAATCCTTAAGTTAGCCGTAAACAATCCATAAGTCAGCCGTAAACAATCCACAATTACCGAAGTGGGGACTCTTCGTTTCTCGAGGGGACTCTTCGATTTCTCGAGTGGACTCTTTGTTTCCAATCCATAATTCAGCCGTAAACAATCCTTAAGTCAGCTGTAAACAATCTATAAGTCAGCCGTGAACAATCCATAAGTCAGCCGTAAACAATCCACAATTACCGAAACCAGATCCATCATATATCGGAGAAGGATGAACGAAAATGAAGAAGAACGAGGAAGACGATGACGAATTGGATGTTCAAAATTTAAGTTCTGTATATCTCTGTTGATGTGAAGAACAAGGTGAAGAACAACGACGACGAGAAAGACGATGACGGCGACGAGGAAGACGAAGACGACGTTTCGTATTTCTCTGTTGATGTGAAGAACAACGACGGCGAGAAATACGATGACGACGACGAGGAAGAGAAAGACGATGTTTCGTATTTCTCTGTTGATGATGACATGGAAATATGCATCCGACGTCATTTTTTAATTGATGAAGTGGCAAGTAAGCCTCCAAGCGATCACGTAAATCAACTGTCTTAAACCAGCCATCAAACAAAACTTTAAGTCAGCCGTAACATGAATACTATTACAGTAATTAAAAAACGAAAAAAACGGCTGCCAAATTCAGCCGTAACTCAACTGAAAATCTTTAGCTCAGCCGTATCGTTTGATAAGTCAGCCGTCAAAACATGCTATTGTAGTAATTAATCTTTCGCTACTAAATCAGTCGTAATTAGGCCGAGTTTTTTGTTAATCCAGCTCATTACGGCTGAGTTATGACACTTACACGAAAATCAGCCGTAACGAAGCAATAACTCAGCCAGCTGGAGAAAGTTAATTCAGTCGTGTCGAGACAATAACTCAGCCAAATTTTGACAAATCAACCATCGGTTTATAACTCAGCCTTAACTTATGGCTGAGTTATCTGGTAAGCCAGCCGTTTTCTCATACCTCAGACATATTTCGTTAACTCAGCCGTAACTTATGTCTGAGTTATCTTGTAAGTCAGCCGTTAGCTCATAACTCAACCATTTTTCTTAAATCAGCCGCAACATACCGTAACTCAGCCGTGATTGCCGCTGTAGCGCTTTACTGCTGAATTCATTAATACACGTCAGCGATTTCTGACGTGGCGGCGCGTTTTTTCTGATATGGAATTAAAAAGTAATGGCATTCTTTATAATTACGTTTTTTCCTATAACATGTAACAAGGACACGCTGGGTATGGAAAATATAGGCGAAATATGATAGTAATAAAAAAAGTTTTGTATGTTTCTGGTCATTTCACCTAATTTGTATGATATCTGAGTAAACTTCCCTTTTTTTTTTTGACATTTGAAGCTTTTTTTTTTGACATAAGTGGGTTAGTCTTGTATTGTGATCCATTTTTAGGATAGTGTTTCATGCTGGTTCTTGCATCATTAATCACTTGTCCTTAGCCATTGCTAAACCCATGACCCATTGGTTCCATTGTTAGTAAAAATTTGCGGGCTTGCTTTGTTTACCATTTTGTGTTTAGTGAATCGTTTGAGTAGATCCTTGTTTATTTCACTGTTTGTGTTTCGTTTTGTTTAGTAGTAGAATCCAGTTTGATACAAAACCTTAAAAGCTTGTGTTGCCTTAGCTTAGGATAGTTTTCTAATTCTTAGTGTGTCGATTACTTATTCCTTTTGAATTTAATACCCGTTTATGCTACAAGCACTACAGGAAAATATGTCTTTCGCAGCGTCGGAATAACCCTATCTAACAATACCATAACATTTTAATAAGTGCTCTATCATCGCACGCGATAATAAATCCAACACATTAGATATTGGTTTTTTTCTATTGTTAACGTATCTGTTATTTAATATAGCGCTTTCATGTCTGCAATCGTCTATTTTACAATAACACTTTAATTTTGTTATTATTGTTACTATAATTTTGTTATTAATGTTACTAGATAAATATCCCCGCTACCGCTATATTTTCTATTTTATGTTTTTTTTTATCTAGTTTTATATTTTGATAAAAAGTAAAATAGATTAAAATGTTTTTTTGGGTCAAGGTCTCATCTTCTGTTTGGAGTGATCAAGTGGGGCTTCGTGCTATTTTCTTGTCATGTCTTCTGCTTTTCCTGCAGTATCTTTGTCGATTTTATTCCAGCACTTTCTGCTCTCCAGTATCCTCATTGGTTCTTTATATCTCTAATTTATTTATCTTGTAATATTTTCCCTTGCAATTTAGAAAGAATACTTATTAGGAAAATAAATCTTTGTTTGGCGCAAAGTGAGAAATGTAAGCTTTTCGGAAATTCTGATTTGGATGCGTTTTGTGTCATGCTCACCATTTATCCGATCATTACTATCATAAAGTTGGTTTATGAGATTTGGCGACAACGGAGCGTATGAATTCATGAATTCGTGATTTTAAGCCCACTATTTGTTGTAAGCTCGCATCTCTCCAAGCTGATACAAAGATTCATCACTTAAATGACACCCTTTTTGGTTAACATATATTAACAAATAAAAAAGACATCCTACTTTCATCATAGTTTCGTATCTTCCAACTTTAAAGAGTGATTGCTCTTCCCTCTAGTAGTCCATTGCTGACCATATTATAGCCACATTTTAGATTCTATTAAGCAAGTGCAACAGTTGAACTCAAGAAAATTACTAAGCAAAACATCGTGGGTGTCTCATCGACAAAACTCCTCTCAGGCTTTAACTGAGCTACCAACTTCGAACAGTGAAGAAATTTTTTGAGAACAAATGACTTTTTTTGCCTTAAGATTTTTTTGTTTACTCTTCATAAACATTCATTCATTCACATATATACCTTAATGAAAGCACCCATATATATACCTTAATTATATGATCAAACGTGAGGCTATTTTCCCAATGTGCCTCACCTTGAACCTGATGACATTTGACCAGGTTCATTTCGAGTGTCCAACCACTGGGCAAGACATGAACGCAACATTCTGTTTATAGAGCCCATAAGCTTTTACCTGGTCCGGTCGTATTTGGGTGAAAGGGTCAATAGCCCAAGCTTTTCTTAGGGTTACGCTACTGCCACTTTTTAGAAGTCCTCTCTTCTCCTCCAATCCAATAAACAGTATCACAAAGCTAAGCTCTTCAACGATTACCTGCATTTTCCCAGAAACTTCAGTAAAATGATGATAATCTTGAAATTTAAAGTTAAAAAATGTTCTATAACGGCGAACATGTTTACCACTACAAAATGAAATGATTTATCAGCAATTAAGAAATTCACTTGAAGAGGCACTTGACATCACCAACAAATGATTATCATCACCACGAAGGGTGATATTTTTTCTTCAGTTCTCATTTTTTATCCGTAAGCACATCTCAATGTTGAAGTTTGATATATACTGAGAGACAAACACACAACAAATGAATAACGTTTTTCGAGTTCAGTAGATTGTCCCAAATAGTTTATTTTCATTTGTTTACCCATTTATCTAGTTTTCACTTAGATTTACTCATAGCTTTTGTATTCTTAGTATTCCTTCAAACTTCCCAAGTTGGATTGACCCTTGAGTATTGCAATGACATGAGCATGCTGAGGTTTTGATTAACACTTCAAAAATTTGTTATCAAATGGCGCCGTTGCCAAATTGGAATTAGTTTGAAGTTACTAGGATTTGGAGCTTCGTAGAGCCTAAGTCTTTATTTTTTACTTTGAATACTACTCTATCTACCTTCCTGTTAGTGTTCTCAGGTACATGAATTTGAGGCCTAGAGGTGACAACAACCTATTACAACCTCTAGAGAATATTCATCAACTTGGAAGTGCAAGACTAAGAAGGGAAAGAAATCAAGAAACAGAGTTTGAGAAAGTGGATCGAGCAGATATGGCCGATCAAGATAATGCTCAGCCTCAACATGGACCAGCTGGTGGGGGTAATGGAAACCCCCAACCACCCTCCAAGGCTGCCAAGTATCATAGGTGCGGGTGATGCACCAAACACTCATCATAATCGTTTTGGCATCACCCCTCCTCCGGTGCAAAACAATAATTTCGAGATCAAGCCAGGTTTCATATCCATTTTCCAGAACAGTAAATTTCATGGTCTTGCATTGGAAGACCCATTGGAGCACTTGGACAACTTTGAACAAGTGTGCGGCATGATCAAGATAAACGGGATTTTCGAGGAGAGCTTCAAGCTTAGGCTTTTCCCTTTCTCACTTGGAGACAAAGCAAGACATTGGGAAAAGACTCTACCTCAAGGGACTATGACCTCATGGGCTGATTGCAAGAAGGCGTTTCTGTCCAAGTTCTTCTCAAGCACAAGGACAGCTCGCCTAAGAAGTGAAATTAGTGGCTTTGCACAAAGACAAAACGAGACCTTTAGTGAAGCTATGGAGAGGTTCAAGGACTACACCATTGCTTGTCCTCATCATGGTTTCACAGAGGAGACACTCCTTAGCACCATCTACAGAGGAGCTTTGCCAAAGATCCGCCTACTACTTGATACCGCTAGCAAAGGCAACTTCCTTGGACAAGAAGTGACCGCGGGTATGGAGCTTATTGAGAACTTGGCGTTGAGTGATGGCAACTACTCTGAGGATTATGACCGAGCACCAAGAGGTGATGAGCTGGAGTCACACACAAGGAGCTGAAATCCCTTCATGAAAAGATTGACAAGATGATGCTTGCAACTCAAAAGCAAGTACACTTTGTGGGTGAAGCCGCGGAAGTGTTTGGAGAAGGCTGTCAAGATGACCTTGAGGAAGCAAATTGGGTAGATTACACCAAGCCACAATGGTATAACCAGAGGTTTCAAGGAAACAACAATCTCTCATACCGCAGCACAAATGTAGAAAACCAAAAGGATCAAGTATACCCACCACAACAAGGGAAACCCTTTGTTCCTTTCAACAAGGGTGGGCTTACTCAAAATAATGGTTTTCAAGGCCAAGAACAGCAAGGAAACAAGGGTTATCCACCTGGTTTTATGCCTCAGCAACAGCACGCTCAAGCACCACCCCAAGATCCGGTGTTAGTTATGTTTCAACAACTTCTACAAGGATAAACTTCTATACAAGCAACCAACAATCAAAAGTTTGTGGACATCAACAACAGGCTGGATTCTTTTCTCACTGAGGTCTCTACACAGATATCAAACTTGAACAACAAGATGCGTCAGATGGAAAAAGGAAAAGCAAGTTCAAGTGGCCAAGTTAGCCTGCCCGGCAAGTGTGAGCAAAATCCGAAGGAATATGCTAATGCAATCACTTTGAGGAGTGGAAAAAAGCTACCACCACGGTCTCTGCTTGAAGACAATGAGGACATTGTGGTTCAAGAGGGGGAGAATGATCAAGAGATCACCTTTGACAATGTCTACATTGAAAGGCCAAGAAAAGGGAAAGAAGCGGTTTTGGAGAAAAAGGTTGAGGAAGCTAGCAAGGAGAAAGAAGCTTTCATTCCTCCACCATACGAGCCCAAGCTACCCTTCCCTGGACGTTTCAAGAAGCAGCTGATTGAGAAGCAGAAAGCCTTGTTTGAGAAGCACTTGAGGAACGTTGAGCTGAAATTGCCATTGGTTGATTGTTTAGCCATGATGCCGAAGTATGCAAAGTTTTTAAAGGATATGCTTGCCAAGAAAGTCAAAGAAGGTGAAGGAGAAATCATGGTATTGAGCCAAGAGGGCAGTGCCATCACCCAGAAGGCGAAAGTGCCAAAGAAGCTCGGTGACCCCGGCTCTTTCACGCTTCCTTGCGCTATAGGGAACTTGAAGTTTGAGAACAGCCTTTGTGATTTGAGGGCAAGCATTAACCTTATGCCATACTCCACTGCGAAGAAGCTGGGTCTCACTGATTTCAAGGATAGCCACATATCCCTAGTCCTGGCCGATAGGAGCGTACGACTGCCCAAGGGAGTGCTTGAAGACCTTCCTTTGAAGATAAACAATGTCACCGTTCAAACTGACTTTGTCGTCTTGGAAATGGATGAGGAGGATGAAGATCCCCTTGTTTTGGGAAGGCCATTCCTTGCTACTGCAGGAGCCATGATTGACGTGAAGCATGGGAAAATCTCCCTACACTTGGGCAAGGGTGCGAGATTCAAGTTTACTACTAAGAATAGCATAAGAAAGCCAACAATCAACGGTCAAGTTTTTCAAGTAAACACCACGGGGCAGTATCAACCAGAAGAGGAGGAGAATGCCCTAATAAACAAAAGAGGCCAGGCTGAAAGGGAAGATCACGCTGAAGTTAACTGAGGTAAGAAAGGAAGAACAACCTGTTATCTTGGTCGGCAAGCTTAAGGTAAAAATGACTTCTTGCTTCTCGGTTTCAACAAGGGAAACAACTCGCCTTGAAGATGTGATTAAGGCTGGAGAGGAACCATATGAAGAAAGATTGCTGGCCCTGTTAAGTGGTAAAGAGGAAGAAAGACACCCGGAGATAGCGCCAAAGGAAGTAAAGAGGAAAAATTACATTCTCAAGCTTCTTTCCAAGACTAATAGGAAGGCATCCATTGGAGCTAAGCCTGACGTCATGAGTTTGCATCCATTTGAGCTTAAGGACGACTCCATACTCTGCAAGGTCAAAAGAAAAGAGGGTGCAAAACCGTTTGCAAAAGCGAGATTTCTACTTCCACACGATTTGATCGGAAGAGACGAGGGTACGATAATAGAGATGATGAACACCACCTACGCCGTGGAGATTCAGCTAGGGATAAGCTCCACCGAATCTCTTCCCACTCCAACCGTCCGAGCTCCACGCTAAAGGGAGTAAGAAAAGTCGAGCTAAACGACGTTAAACAAAAGCGCACTTGGGAGGCAATTCCATGACTATCCTTGTATATATTCTTTTTCTACTTTATGCTTTTATGTTTGTGTCTACAAGAGAAGGGAGATGGGAACCAGGAATCAAGATCATGGATATACCAAAGGTAAGGAAAGGAGGACAGAGGAAACAGATCGAGTGACAGATCGACATATCCTAGCTCGATCTTTTCTAGATCGAGCAAGTACATCGAGTATAGTCACTCGTTCTAGACGAGATCGAGTAGACGATCGAGTGAATCAGTCGATTGCGAGAGGATGACCCAACCATGCGTACAACTTGCATTACGAACGGGGTGTGGATCGACTGGCCTCACTCGATCTTTGGCAAGATCGATCAGATTTCTTAATCTCCACATAGAGATCGATGAGACGATCGATCATCTAACTCGATCTCAGCGGAAACAACTTCATGATAGACTCAGGAGCTCGATCCAAGATGAATAATTCCAGCCGCGAAAGATCATGAATAGAGAAGGGCATTCGATCTAAGGCTCGATCTAAATCGGATCGAGCCCCCAATCGATCGAACCACGCAATCACGTGCAAAATAGGCATGAGATCGAGTTCAAGATCGACCAATTTGACTCTATCTCATGCCGAGGTAAGTTTTCGAATTTCCCTGTCTTTCTCTTTCCCTCCCTTTTTGAATTTGAATTCTGGTCAAGGCTGACACCTTTGACCTTGGTGGATGTGCTTTGACCATAATTTTCGAAAAGTCTTGCATGCATAGATCCAAAATTTTGGCCTTTATAAGATCATGCCTCACACTCTCCATTTACTTGCATACAAACTTATTTCTAAAAGAGAGAGAGAGTGTGAGTTTCAGTTTTCCAAAGCAATAACATCTAGCATCCCTCCTATTTCAAAGGTATTTTGAATTTTTGAAAGGCAATTTTAAATTTCCAAGAATTTCCTTTTTCCTTGAAAAAGATGGGTGTTATTTGATTTGTGGATTGTGTTTTTAATTTTTAGAAATATCTAAGATTGAGGGAAAATTCTGAAATCTTCCACAATTAATACAAAACTCCCTCCTGTTCTAAGGATATCTTTTAAATCAATCCCAGAATTTTGGAAATATTACAAAAAGTTTAAAAGTTCTTGCTTGCCTTGTTCCTTTGGCAAAAATTGCTATATCCTCATTCTTCTTGCAAGCTCTTCCATTTCAGGTACTATGGCATCGAGGTTCGGCTACTCACCTTAAGCTGGGCTAATGGCATGGACTGAAGAGGAAAGATGGACTCGCATGAGGCTCAAGAATAGGAGCATTGAGCCTACAAGGTTTGTAAGCCGAACCTTCTTGGAAGAGGTCGGACTGCTCGGTCCCTTTGATGAGCTGCTTGGCAATATGGAGTTCGGCATTCTAGCAACCCTGGATTGTCCTACTTACACGGAGGTGACATTTTACTTCATCTCCACAATGGAGCTCGCCTACGAAAATCCAAGAGCACCAACGCCATCATCTGGACGTATGACATTCAAGGTTCGGGGAAACATGTTTAACCTGACCATGGAAGACATATGTGAGGCATACCAGTTCAATCCCGAAGCTCCTTTAGCTGAGTTTCCACAATTCGAGTCGGCAAGCACATTGTGGAACTTGATTGGTGAGGGAGCATTTGAGAGCAACAAGTCCGAGATTGAAGAGGTTAGAAATCCCTTGTTGCGGTACACGTTGCAACTCCTTGCTAACACCATTGCGGGAAAGACAACGGATTCAACCGTGGGAGAGAAAGAGCTGAGCTTTCTCTACGAAGGAGTAAAGGAGGTTTTGTGGGATGAGGGGTGGCTCACGGCTAACGAAGAAGACCCGGTGGATGACAACTTTGGGGAAGATGTTAACTACGGATGCATCTTAGCTGCTGCCTTGGTAAATTACAAAAGGATGGTCCGTAGATCGAGATCATGCGCTATCACCAGAGGAGGGTTTCTAACACCCCTCTTTGAGAAAGCAGGAGTAGACCTTACCTTCTTCCAATCGTGCACGGAGAGAGCCTACATGGAACACAACTACTTGCTTGCAAAAGGTTTCTTCGACCCCCACTTGCCCCAAACAAATTTGCTTACTACTTCAAGGATAAGCAAAATGAAAAGAAATCCTACATCCTCCCAAGCCCCAACGATGTGATGATAAACTGCCGAGAAGGATTAGAGTTCTTACCTCCGGGAGAAGCGTGCTACATGGCATTTGGAAGCCGAGCAACTATTACACTCCGCATAGACTCATCACCATCCTCCTCCTCCGATTCGGAAGAATGAGGTACCAAAACAACAAACCATTGTACATACCACGCATTTTTATCTTCTTTTCAGTTTTTGCTTTCGATTTTTGGCTCTCTCTCGGACTTGTGTGACACCGAGACGTTGTCATTCAAGTTTGGGGGAGAGTATGCTTTGACATGTTTTATTTGAATCTTATTTTGTGTTTTCATCCTTGAGTCTTCATCTAAGTGCATACAAAAATACAAAAAAATATCAGAAAAAGTTTCAAAAATTTCAAAAAAATTCATGTAGCTTGCATTTGCACCTTAAAACATTTTAGGATTGAGTCTAGATTTTTTTTCTCATTTAGGTTGTTTGCATATGCATTGGGAGCAATGATGAGCTTATCCTTGTAGATTTTTAACTCTTGTAATCAATTCAATACCCTAGTTAGTAGTTCTCTAATGCTTGTGAATAAATTTGAAAGTAAGGAAGAACCATTCTTGGACCACCTCATTTTTCACTAGTTTTTGGTTAAAATGTAGTCTTGAAATTGATAGCCAACTCTACTCACTTAAACCGAATTTTGACATCTAATTATCATGCTTGCATTGAAAGTAAATTCATGGATTAAAATACTTGAGCTTTCTTATCCACTTTGCCACCCTTTTGCTAGCTCAAGTAGCACCCCTACCATAACCAACCTCCTTTGAAGCCAATTGTTTTTGTGTGATTATTTGTGAGGCCTTTATTTCGATTGAACCTAGCATAAAGTGTTAGGTTTGGGACGACAAGTATAGGTTTTCATGTAGATTATAGCCTTGCATTTTGGGGCTAGCTTTAGGCTTAGGATTTTGGGGTTTGGCCGTGGTATATTATGGTATTTGGTGAAAAAGTGTGAAAAGGAAGAAGTGATGAATAAAAGGGGTTCGGTGAAAGATAATGGGAAGAATGGTTTGAAATGGAGAGTCTTGAGTTTAAAAAGAATAGCTCTAGTAAATAAAAACTTTTGCTAGGTGGTCTTGAGGAATCAAAAGAGCCGAAAATGGCCAAAGAAAATAAAAAAATATGTGTAGGACTACCTAGAGATCAAAGAAGAGCTAAGTTGATAAGAATAGGCCACTCCATTCACCGAAAATAATTAGGTTGAAGAAGTTCCCCCTTACCTTTAAAAAGAAGAAATGTGGTTGAAATTCAAGGGGTTTAGCAAGGCACAAAAAGCCTTGAGAAAGAGGGTAGATCCTAGAGGGTTGAGTGAGCAAAAAAAAAAGAATGAGAGGGGTATAGGATCATTGATAGCATTTCAGGTAGATGAAAATCTTTGCTTGTATGCATCACTTGTTTCTTACCTTTAGCATTATGCATATGGTTCAATCTTTCTTGAGTGTGACCCTTACTTAAAATGCAAAACCAGATAAATTGAGATCATTTTTATCTCAAAACCTAGTCCCTTAGCCAAATGAATTTACTTGCCTTGCAATGTCATGATTCACGGTTTCACACTAAATGAATGTTAAAGAGTTGGTTTGATAGGGAGACTTGTTTTAATTGAATTCTTAGTGCGCTTGAATGTTGAGATGGGCATGGCTAACTCTTTTGGAGTAGGAAGTATTCACATGCATTCTAGAATTAAGAACTAGGATGTTGAGTTGATTATTATTTTTAACTATCTTGGATATTGAGCTCCCACCTTCAAACCTCTTCTCGTAATTTGTCTTTAATTTGCTTGAGGTCAAGCAAAAGGCAAGTTTGGGAGAGTTGATGTACTCATATATTTCATACATTTAGCTTGCATTTAGGACATAATTATATTCATATTGCACTCATCCTTAGAGTTTTTGTAGCTTTTGTCTCATTTTAGGTCCTTAGGTACTTTGCATTAGCATTTGCATGTTTCTTGCATTCTTGCATCATATTCAAGTTGTTTTGGATGCACTGGAGCTATGGAGGGTGCGTGGACATGCTAAGGATCAAAGAAGAGCTCATGGACACTTAGGAGAATTTGGGCATGTAGCAAAGGAACCGAGATCGAGATATAGATCGAGCTAGGCGGGTCGATCAAGATGAGATCGACCAGAAGATCGAGACACTCGGGTCGTTCCAAGGAAGAATATCGAGGTCAAGATCGACCAGCCCGATCAAGCAAGTGTACGGACATGGGATTTAAGCTCAGGAAGAACGAGAGGAAGATCGAGTTCACGACTCGATCACCAAAGGATCGACAAAACGATCGAGAGAAGCACTCGATCCATCCGACTGGATCGAGCTGACGATCGAGCAAAAGAGGATGTTCCATGCGTATGATCGAGAGAGAGATCGACCGCACTGGTCGATCTCTAACCTTATCCGACAGCTCATTTTTGACGTCTTGTGGGGGGCCATTTCCTCTTTTGTATAAAAGGCTTTAGACCTATTTTTGGCCATACATCACATCCTTATCCTAGATTTTCGTTTTGTGTCTGCTTTTTTTAGGCAAGAACACCATTTTTATGTTTTGAGCTTTTCATCTTTGAAAAACCTTAAGTTTGCATTTTTAATCTAAGTACTTCTCTTAATCTTATTTATCATTAGCTTAATCTCTTTCTCAGCTCAAACTGAACATGTTGAATCTCTCAAAACCAGTGTTTATGAGTGATTCAAACATGAGGAGTGAGTAATCTCGCAAGGTTTCACGGTTTGGGGTGATTAAGAGGGTTTAAGGGTTTAAGCTTTGGTCTTTTCTTGCTCTTAATACATTCTCTTCTTCGATTTGGGCGTTTAATGCTTAGAGGATCTTGAGAAAGACCTTTTCGATATCAAGAATCTCCTTGTCCTAGAAAGATCTAGGGGATTCCTTAAAACCAAATCCAAGATACTAGTCTTTCCCTTCCCAAACGCCATGGATGTGAGGGGGATTAGTAAGGCCACGTTTTGAGATCCATGCTTCATGTTCTTCACCTTTTCTTTCCACCACGAACTATGGGCTAGGAGGAAGGGGTGAAGAAAGGATTCATACCACAAACCATGGATGAATCTAGTCTAGCTTCTCAAAGCTTAGAGAAAGCACAAAATGTGTAGATCTATGTTTTTAAGAACCAAAGTTTAAATCTTGAACCTCTTAAACATGATCCCTAACCCGTGAATCCATCTTTAGCATTTGAAAACATAAAAAAATCACCTTTCTTTAGTTTAAAGTTTCAATCTTTTAGCTTAAATCCATCTAGTTGCTTATTTCTTGCTTTAGGGCTCTATAAATTCATAAAGTCGTGTTCTTGGTCTTGTTAGTATTTTATAAATTCCATATTATCATATTTCGCACCCTGGTAGAATTTAGGAGTCAGTAGATTTTTATTTCCAGTTTTAGAAATTCGTTTTGAGTCTTGATAACAAATTTTTGGAGTGTTAATCAAAATCTCAGCATGCTCATGTCATTGGAATACTTAAGGGTCAATCCAACTTGGGAAGTTTGAAGGAATACTAAGAATACAAAAGCTATGAGTAAATCTAAGTGAAAACCGGATAAATGGGTAAACAAATG
>JAHZTW010000001.1:329911758-329951417 GCA_020283515.1 Alliaria petiolata | reverse complement strand
CTTAATCCCGATATTCTGTTCTCTGAGTTTGGTGAAGAGCTGGTCTTCAACACTCTCTTGAACTTCTTCTACCTCGTTGTTAACTTCTGATTTTTCAAAGCTATCCCCCCCCCCACTAGGTCGGAAGCGTCCTCGCTGATTTACGGAGCTTGATCTTTTGGTGCAAGAGTCTTTCCACTTCGTAGAGTTACGGCGTGGACATAGGCTGGTTGTGGATTGGTTTCATAGTGCATTGGTTGTTGTATTAGCCGTATATGTTCTTCCTGCCTGTCCAACCTTGAATTGATTGATTTGATATCCTGGTTGCTACTGCAGTGACTCTGGACCAGCTGAGTTAGGAGATTCTTGATGTCAGAATCTTGTGGTTGTTGTGGGTAGAAACCGTAATGTCCATATGGTGATTGTGGGTATGGAGATTGATATTGTTGATGTTGAGGGTAATATTGGGGAGGGGGGTAAGCCTGCTGGATGTATGCATTAGCATTGTGCTGAGTGGCTAGATTAAGATGTGTAGTCGAAGTTTTTGTGTCGCCATACTGTCTGTGGTCGTTGGTGATGACTGTGTCTCCATATCGGCCACTGTCCGTCGAGACTTTCCCGATACTCGCTACTTTAGCGCCGTGAACGTGTTGGCCTTTTAGTAAAGCGTCCAAACGGGCTTGTAGGTGCATTACCTCGTTTTCCCTCTGGTTTTTTAGCTCAGTTGTTTCGTTGTCAATGTCGTCCTCGTAATTACTATCACTTGTAGCCATATTTTCGACGAGGTTCATTCCATCGTCCACGTCTTGGCCGAGAAAGATGCCATTGCTTGCAGTATCCAACTGATCCTTATATTTCTTTGACACACCTCTATAGAGAATACTGAGTAGGGAGGAGCTTGAGTAGCCATGATGGGGACATTTTAGTGTGTACCCTTTTAAACGTTCACAAACTTCACTGAATCGTTCTTCTTCTAGTTGGGTGAACATGGAGATATCCAATCGCAGTTTCGCTGTTCTTGACGGCGAGAAGAATTTCTTGAGGAAGGCTCGTTTGCATTCATTCCACGTTGTTATAGATCCCGGTTTGAGCGTCTTTTCCCATTGGTGACCTCTGCCTCCAAGGGAAAATGGAAAAAGTCGTAGCTTGAATCCGTCTTCCAAGATTCCTTCTTGTTTTGTCAAAGAACAGATTTTCTTGAAATCATCAAGGTGATCCAGGGGGTCTTCCACGGCTTCACACTGATATTTGTTGTTCCGGACCATGGCAAGCATACTGCTTTTTATCTCGTAACCAGCATCACTTGATGGTGGGGTAATACCGATTCGTGTTCTGTAGTTGGTTGGGGAGTCACATTCGCCGATGAGACAATGGTGACGCTGTATATCGGCTTTTTCCCGTTGTACCTCGTTATGCTCGGTTCGAGCTTGTTGCACGTTGTCCATTTGATTTTGTTGGTATAGGTACCTGCGAAAAAGTCTCAAGCAATTTAATTAGTGTCTGAAAGTAAAGTGAAGTCTTAGTCTTGTGATAGACTCATAATTTAGCATATTTTAGCATCCATATTACATAGTTTTGCATGTACTTTTGCATTCATTTAGCCACTTTTAGTCCCATTTGCATACATATTAGAGTTTAGTGAGTGTTAGCTTAGGTTGTTGCATATTTGTACATATTGAGTCCTTATTAGGTGTTTTGGAGGCTTGGAGGACCATATGGAGTCTCATGGATGATCAAGAGGAAGGAAGAGAAGCAGCCAAATGAGAAGCAAAAGTCTTTTAGAAGCATATCGAGCATTTGGAGGCGGGAAATGTATGTGTCCGGAAGAAGGGCTTGCACTGAGATTCAGACTCCGAAGCCTTCTTAAGAGTTGTAGAGGATCCAGAGTTCTTTCTAGTGCCGTTGGAATCAAGTCATTCGGACCCGTGGTTAGAAAGTTACATCGATTTTGGTTGGGTTCGACGACTTTGTTCGACCAGATGGTCGAACCAAACAACCAGGGGTTCTGTTCGACGACTTTGTTCGACCAGATGGTCGAACCACTGCACCAGGGGTTCAGTTCGACGACTTTGTTCGACCAACTCGTCGAACTGAACCCAGACGATTTCTTTTTGGCTACAAATCGGATCAAACGAAGACTTTCCGTTTCGATTCAGCCTTCGAGCTCTTCATGAAAGTTGTAGGTAATTGAATCACCTTTCATCTGGAAGTGGTTTCATGTCATTATGAGCTGTGGTTAGGGAGATATGGCGATTTCCGCAAGACTGCTACCCCGGGTCAAAACCCGGTTTGTTCCGGGTTGACCCGGTTTGACCTCCTTCCCTATAAATACTTAAAAACCTAATTTTTATGTATCTTCTCTTGGGCTTAAACAGAAAAACGCCCCTTTGGGGTTTTGAGGAGATTTTTGAGATTTCTTTTATGTTTAATGCAATTTGATTCTTCTTTTTTCTAATATTTCTTTCTCTAATCATTTAATCATGTTTACTAACATTTCATTCATGAGATTTGTTGGTTTATCCATGTTTAGTGAGTAGTCTCTTAGAAACTTGGGGATGGGTTAGATTTAGGGTTTTCTAATGGTTCAATCTTGCAATCTAGGTTAGATTCTTTCATCTCTCTTCTTATTAAGGAGTTCTTAATGCCAAATAGCTAATCTTTTGCTATTTTGGATCATAAGCATTTCACACACCCACCAAGTGTTTGATGAAATGCTTGAACCACTTTTTAAGAGATTTACATTCCTAGCCTAAGACATTAGTTGCCTAGGGTGTTTATCATGCCATTTAGACTCATGTTTAATGCTTGCTAATAATTTTAATGCTAACACATCATTAGTTCATTAAGGTGATTAGGAAAGGGATTAGTACCACACATCATGGATTAGTCTTAATTAGTGTTCTAGGCATAGAGAAAGCTTGTTTGAGTTGCTTAAATGATTGCAAGGTTGGCCATTTAGATGCCCAAATCAATGATTCCATCCCTAAGTTTCGTTTTTAGTATTTTGTCAATCTTAATTAGTAGTTAATTGCATCATTAGTACTTGATTAGTAGTAATTAAGGCTTAATTCGATATTATTGCTCTAGTAGTGTTTCCTTTAGTTTGTGCCTTGCTTTTAATTATCATTTGTCACTTGAATTGTCAATTTAGCTTAGCTTAAACTAGACTTTGTATTCTTAGTGAATCATCTCCCAAGATGGATTGATACCTCAATATATTGCAATGATATGAGCAATTGAGGAATTGCTTGCAAGAGTAAAAACTCTTGTTTCAATTTAGTTGATAGACTCATAATTTAGCATATTTTAGCATTCATTTTACATAGTTTTGCATGTACTTTTGCATTCATTTAGCCACTTTTAGTCCCATTTGCATCCATATTAGAGTTTAGTGAGTTTTAGCTTAGGTTGTTGCATATTTGTACATATTGAGTCTTTATTAGGTGTTTTGGAGGCTTGGAGGACCATATGGAGTTTCATGGATAATCAAGAGGAGGAAGAGAAGCAGCTAAATGAGAAGCAGAAGTCTTTTAGAAGCATGTTGAGCATTTGGAGGTGTGAAATGTATGTGTCCAGACGAAGGCCTTCCACTTAGATTCAGACTCCGAAGCCTTCTTCAAAGTTGTAGAGGATTCAATGAGCTTTCTAATGCCGTTGGAATCAAGTCATTACGACCAGCGGTTCACGAGATACGGCGATTCTTGCAAGACTGTCCGAATCAGAGCAACCAGAGATCACATCGGTTTGAGGTACATCGGACAACAAACAGATGCAAGACGACCAGAGAATGCATCGGTTTGGCCACCTCGGATTGCCAAACCGAGATGAAGCCACCAGAAATTGCCTCGGTTTGGAGCACCTCGGATTGCCAAACCGATGCGGCGCAAGACTGCCTGAAGTGACTGGAAGATCGGGTCAGATGAAGGCTTTCCATTCCGATTCAGCCTCAGAGCCCTTCATGAAGGTTGTAGATAATTGAATCTGCTTTCATGTGGAGGTGGTTTCATGTCATTAGGAGCTGCGTTTAGGGAGATATGTCGATTTCCGCAAGACTGCTCCTCCGGGTCAAAATCCGGTTTGTTCCGGGTTGACCCGGTTTGACCTCCTTCCCTATAAATACTTAAAAACCTAATTTTTATGTATCTTCTCTTGGGCTTACACAGAAAAACGGCCCTTTGGGGTTTTGAGGAGATTTGAGAGATTTATTTTAAGTTTAATGCTATTTGATTCTTGTTCCTTCTAATATTTCATCTATCTCTTCTTTAATCATGCTTACTAGTATTTCTTTCATAGGATTTGTGGGTTTCACCATGATTAGTGAGTAGTTTCTTAGGAACTTGGGGATGGGTTAGATTTAGGGTTTTCTAATGGTTCAATCTTGCAATCTAGGTTAGATTCTTTCATCTCTCTTCTTATTAAGGAGTTCTTAATGCCAAATAGCTAATCTTTTGCTATTTTGGATCATAAGCATTTCACACACCCACCAAGTGTTTGATGAAATGCTTGAACCACTTTTTAAGAGATTTACATTCCTAGCCTAAGACATTAGTTGCCTAGGGTGTTTATCATGCCATTTAGACTCATGTTTAATGCTTGCTAATAATTTTAATGCTAACACATCATTAGTTCATTAAGGTGATTAGGAAAGGGATTAGTACCACACATCATGGATTAGTCTTAATTAGTGTTCTAGGCATAGAGAAAGCTTGTTTGAGTTGCTTAAATGATTGCAAGGTTGGCCATTTAGATGCCCAAATCAATGATTCCATCCCTAAGTTTCGTTTTTAGTATTTTGTCAATCTTAATTAGTAGTTAATTGCATCATTAGTACTTGATTAGTAGTAATTAAGGCTTAATTCGATATTATTGCTCTAGTAGTGTTTCCTTTAGTTTGTGCCTTGCTTTTAATTATCATTTGTCACTTGAATTGTCAATTTAGCTTAGCTTAAACTAGACTTTGTATTCTTAGTGAATCATCTCCCAAGATGGATTGATATCTCAAATATTGCAATGACATGAGCAATTGAGAAATTGCTACAAGACTTAAAAATCTTGTTTCATCTTGCTAAGAATCGGAAACGCAATACTCAAAAACAACCCAAATCGGCAACGGCGCCAATTGACAAGCAGTTCATTTGGGTATTTCTACTTAATCAATGACCCACTACTTATAACCGAATGTAGTATAGGTTATGGGTCTTATCAATCCGATGGGAAGATTCAAGCTACTGCACTTATGAGATTCTTTTACAAGCTAAGATATATTTAAAGGTTTAAGTGGAAGGAAACTATCACCCTATTTGTCACAATGATAGTGAGCCAAAGATAAAACTAGATCTAGTTAAGGAAGGAAAGAAATAGAAACTAAAGAATCAAACTTTGCAAGATGAAATGATGATCGGTTTAAGGGACAAGGGGTTTTCGGGTCAGATACGTTAAAGACCCTTCCTTGATGCATGAATTACTCCCTATAAGGCTAATCCTTTAGCGCAGAGTTCAAGATCTAGACAAATCCACCATCGTGGTATAAGTCTCTTTGCTGCCTCACGACCTAACCTCGCTATCATGTAGTGATCCATGAAAAGAGCAAGCTTGAATAAACAACTCTACTATGCCAAAACGCTCCCTAGGCATCTAATCCCTTAGGCTAGGATGAGTGAATCTCTTATGAGATTGGTCCTTGCAAACATTCAAACATGGCGTTTGTTTGAAGAAGCTCAATGGCAAAGGTCAAATAGCGAAGATGACTAAGCGTTAATAGTGTCAAATAAGAAAGGATTAAGATGGATTAAGCATAGATCAGCATCAAAGATTGGGTTTTTAACTCGTTTTCCCTACCCTTGCCCCAAAACCGATATAGACTACTCACGCACCATTTGAGAAACCTCAAGATCCATAAAGATAAGAAGGTAACTCATGGATTGTAAGATAGTCGAAAATAAGAAAAAGGAATAAGCTTTCTTGAAATACACTAATCGATAATACTTCAAACTTCAAGATTGCATAAGAATCAAAGCTTGAAACCAGCTTCAATGGTGAAAAATACAAAGTAGTTCTCGGTTTGAAAGAGAAGACAGAAAGTAAAACTAGAAAACGTGATGATAAGGATGAGAGTGGGAGACAATGTATTTATACATAAAAGAGGAAAAACCTAAAACGTTGGGACCACTTTCCCGAAATGGTACTATTTTGGACTTTAGCGTTTCGGGCTCAAGTCGTGGTGAGCAAGCCGATATGCTAACTCTCTCGATTCTTCGGGTAGGCTCCATATCGGGCAGGTGTTTCTGGATCATCTCGTAAAGGCTCGCCTTACTTGTTACTCGAATCGGGTACTTCCCGTTGCCTTGATCTGATATCCGTCTTCATGGAATCCTCTTGATGGATCTTCGCTCTGGGGTGCTTCTTTCGGGATCAAGTCGCTGCCGCTTGTCTATATCGGCTACGGGGTCGTGATCCATGCTCGATATCACCTGCTCATCCTCCATTTGTGATCTCCCTTCTTGGTTTCTTCTTCGGACCATCCTAAGCACCTGAGAAAACACTCCAAACATGCAGGACCATGCAAAAACCTAACCTAATGCCTCTAATCCTACCATGAGTGAAGATGTGATGAAAACTAAGATGAAAGTGCAAGAATGAAGTCCTAACTAGTATGAAATATGTGTTAAAAACATGCATTTTACAGAGACATCAGTTCAAGATTTAAACTTTGGTTCTTAAAAACATATATCTACACATTTTGTGCTTTCTCTAAGCCTTGAGAAGCTAGACTAGATTCATCCATGGTTTGTGGTATGAATCCTTTCTTCACCCCTTCCTCCTAACCCATGGTTCGTGGTAGAAAGAAAAGGTGAAGAACATGAAGCATGGATCTCAAAACGTGGCCTTAGTAATCCCCCTCACATCCATGGCGTTTGGGAAGGGAAAGACTATTATCTTGGATTTGGTTTTAAGAAATCCCCTAGATCTTTCTAGGACAAGGAGATTCCTGATATCGAAAAGGTCTTTCTCAAGATCCTCTAAGCATTAAACGCCCAAATCCAAGAAGAGAATGTATTAAGAGCAAGAAGAGACCAAAGCTTAAACCCTTAAACCCTCTTAATCACCCCAAACCGTGAAACCTTGAGAGATTACTCACTCCTCATGTTTGAATCACTCATAAACACTGGTTTTGAGAGATTCAACATGTTCGGTTTGAGCTGAGAAAGAGATTAAGCTAATGATAAACAAGATTAAGAGAAGTACTTAGATTAAAAATGCAAACTTAAGGTTTTTCAAAGATGAAAAGCTCAAAACATAAAAATGGCGTTCTTGCCTAAAAAAAACAGAGACAAAACGAAAATCTAGGATAGGGATGAATAGGTCTAAGGCCTTTTATACAAAAGAGAAAATGGTCCCCCACAAGACGCCAAAAATGAGCTGTCAGATAAGGTTAGAGATCGACCAGTGTGGTCGATCTCTCTCTCGATCGTACGCATGAAACGTCCTCTTTTGCTCGATCGTCAGCTCGATCCAGTCGGATGGATCGAGTGCTTCTCTCGATCGTCTTGTCGATCCTTTGGTGATCGAGTCGTGAACTCGATCTTCCTCTCGTTCTTCCTGGGCTTAAATCCCATGTCCGTACACTTGCTTGATCGGGCTGGTCGATCTTGACCTCGATCTTCTTTCTTGGAACGACCCGAGTGTCTCGATCTTCTGGTCGATCTCATCTTGATCGACCTGCCTAGCTCGATCTCTACCTCGATCTCGGTTCCTTTGTATCATGGCCGAGTTCCTCCAAGTGTCCATGAGCTCCTCTTTGATCCTTAGCATGTCCACGCACCCTCCATAGCTCCAGTGCATCCAAAACAACCTGAATATGATGCAAGAATGCAAGAAACATGCAAATGCTAATGCAAACATGTCTAAATCCTAAAATGGGACAAAAGCTACAAAAACTCTAAGTATGAGTGCAATATGAATATAATTATGTCCTAAATGCAAGCTAAATGTATGAAATATATGAGTACATCAACTCCCCCAAACTTGCCTTTTGCTTGACCTCAAGCAAATTAAAGACAAATTAGGAGAAGAGGTTTGAAGGTGGGAGCTCAATATCCAAGATAGTTAAAAATAATAATCAACTCAACATCCTAGTTCTTAATTCTAGAATGCATGTGAATACTTCCTACTCCAAAAGAGTTAGCCATTCCCATCTCAACATTCAAGCGCACTAAGAATTCAATTAAAACAAGTCTCCCTATCAAACCAACTGTTTAACATTCATTAAGTGTGAAACCGTGAATTATGACATTGCAAGGCAAGTAAATTCATTTGGCTAAGAGACTGGGTTTTGAGATAAAAATGATCTCAATTCATCTGGTTTTGCATTTTAAGTAAGGGTCACACTCAAGAATGATTGAACCATATGCATAATGCTAAAGGTAAGAAACAAGTGATGCATACAAGCAAAGATTTTCATCTACCCGAAATGCTATCAATGATCCTATACCCCTCTGATTCATTTTTTTGCTCACTCAACCCTCTAAGATCTACCCTTTTTCTCAAGGCTTTTTGTGCCTTGTCAAACCCCTTGAATTTCAATCACATTTCTTCTTTTTAAAGCTAAGGGGGAACTTCTTCAATCTAATTATTTTCGGTGAATGGAGTAGCCTATTCTTATCAACTTAGCTCTTCTTTGATATCTAGGTAGTCTTACACATATTTTTTTCTTTTCCTTGGCCATTTTCGGCTCTTTTGATTCCTCAAGACCACCTAGCAAAATTTTTTATTTACTAGAGCTATTCTTTTTAAACTCAAGACTCTCCATTTCAAACCATTCTTCCCCTTACCTTTCACCAAACCCCTTTTATTCATCACTTCTTCCTTTTCACACTTTTTACCAAATATCATAATATACCACGGCCAAACCCCAAAATCCTAAGCTTAAAGCTAGCCCCAAAATGCAAGGCTAGAATCTACATGAAAACCTATACTTGTCGTCCTAAACCTAACACTTTATGCTAGGTTCAATCGACCTCACAAATAATCACACAAGAACAATTGGCTTCAAAGGAGGTTGGTTATGGTAGGTGATATGTCTATATTTTGCATCATATTATCACCCATTTAGTGTAAGTTTCTCATCATCTAAGAGTTTATTTAAGCATCATTGTGTTGCATTTTGTTCATTTAGAGTCTAAGGTGTCTTTGCATAGTCCTTGCATATTTGTTGCATTTGGAGTGTTCCTTAGGTACATTTGGAGCTAAAGAAACCAATTGGAGCTTTGGGGATGAGTTCGGATCAAAGAAGAGTCGAAACAAAGTTTGACAGAATTTGTCTGGCATCGCCTCGGTTTGGCCACCTCGGACTGGCAAACCGAGACGACCTCGGCAGGGAGTTCATCGGTCTGGCGCCATCGGTTTGGACGCGCGGAGCAGCTCGAGACGAAGCCACCAGAACCTCCATCGGTCAAGCAACCTCGGACTGGCAAACCGAGACGGACATGCCAGAGACTTCATCGGTTTGGCCACCTCGGACTGCAAACCGAGACGGATGCGCCAGAGTTCCCATCGGTCAAACAACCTCGGACGGACAAGCCGGGACGCGTCACTCAGCCTGCATCGGTTTGTGGCCCATCGGTTTGGCAAACCGATGCGGCCTCTTTTCTCAGCCAAAACCGGGTCAATACCCGGTTTGTTCCGGGTTGACCCGGTCCGATCACTATTCACTATAAATACACTTTAGACCTAATTTTGTATCCCAACTTTTATTTCTCTTGTTCTTAGCCTAAACTTTTAGCCTCTTTGAGAAAAACCTTGTTTAAGCTTTGAATCTTTGAGTTTAATGCAATATCTTTCTTAGATTTCTTGTTTTATCTTTCTCTAATCATGTTTAACCTTTCTCTAATCTTTGATTTGATGGGTTTAAGTATGATTAGTGAGTAGTTTCCTTAGGAACTTAGGGATGGGTTAGATTTAGGGATTTCTTATGGTTCAAACTTGCAATCTAGGATAGATTCTTCCTTTTCTCTTCTTATTAAGTAGTTCTTCATGCCAAATAGCTAATCTTTGCTATTTTGGATCATAGGCATTTCATCCACCCACCAAGTGTTTGATGAAATGCTTGAACCAACTTAATAAGAGATTTACATTTCTAGCCTAAGACATTAGATGTCTAGAGTGTTTATCATACCATTTAGACTTGTTATTAATGCTTGTTGATTATCTTAATGCTAAAACATCATTAGTTCATTAGGATGATTAACAAAGGGATTTGAGCCACACATCATGGTCTAATCTAAATTAAGTGTTCTAGGTATAGAGTTAGCTTGATTAGTTGCTTAAATGATTGCAAGGTTGTCCATTTAGTTTCCCAAATCAATGATTCCATCCCTAGGTTTCGATTTAGTCAATTGATAATCTTGCTTAGTAGTAATCCTTGCTTAGTATCTTGATTAGTAGTGATTAAGGCTTAGTTTCATAGTATTGCTCTAGTAGTATCTCTTTTAGTTTGTGTTTAGCTTTCAATACTTGTTTGTGACTTGCTTTTATCATTTTAGCTTAGCTTAGACTTAACTTTGTATTCTTATTGCATCATCTCCCAAGATGGATTGATACCTCAATATATTGCAATGATATGAGCAATTGAGGAATTGCTTGCAAGACGTAAAAAGTCTTAGATCATGCCTTAGATCGAGCCTTATATCGAATGCCATTCTCGATTCATGAACTTTCGCCGCTGGAATTATTCGTCTTGGATCGAGCTCTTGAGTCGATCATGAAGTTGTTTCCGCTGAGATGGAGTTAGATGATCGATCGTCTCATCGATCTCTATGTGGACATCGAGAAATCTGATCGATCTTGCCAAAGATCGAGTAAGGCCAGTCGATCCACACCCCGTTCGTAATGCAAGTTGTACACATGGGTGGGTCATCCTCTCGCAATCGACTGATTCACTCGATCGTCTACTCGATATCGTCTAGATCGAGTGACTATTTTCGATGTACTTGCTCGATCTAGCAAAGATCGAGCTAGGATATGTCGATCTGTCACTCGATCCGTTTCCTCTGTTCTCCTTTCCTTACCTTTGGTATATCCATGATCTTGATTCCTGGTTCCAATCTCCCTTCTCCTGTAGACAAAAACATAAAAGCATAAAGTAGAAAAAGAATATATACAAGGATAGTCATGGAATTGCCTCCCAAGTGCGCTTTTGTTTAACGTCGTTTAGCTCGACTTTTCTTACTCCCTTTAGCGTGGAGCTCGGACGGTTGGAGTGGGAAGAGATTTGGTAGAGCTTATCCCTAGCTGAATCTCCACGGCGTAGGTGGTGTTCATCATCTCTATTATCGTATCCTCGTCTCTTCCGATCAAATCGTGTAGAAGTAGAAATCTCGCTTTTGCAAACGATTTTGCACCCTCTTTTCTTTTGACCTTGCAGAGTATGAAGTCGTCCTTAAGCTCAAATGGATGTAAACTCAGGACGTCAGGCTTAGCTCCAATGGATGCCTTCCTATTAGTCTTGGAAAGAAGCTTCAGGATGTTCGTTTTCCTCTTTACTTCCTTTGGCGCTATCTCCTAGTGTCTTTCTTCCTCTTTACCACTGAACACGGCCAGCAATCTTTCTTCATATGGTTCCTCTCTAGCCTTAATCACATCTTCAAGGCGAGTTGTTTCCCTTGTTGAAACCGAGAAGCAAGAATTCATTTTTACCTTAAGCTTGCCGACCAAGGTAACGGGTTGTTCTTCCTTTCTTGCCGAGTTAGCTTCAGCGTGATCTTCCCTTTCAGCCTGTCCTCTTTTGTTTATTAGGGCATTCTCCTCCTCTTCTGGTTGATACTGCCCCGTGGTGCTTACTTGAAAAACTTGACCGTTGGTTGGTGGCTTTCTTATGCTATTCTTAGTAGTAAACTTGAATCTCGCACCCTTGCCCAAGTGTTGGGAGATTTTCCCGTGCTTCACGTCAATCATGGCTCCTGCAGTAGCAAGGAATGGCCTTCCCAAAACAAGGGGATCTTCATCCTCCTCATCCATTTCCAAGACAACAAAGTCAGTTGGAACGGTGACATTGTTTATCTTCAAAGGGAGGTCTTCAAGCACTCCCTTGGGCAGCCGTACGCTCCTATCGGCCAGGACTAGGGATATGTGGCTATCCTTGAAATCAGTGAGACCCAGCTTCTTTGCAGGGGAGTATGGCATAAGGTTAATGCTTGCCCCCAAATCACAAAGGCTGTTCTCAAACTTCAAGTTCCCTATAGCGCAAGGAAGTGTGAAAGAGCCGGGGTCACCGAGCTTCTTTGGCACTGTCGCCTTCTTGGTGATGGCACTGCCCTCTTGGCTCAATACCATGATTTCTCCTTCACCTTCTTTGACTTTCATGGCAAGCGTATCCTTTAAAAACTTTGCATACTTAGGCATCATGGCTAAACAATCAACCAATGGCAATTTCAGCTCAACGTTCCTCAAGTGCTTCTCAAACAAGGCTTTCTGCTTCTCATTCAGCTGCTGCTTGAAAAGTCCAGGGAAGGGTAGCTTGGGCTTGTATGGTGGAGGAATGAAAGCTTCTTTCTCCTTGCTAGCTTCCTCAACCTTTTTCTCCAAAACCGCTTCTTTCCCTTTTCTTGGCCTTTCAATGTAGACATTGTCAAAGGTGATCACTTGATCATTCTCCCCCTCTTGAACCACAATGTCCTCATTGTCTTCAAGCAGAGAC
The DNA here is from genome assembly GCA_020283515.1 of Alliaria petiolata. Lineage (NCBI taxonomy): Eukaryota > Viridiplantae > Streptophyta > Magnoliopsida > Brassicales > Brassicaceae > Alliaria > Alliaria petiolata. The sequence continues at coordinate 329,938,744 of JAHZTW010000001.1, read as the reverse complement.
CGTGGTGGTAGCTTTTTTCGCTCCTCAAAGTGATTACATTAGCATATTCCTTCGGATTTTGCTTACACTTACCGGGCAGGCTAACTTGGACACTTGAACTTGCTTTTCCTTTTTCCATCTGATGCATCTTGTTTTTCAAGTTTGATATCTGTGTAGAGACCTCAATGAGAGAAGAATCCAGCCTGTTGTTGATGTCCACAAACTTCTGATTGTTGGTTGCTTGTATGGAAGCTTGTCCTTGTAGAAGTTGTTGAAACATAACTAACACCGGATCTTGGGGTGGTGCTTGAGCGTGCTGTTGTTGAGGCATAAAACCAGGTCGACAACCCTTGTTTCCTTGCTGTTGTTGGCCTTGAAAACCATTGTTTTGAGTAAATCCACCCTTGTTGAAAGGAACAAAGGGTTTCCCTTGTTGTGGTGGGTATACTTGATCCTTTGGGTTTTCTACATTTGTGCTGCGGTATGAGAGATTGATGTTTCCTTGAAACCTCTGGTTATACCCTTGTGGCTTGGTGTAGTCTACCCAATTTTCTTCCTCAAGGTCATCTTGACAGCCTTCTCCAAACACTTATGCGGCTTCACCCACAAAGTGTATCTGCTTTTGAGTTGCAAGCATCATCTTGTCAATCTTTTCATGAAGGGATTTCAGCTCCTTCTTGTGTGACTCCAGCTCATTACCTCTTGGTGCTCGGTCATAATCCTCAGAGTAGTTGCCATCACTCAACGCCAAGTTCTCAATAAGCTCCATACCCGCGATCACTTCTTGTCCAAGGAAGTTGTCTTTTCTAGCGGTATCAAGTAGTAGGCGGATCTTTGGCAAAGCTCCTCTGTAGATGGTGCTAAGGAGTGTTTCCTCTGTGAAACCATGATGAGGACAAGCAATGGTTTAGTCCTTGAACCTCTCCATAGCTTCACTAAAGGTCTCGTTTTGTCTTTGTGCAAAGCCACTAATTTCACTTCTTAGGCGAGCTGTCCTTGTGCTTGAGAAGAACTTGGACAGAAACGCCTTCTTGCAATCAGCCCATGAGGTCATAGTCCCTTGAGGTAGAGTCTTTTCCCAATGTCTTGCTTTGTCTCCAAGTGAGAAAGGGAAAAGCCTAAGCTTGAAGCTCTCCTCGAAAATCCCGTTTATCTTGATCATGCCGCACACTTGTTCAAAGTTGTCCAAGTGCTCCAATGGGTCTTCCAATGCAAGACCATGAAATTTACTGTTCTGGAAAATGGATATGAAACCTGGCTTGATCTCGAAATTATTGTTTTGCACCGGAGGAGGGGTGATGCCAAAACGATTATGATGAGTGTTTGGTGCATCACCCGCACCTATGATCCTTGGCAGCCTTGGAGGGTGGTTGGGGGTTTCCATTACCCCCACCAGCTGGTCCATGTTGAGGCTGAGCATTATCTTGATCGGCCATATCTGCTCGATCCACTTCCTCAAACTCTGTTTCTTGATTTCTTTCCCTTCTTAGTCTTGCACTTCCAAGTTGATGAATATTGTTTAGAGGTTGTAATAGGTTGTTGTCACCTCTAGACCTCAAATTCATGTACCTGAGAACACAAACATGAAGGTAGATAGATTAGTAATTAAAGTAAAAATAAAGACTTAGGCTCTACCAAGCTCCAAATCCTAGTAACTTCAAACTAATCCCAATTTGGCAACGGCACCATTTGATAACAAATTTTTGGAGTGTTAATCAAAACCTCAGCATGCTCATGTCATTGCAATACTTAAGGGTCAATCCAACTTGGGAAGTTTGAAGGAATACTAAGAATACAAAAGCTATGAGTAAATCTAAGTGAAAACCGGATAAATGGGTAAACAAATGAAAATAAACTATTTGGGACAATCTACTGAACTTGAAAAAAATTTTAAAATCCCGACCGATATGTTAAACAATCTACCTTCAAAGATTTAAAAGGTTCGACTACTAATTTTAGGAAATGCAAATCTAAAAGCGGACAAAACAGGAAAATTGCTAAAGACTCAAAACGAATTTCTAAAACTGGAAATAAAAATCTACTGACTCCTAAATTCTACCAGGGTGCGAAATATTATAATATGGAATTTATAAAATACTAACAAGACCAAGAACACGACTTTATGAATTTATAGAGCCCTAAAGCAAGAAATAAGCAACTAGATGAATTTAAGCTAAAAGATTGAAACTTTAAACTAAAGAAAGGTGATTTTTTTATGTTTTCAAATGTTAAAGATGGATTCACGGGTTAGGGATCATGTTTAAGAGGTTCAAGATTTAAATTTTGGTTCTTAAAAATATAGATCTACACATTTTGTGCTTTCTCTAAGCCTTGATAAGCTAGACTATATTCATCCATGGTTTGTGGTATGAATCCTTTCTTCACCCCTTCCTCCTAACCCATGGTTTGTGGTGGCAAGAAAAGGTGAAGAACATGAAGCATGGATCTCAAAACGTGGCCTTACTAATCCCCCTCACATCCATGGAGTTTGGGAAGGAAAAGACTAGTATCTTGGATTTGGTTTTAAGAAATCCCCTAGATCTTTCTAGGACAAGGAGATTCCTGATATCGAAAAGGTATTTCTCAAGATCCTCTAAGCATTAAACGCCCAAATTCAAGAAGAGAATGTATTAAGAGCAAGAAGAGACCAAAGCTTAAACCCTTATACCCTCTTAATCACCCCAAACATTGAAACCTTGAGAGATTACTCACTCCTCATGTTTGAATCACTCATAAACACTGGTTTTGAGAGATTCAACATGTTCGGTTTGAGCTAAGAAAGAGATTAAGCTAATGATAAACAAGATTAAGAGAAGTACTTAGATTAAAAATGCAAACTTAAGGTTTTTCAAAGATGAAAAGCTCAAAACATAAAATGGCGTTCTTGCCTAAAAAAAGCAGAGACAAAGTGAAAATTTAGGATAAGGATGTGATGTATGGCCAAAAACCAATGATGCATCTCACATAGCTGATTTGTTCTTTAAAAAATCGTTAGACTTCATGGCATGCCTAGGACGATAGTTTCTGACCGTGATGCTAAGTTCTTAAGTTATTTCTGGAAAACTTTGTGGACTAAGCTAGGTACTAAGTTGTTGTTCTCTACTATTTGTCATCCTCAGACTGATGGTCAAACGAAAGTAGTTAATAGGACGCTCTCTGCCTTGCTTAGAACATTGGTTAAAAAGAACCTTAGAACATGGGAAGAGAACTTACCGCATGTAGAATTTGCTTATAACCATTATGTGCATTCGGCTACAAAGCATTCACCATTTGAAATTGTTTATGGCTTTAATCCGTTGTCTCCTCTTGATCTAATTCCTTTGCCTTTGAGTGAAAGAATCAGTTTAGATGGCAAAAAGAAAGCCAAACTTGTCAAACAGATTCATGAGAAGGTCCGAGCCAACATTGAAGCCAAGACAAAGCAATATGAGAAGTACGCTAACAAAGGAAGGCGTAAGGTGGTGTTTCAACCAGGAGACCTCGTGTGGATTCATCTTAGGAAGGAACGGTTTCCTGTGGAACGAAAGTCCAAGCTCATGCCAAGGAAAGATGGACCATTCACGGTGGTCAAGAAGATTCATGACAATGCTTACCAGCTGGATCTTCAAGGTAAGTATGACATTTCCACAAGCTTTAATGTTTCTGATTTATCTCCTTTTGTTTCAGATGATCCAGATTTGAGGACAAATCCTTTTCAAGAGGAGGGGAATGATAGATTCCGTGGCAGAGCACCGAGCCAAACATCTTCGGATGGTTCGGATGATGACGAGCAGCATGTACCAGAGCAGGTCATGGACGGTACAAGTGAGGTTCATCGAGGAGAGACCAGCATTGGCCGCGAACGTGTTCAGTCCGACACAGCCGTGTTCCGCTTTGATCCAACACTATCCGGAAATAATTTACGAAGGGAACTCCGTCCTGATGACCGAGTCTCTAGACCAACTCGTGTCCACTCTAGAAATCAAATTATCCAAGCCGAGCAATTTGGAGATGCATTTAGCGGGCTTAATTCAAGCAACTCTGGACAGGAAAAGATGCATAATTCGTTTGGGGATGTTAGCTACCAAGACCAGCCTCTTTTGAACTTAATTCAAGCCCAAGACAGCCCAAAATAATCACTTTATTTTGTGGTCAAAGGTGGGTGACGAAAATGACTTCAAGAGTCACATATGAGGAGTCACTTTGGAGTTCAAGAGTTATTCTACTTAGTTTTAATTATAGTCTTTTATTTTCATTTTCTATGTTTAGGAAATCCACAAAACTTTATTTCTCTTTTTTTTTCTGTGTTGCGAATTCTATAAGTTTTGTAAGATTTCATTCTAATAAAAAAATCCAAGTTTATATCATCTTTTCTTGAGAGAAATCTCTTTGTTCATTTTGAATATTTCGTTGAGTTTGGCAAGGGTTACTTCCAAACGCAGCAAACCTCCTAAGATCCGTGGTTAAGGGTTACTTCCTCGGTCCCTGGAGTGGAGAATACCAAGAGACTTCCGCATCTCTTGACGGTCTCATCGATCCTCCATCTATCCAATCTATCCGATTTATCCAACGCGCCAACAAAGAGCATAATCCATCCAAGGGTTCCATTACGTGGTATCAGAGCCACTCTTTGTTGGTAAAGCTGTTCATCTTCTTTTCTTCTTAATCAAAAAAAAAAATCTATATAATCTGATCTCTTCTCCCTCCTTCCATTAAAAATCCGGGCCATCCTCTACCCTCTTATAAAAAAAAGAAACAAAACCGAAAAGGTTTAAAACAAACTGAGGAGAAATCCAGTTTGTGAGGGTGGTGGAAGAGAAATCCTGCTGGCTGAGGAGAAATCCAGTCAAGAGGTGGCTAAACGGATTTCCCTTCGAAATTTCTGTATTTTCTTTCTCCTTTGTTGCGTGGGAGTATTTGCTGGATTTAGCTTGAATTGTTTGATAAGAACATCGAAAAAATAACTCAGTGTGATCACCATAAAACCAGTGAGCAAAACACGTGTGTGAGTGAGACAATAAACACTTGAGAGAAAGAGTTTTTGCTAATCGTTTGTTAAGTAATTTTAAGGAAGAACAATGGGTGATAGTGGAGAAGAAGGAAATAACAATCCTGAATCCGGATTGTCTGGTTTACAAATGAAAGCACTAACCGAACATTTGATGAGATCTATGAACGCAGGTCTTGAAGAGGTTCATGTTCGGCTTGACAAAATCCAGGAGGATCAACAAGGCCAAGCACGGTCAGCTCAAAGAATGAACCGGGAAAGGAGACCTAGCCGTTCCTTTGACGGTCATGAAGATGAAGAATTTGATGACAACCATTCTACCTTCCGGGCAAGGAGAGTACATAGAAACCGAGATGAAGAGAACCCTTTCTCTAGAAGGTCAGATGATGGACTTGGTGGTCTCAAGCTCAAAATCCCTTCCTTTTCTGGTAAGAATGAACCTGATACGTATTTGGAATGGGAAAGGAAAACTGAGTTGGTTTTTGATTGTCAAAATCTCTCAGAACTTAAGAAAGTTAGACTTGCTGCCTCCGAATTTAATGGCTATGCCATTAGTTGGTATGATTAAGTTGTTTCTCTTAGGAGAAGAATAGGTGAAAGACCAATAACTACTTGGCAAGAACTAACAGAACTAATGAGAAAGCGTTTTGTTCCAAGTCATTATAACAAGGATCTTCATCAAAGGCTGAGACGTTTGACTCAAGGTACAAAGAACGTGGAAGATTATTTCCAGGAAATGGAGATGCTTATGCTTAAGGCGGATGTAGAGGAAGATATGGATGCAACCTTGGCTCGTTTTCTTGCAGGTTTGAACCGAGAAATTCAGGACCGGCTGGAGCTTCAAGAGTTTGAAAGTATTGAGGACATGCTCCACAAAGCCATCTTGATAGAACAACAAGTCAAGAGGAGGGGTTTTTCAAAGCCAGCCTATGCTCCAAAACCCGCTAATCCACCTAAGCCTAGTTTTCAAGATAAAGGTAAATCTTTTACTTCTGAGTTTAATACTAACCAACCTTCTCGTTTTGACAAAGACAAAACCGTGGAATCCACGAGTAGAGCCAGAGATATCAGGTGCTTCAAGTGTCAAGGTTTAGGACATTATGCAAACAAATGCCCTAACCAAAAGGTGATGATTCTACTTGAGAATGGAGAGATAGAATCCGAAGCTGAAAACGATGAAGAAGAGGATACCGGACCCATCTATGATGAGGAAGAGCCTTATGATTATCCGGCTCAAGGAAATCTTCTAGTGACCATGAGATCATTAAGCGTGCAATCCAAAACCAATGATACCGAACAAAGGGATAACCTCTTTCATTCTCGTTGTTTCATAAATGATAAAGTTTATTCTTTGATCATTGATGGTGGGAGTTGCACTAATGTTGCTAGTGATGTGCTTGTCAGGAAACTCGGATTAGAAATCAGACCGCATCCAAGACCATTCAAGCTCGAATGGCTGAATGAAGACGGTGTTCAGCACGACAAGGAACAAGTCACGGTCCCAATCACCATTGGCCGATACCAAGTTTAAAATCACCATATGCAACGTTTTGCCTATGGACGCCAGCCATATACTCTTAGGACGGCCTTGGCAGTTCGACAAAAAGGTTGTGCATGATGGCTACACCAGTCGGCATATGTTCGATCATCAAGGCAAAAAGATCACTCTCATTCCTTTATCTCCATCCGAAGTTCACCAGGACCAGCTACAACTTAGAAAGAGCCGTGAACTTGAGAAACAACAAGAAGCAGCTAAGGCACCGGTCAAAAGGTCCAACTTCTACATTAAACCAAGTCAGGTAAAGAAAACTTTGTTTTCCAAACCTTCTCTCATTTTACTTGTGTTTAAAGAATCACTAATGGCCATTAACCCTACACCGGAGCTGCCGAGTGAACTTAAGCCATTGATGAGCAGATTTCAGGATGTGTTTCCGGAAGAAACTCCGAGTGGTTTGCCACCTATCCGTGGGATAGAACACCAAATCGATCTAGTACCCGGAGCGTCCCTTCCAAACCGTCCCGCTTATCGTACCCATCCTGTCGAAACCAAGGAGTTGCAAAGACAAGTGGATGAGTTGATGGGAAAAGGCTACATCAGAGAAAGCCTTAGTCCTTTTTGCCGTTCCCGTACTGCTCGTGCCTAAGAAGGACGGAACTTGACGGATGTGCGTGGACTGCCGAGCCGTCAACAACATCACTGTTAAGTATCGCCATCCCATTCCTCGTTTAGATGATATGTTGGATGAATTGCATGGTTCTAGGGTCTTTTCTAAAATAGATCTTAGGAGTGGATATCATCAGATAAGGATGAAGGAAGGGGATGAATGGAAAACGGCTTTTAAAACTAAGCATGGCCTTTATGAATGGCTTGTGATGCCATTTGGTTTGACTAATGCTCCTAGTACCTTTATGTGATTGATGAATCATGTTCTTAGGGCTTACATAGGGGAATTTGTTGTCGTATATGATATGCTCTCAAATTTACCCTAGAGCTACTCTCTCAAATTAAGAGATCAGTTGTAGTACTTAGGGATCGAATCCACAGAGAAGGGATAGTCACACTGCAAACTTCTAATTTCGAATTAAGCTAAGAAGAAATAATTAAAAGTAAAAACAGAAAGCAATTAAAAGCGATGTAAGTTCAGGAAACAAGACGCTAAGTTCAGGGAAATTCTCAGGTGATCTAAATTGCAGGTCTAGACAGGATATTAGGAAATATTAAGAACTGTTCTAGAACTTGAAACACTAATGTAAAATCAACCAACTCTCGCTGCGAAGATTATCTATGTCTAAACCCTAGAATTCCAAATCTCTTTGCAAATTCAAACAATTCAGACAAGCATTAATATCAGGTTCGATTGTTCACAAAATCCTAAACCAAATCTCTTTGCGAATAGGTATTTTGCTCATCTAACATTAGTTCAGGCAATTAATAATACTCTCGCATCTATTAATCAACCTAAGATCAGATTCTAGGTCATGAAGCTAGAATAAACATTAAACACAAATCCAGATGAAGAACTCTAATGATTTTATCCTAACAATTTAATTGACCTAACAATTCATTAATCACCTTTGAAAAACCCTAAACCTAACAAGCAAACTACTCAGACATGATTAATGAAACACAAATCATAATTTGAATAGAAAGCATAAAAGAAATCAATATAATCAAAGGAGTTCCAAATTTGCTCTGGAAGAGACAAATTCTTCTCTCCAAAATCTCTCTAAAAATCTCTCTCTAAATAATGTGTGTGTTGTGCCTAAACAATGGCTGAAAAACTCTATTTATAGGCCTAGGTTCACATCTTCAATTCCTTGGAGGATTAGGAAAAGTCTTGGAGATTTCCTTTTCTTCAAAATATGGAAACTTCTCGATTCTGGAAATTGGAAAACCTGGTGTCGATCGACACAGATGGTGTGGATCGACACCTTGCGTGTAAATCCGCTCCTGACTTCATCACTTCGTGACTTTATTCCATTAAGCTCCAAAATGCATCCAAATCTCCAATTTATCTCCAATTGTACCTGAACCTGTAAAGACTATATATAGTCTCGAAAATAGCCAAAAGACTCTATAAAAACACTTATACCATGGTCTAAAAATGGGTAAAAACCATGATATATCAATTCTCCCAGACTTAGCTTTTGCTTGCCCTCAAGCAAAACAGAAACCAAATATAGAGTCGAGGTTTGAAAACAGAAACATCCAGCTATCCTTCAGAACGCCACAATCATTAACACTCTTGAATCCACATGCTATAGAGCCAACCTTAGGTAATGTTCAGTGTACTTACCACAAGCTTAGCAATCTCCCAGTTTGAATCCAGATCCTTTCCTTGGTAAAATTTTGAACTCTAACAGTGGTATTGCCACAAAACTTTTCTGATTCTTTCCCTTCCTTAGTGCCTGAACAAGATTCTCCTTGTACAGCTCTCCTATTTTCTCCTCCCTTAGTAAACTTCTGCTCATTTTCAGGGTGTTCTAAGATCTTTTCATTGACTTTTCTCATTCTTTTGAAGTCTCGGGAAATAGTGCTACTCTCTAGTTGTGTTCCTTGTGAGGAGACAGGTTCAAGAGCACTCACTAATATTGTTCCTTGTGAGGAGACAGGCTCATGAGGTTCTTTGCACTATTCCCAGACTTAGACTCTTTTTCTTTTCTCAAAGGGAAGATCAAGGAGAGACTGCAATTTTCTATTTGTTCAGACTGAAAGAGGAATCAAGTTCTGCGCATACCTAGTTCTCATAAGGGGACCTGAACTCTCTCTGTTAGATTGATCCACTTGCAGCTTTCTACTTAGTAAGACCTGTAATCAATTACTAAAGCAATGGTCCTTGAAGTGTCAACATTCTGCGGTTAGTTCCAAGAAAAGTTGAAAATTTCAACTGATTTTGACTCAATAAAACAAAGTTTTTAACTGACTCAATTGACTCTCAAAACAAAACGCAAAGTCAGTAATCACCTCCCCCAGACTTAAACAACACTGTCCCCAGTGTTATCAAGCCCGAAGTTGGTTAAAAGAAAGATTAGAAACAACTTAAAAGACGAATTAGAAGACTTACCTTCGTCTGCGCGTGGTGTCGATCGACACATAGTGGTGTCGATCGACACTGGTCAATGTCGTGTCCAATGTCGCTTCTTTTCAACTGACTGAAACTAGGACTTAGTAAAACCAAAACGAAATAAAAAAGAAAAACCTTACCTAACAGTGGGTTGCCTCCCACTCAGCGCTCGTTTTCAGTCATTAGCTTGACTGTGTCGGGGTTCAGACGTCTGGTGGATCAGAGGGTGGCATTGAATGCTTCCCAGACGAATGTCTTCTCATCCANATAAGTCATCGAACAAGTCTATCCAAGCTCAGCCTAGAAAATTCTCACTATAGTTCCTTCAACACTAGTCCTTTATGAAGCTTTCACTATCTAAACTCCAGATTTCAGTCAACTAGCTCTCTAAGTTGTACTAAGATTGGCGTGATCCTTGTCAAGGGATATTAAGCTAGATTCAACGAGGTTAGGTGTATAAAGGCCTTTATTGGTGAGGTTTAGAGTGTTTCGGGTTACCGTATAAGTCTCCGGAAGGTGCGAGATATTATGCAAAACAACAGGAGAAGGTGGGACTGTTGAGATCCACAATTTCCAATCACTCTTCGCACGTACACATCCGCGAGTTCTCCTTGATATCGCCATCCCCCCGGACTTAGTTTCTTGTTTCTGGTTTGGATTGGATGGCATCTAAAACTTCTCACCATATCGACCAGACTCTGCCTCTGTGAACGTTTCGATCCTCTTAAGGCTCTTAGGCATTTTCTTCCCGTTTCTTTTTCTATTCTCTTTTTTTTTTTCTTTTTATGTAACTCCTTTTTTAGCGGATAAGTACCGTCATCATTCCAAGGAATTCGGGTCTTTTATCCGAGTTACTTTTCTTTTTCTTTCTTCTCTTTTTTTTATGAAACGGGAAGTGCCTCGATGTAAGAGTATTAAGGATCACGAGAACATTACCATTCTTTCGAGTTTTCCGATGCATGAGTCGTCCTTCTTTTGTAGCTAACACTTCTGTTCCTTAACCATTCGATCCTTCGTCTCGAGTGACTAGAAATCGTGTCGTTCCTCCCTCTCCGGCGTTTTTGCACATATCTGCATATGGTGAAAACAAGAGACTTGCATGAGGTGTGAAAAGATGGTAAGGGTTTCGGGTATGGTACCAACTATTGATGTGTTGGTCGTTCGGGAACAACAAGGTAGTGTAAAAATGGAAAAAGATGTCCCGAACGTTCTGGCTTTTTCGTTGAATGCTTAAATCCGTTGACAAGGAAATTAAAAGTCAGTTTAAAATCCAATAAAAATAGAGCTAGTGTATTCCTTCCCCTGAAATCTCTATAGATTGGCATTCTCCAGGATTTCGCATCTCCGGCTTTCTAGCTACCGCCTAGTCTAGTACTAAAGCTTGGAAGATCTGTCACTAGAAATAGCGTAGAAGCACACTGGTCGAATATCATCCTTGGTTTTGCATCATAATCCCTAAAACCATATTATATATATCGAGATACATCATTCTTAGTTCTAAAAAAAAAACTCAAATAAAACCAAAACAAAGCAAAGTCATTAGTACGAACTCCCCCCAGACTTAAATCACACTGTCCCCAGTGTGTAATAGTGGTGACAGGTCGGAAATGACATAAATAAACAATAAAGCATAAGTAAATGATAGGGGTAGAATAGATGGAACCAGGCTCGTAAGCAGGAAGAGTGTAGGCTCGTAAGCAGGAAGAGTGTTGGCCGAGACGCGAAGTCTTCTAGGCATCTGAACACAGGGTCTAAAGGTTGCCATCTATGTGTCCTCTCTCTCGAAGCTGTTGCGCCATCTTCTCAAGCATCTCTTTCTGGCATGCCAGCTGCTTTTGAAGTGCGGTGATTGCGGGATTAGTCGAGGTGGATGGTGCAGCGGATCGTGAGGTACTGCGCGTGGAGGAGGATGAGGTGTGGTGATGAGTCCTCTGACGGATCGCCTCTCTCTTAGCCTTAGCGGCTACATACTCTCCAATGGTAAGCAGTAGACGCGAGAACTCGGTACGGAACTCATCGTGGTTCGGGATCCACTGTGGTGAGCCCTCTGAAAGGCGCGGGACTGTGGGAGATGGCAAATAGAACGTGCGGTTGTCTCCCTTCCTAATCGGTAACGGTATCCGAACCTGTCTGGATCCATGGCTGCGCCTGTCAAGTTCCTGTCTGTCTGAAACTGGGACAAGTCAAACCAAGCCTCATCTAAGGGCGTCTCAATGATGGTGTCTACTCCTGCTGCCTCCATGATCGCTGTGATGATACCTCCATAAGTCGTGAAGGCGGTCTCGGATCTAGGTAAGGCGACGTCGTGCTTCACTCGCACGAGTCTCTCTGCTAGGACGCATCCAAAGCATGCTGAAAGTGGGTCGTCCCTAATGGCGGACTGAAGTAGGACGAGCTCTGGAATGAGGATGCATGATTGGTTGCTGCGATAGTAAAGTCGGTGTGCTATGAGGCGGTGCACAAATCGCACGGCTGGGTGTGAAAGAAAAGCAGACGGATGCATTCCCTTGTTGTAAATGCCTCGGCCCATGAGTTCCCAAAGGTCAGCACTCCATTCTTCTTCAATGCTCGTCTCGTTCCTCAAGTCAAACCCAAATATCTCGCAGAGTCTAGGGATGCTCAGCTCATAATCCCGAGAGCCAATGGTGAAATAGAGAATACTGTCTTTCGGATGTGACTTCCTTTCTCTCCGGTATGTTAGCTGAACTGAAGCTAAGAACTCTTGGGCGAGCTCCTTGTAAGTGGGTCGATCAATCTCCATAAAGGTCTTGAGCCTTAGCTCTTCCAAGTACCAAGTGACATCCTCGGTGATGCCCAAAGCGTCTAAAGCGGAGTAATCAATCTTCAAGGTTGTTCTTATATCCATCTTCTTCGTCTCCTTCAAATAATCAATCTTTGGGTCTATTGGTGCTCCAAAATTTCGGACCTTGCACTTAGGAGGAGAAGGGTTCAGCTCTCTTGTTGGCTCTTGGGGTGGAGGGTCGGTGCGGCTTGTGCATGCTTTCCGCGATTCGAGGAACTTTCTTCTTTGTTCCTCCACATATCTCCCTAGAGTGGAGTTTAGACTCGGGTCTCCTAGCGGTGTCTCGTGTTCTTGCTTGCGCGAAGAACTCCTCGAAGAGCTTAGTTGCTCTCTGAAACAAGACTTTTTATATCTTGTAGCAATTTCTCAATTGCTCATATAATTGCAATACTTGAGATATCAATCCATCTTGGGAGTTTGATGCAAAAGGAATACAAAGTTTGGTTTAAGCTAAGCTAAATAAAAAGGTTTAAGGGTGACAAGCAACAATTAAAAACAAAACACAACCTAAGAAAGACACTACAAATTCAATTATATGAAACTAAGCCTTAATTACTACTAATCAAGTACTAATGACACAATTAACTACTAATCAAGATTGACAAAATACTAAAAACGAAACCTACGGATGGAATCATTGATTTGGGAAACTAAATGGACAATCTTGCAATCATTTAAGCAACTAATCAAGCCATCTCTATGCTTAGAACACTAATTAAAGACTAATCCATGATGTGTGGCAATAATCCCTTCACTAATCACCCTAATGAACTAATGATGTTTTAGCATTAAAATGATTAGCAAGCATGAATAACAAGTCTAATAGCATGATAAACACCCTAGACAACTAATGATGTTTTAGGCTAGGTATGTAAATCTCTTATTAAGTTGGTTCAAGCATTTCATCAAACACTTGGTGGGTGTATGAAATGCTTATGATCCAAATAGCAAAAGATTAGCTATTTGGCATTAAGAACACCTTAATAAGAAGAGAGATGAAAGAATCTATCCTAGATTGCAAGATTGAACCATTAGAAAACCCTAAATCTAACCCATCCCCAAGTTCCTAAAGAACTACTCACTAATCATAGTTAAACCCATCAAATCAAAGATAAGAGAAAGGTTAAACATGATTAGAGAAAAGATTAATAGAAGTTCAAGATAGATATTGCATAAAACTTAAAGATTCAAAGCAAATACAAGGTTTTCTCTCAAAGAGGCTAAAAGTTTATGACAAGACAAGAGAGAATAAAAGTTATCATAAAAATTAGGTCTAAAGAGTATTTATAGGAGGGACCCATAAAAGTGACAAGGAGGATTCGTCTGTGTTCGGATCGACCAGGTTCGTCGATCCAACTCATCGATCCGAACATCTGGAAATTTGGATCGACGACTTACGTCGATCCGTGTCGTCGATCCGAGCTCTGGTCGTCCGGCTTCTTCTTGACGTCTTGGTTCGGTTCGACGAGCTACGTCGATCGGTGTCATCGATCCGAACCCCTGGACTTGTGGTTCGACGAGCTACGTCGATCCGTTTCATCGATCCGAACCCCTGGACTTGCGGTTCGACGAGCTACGTCGATCCGTTTCATCGATCCGAACCCCTGGAAGTTTGGATCGGCGTACTCGTCGATCCAACACGTCGAACCAGCGCGAGAAATCTTCTCCTTCATCTTCTTGGTGACTCCTTTCTCCTCCAAGTGCTATGCAATCCTTCTCCAGCTCCATCCACGCCTCCATAGTGTCCTTTTCACCTGATCAAGACTCCAAATGCACCAAAACATGCAAAAGAACATGCAAAGAGATCCTAGACTCTAAATGATCGAAATGCAATACAATGATGCTAAATAAGGATCCTAAATGATGACAAACTTACACTAAATGGAGAGAAATATGATGCAAAATATAGACATATCAACTCCCCCAAACTTGCCTTTTGCTTGTCCACAAGCAAATGAAACACAAGCTAAGGAGAGAGGTTTGAAAGTGGGAGCTCAATATCCAAGATAGTTAACAATAATAATCAACTCAATATCCTAGTTCTTAATTCTAGAATGCATGTGAATACTTCCTACTCCAAAAGAGTTAGCCATGCCCATCTCAACATTCAAGTGTACTAAGAATTTAATCAAAACAAGTCTCCCTATCAAACCAACTCTTTAACATTCATTAAGATCAAAACCATGAATCATGACATTGCAAGGCTAGTGAATTCATTTGGTTTAAGGACTGGGTTTTGAGATAAAAATGATCCCAATTCATCCGGTTTTGCATTTAAGTAAGGGTAACACTCAAAAGGATTGAACTACATGCATAATGCTAAAGGTAAGAAACAAGTGATGCATACAAGGATAGACTATCATCTACCCGAAATACTATCAATGATCCTACACCCCTCTCATTTTTTTTTTTTAGCTCACTCAACCCTCTAGAATCTACCCTTTCATCAAGGCTTTTGTGCCTTGCTAAACCCTTTGAATTTGGAACATTTTTCTCTTTTTAAAGCCTTAAGGGGGAACTTCTTCAACTTAGCAATTTTGGTGAATGGAGTAGTCTACACTTATTAATTTAGCTCTTCTTTTGATTTCTAGGTGGCCTTGCATATATATATTTTTCATTACTTGGCCTTTTGGCTCTTTTGATTTCTTAAGACCACCTAGCACTTTTTATTTACTTAGAGCTATTCCTTTTTAAAACCCAAGACTCTCCATTTCAAACCATTCTTCCCCTTATTTTCCTCCAACCCTTTTAACCATCATCTCTTTCTTCCCAACTTTTCCACAACTCATCAAGCATAATCACAACCAATTAAACCCCCAAATCCTAAGCCTAAAGCTAACCTCAAAATGCAAGGTTAGAATCTACATGAAAGTCTATACTTGTCGTTTCAAACCTAACACTTTATGCTAAGTTCAATCGAAATAAAGGCCTCACAAGTAGTCACACAAAAACAATTGGCTTCAAAGGAGGTAAGGTTTGGTAGGAGTTCTACTTGAGCTAGCAAGAGGGTGGCAAAGTGAGTAAGAAAGCTCAAGTATTTTCAATCCATGAATTCACTTTCAATGCAAGCATGATAATTAAATGTCCAAATTCGGTTTAAGTAAGTAGAGTTGGCTTTCAAATTCAAGACCATATTTTAACCAAAAACTAGTGACAAATGAGGTGGTCCAAGCATGGTTCTTCCTTACTTTCAAATTCATTCACAAGCATTAAAGAACTACTAACTAGGGTATTGAATTGATTACAAGAGTTAAAAATCTACAAGGATAGGCTCATCATTGCTCCCAATGCATATGCAAACAACCTAAATGAGAAAAATTCTAGACTCAATCCTAAAATGTTAACAAGTGCAAATGCAAACTAAATGTAATTTTTTTTTTTGAAATTTTCGAAATTTTTTCATTTTTTTGGTTTTTCTATGCCTTAGATGAGACTCAAATATGCATGCTAAAGAAAAATAAGATCACAAAACACAAAGTCAAATACCATACTCCCCCAAACTTAAATTACACAGTCTCTTGTGTAATCCAAGCTTGGAGAAGATTTCAAAAAACAAAAATAAAAATAAAAACTAAGTGGTATTTACAATGGTTTTAGAGTGGTACCTTGATCAAAAAGGTATGGAGGAGGAGGAGTATGAATCCATGGAGTATGATGGATTGCTTGATTGAGGAGTGGGGGATCGCATGACTCTCTTCCCACGCCTCCTTGTCTCATAGGAGGAGGGGCGTGGCTCATCCTCATGGCTTTGTGCACTTGGGGTTCCTTGAAAAGAGTGGCGCCTCTCCACCATATGGCTGTCCCCTTCTTGATCCTCATGCTGCTCTTCTTGATGTCTTGAGGAGGGAGCCTTGTTTCCCTTGGTCGTGAGGTCCTTGATTTGCCTCTTCATCTCCTTGACAGTCTTCACCAGCTTCCTAATGGTCTTATCTTGCCATCTGTTCCATCTTTGGAGAAGCTTGATGTGTTGGTGAGCTTGTCTAGAGGGCTCTCCTTGGTTAGCTCCTTCATAAGGCTCAAAGTTGTACCTATCACTACCATAGACTGGAGGAGCTTGATAAGGCTCATGATCAGTGTCCCATGGAGCTATTGGGAAGGTCTCTATGTCGCCTAGATGTTCGTCGGATGGAGTGAAGGCAGCGTTTGACTTTTCTCTAAGGCTTGTGAGGTGAATGCAAGGAAGTCGGATTGTAGCCTCCCTGAGCCTTTCCACATTGAATTTGTACCTGTAGCCATTTCCCGACTTCACCAAGAACTGACCCTTAAGGAGGTAGGAGGAGTCTATGTACTGCTTTTCGGCAGAGGGATGTCCTAAGTTGATGCCAACTTCTTCAAGAATAGGAGTGATCATGCCTCCAATGGCTAGTTGATGAGAGCGACCCTTCTTCTTGGCTGTAGCTTTACCATAGTAACTTGCCGCATGAGCCACCCAAATCTGCACCATACCATTTCCCGTAGCATCACCTCGCATCTCGTAGTTGTCGAGGTAACGGATGATGCCCTTGAGCCCAACATCTAGCATCTCCCACTCTTCAGCAGTTATAATCACGCTCTCCTTCTTAGCAAAGAAAGTGTGAGCTAGCACCTTTTGAGCATAGCGAATCGCGGGGTGACGGATCATCTTGCTCCTACATCTCCCGGTCTTGTAACTTCCATTACCAAGCAACTGCCAAAGCCTCTCCAACTCAGTCTTTCTAACATCCAAACGCGAACCAGCACCTTCCCCCTCATCAAATCCAAGTACCTCACTAAGCTTCTTGAAGCCCATCTTGTAAGACTTGTTGCGAACCCGGAATTGGATGAATCCGAAGCCATCTTTTTCTGCATCAACACCCCCTGAACTCGAAGTTGTCACCTTCAAAGAGGAGAGGAATTGGCAAGTTTCCTCTTGGTAGCTTGGGTATGATTGGTTGAACCATCTCTCACACCCCAAATTCCGGAAAATTGCAGTTACATCCTCCAAGAGACCCAACTCATCAAGCAGCTCATGGTCCGGGTACTTAGTTCCCTTGAAAGGCATCTCCATAAGGGACTTGTACACTGCTGAGGGTGTTGGAGTTGAGGCCGCGGCTTTCTCGGCTCTCCTTTCCTTAGCTTTCTCTCTACTAATGTCTCTCTTTTGAGACAACTTCCTTATAACCGGGGGACTCTCCTCAGGATCTTCTTCTTCCACCTCCACAGGCCTCTTGCCTTGTCTCTTGCTAGTCTCACTCCTTGATCTCCCCATATCACCTATAAATTCAAAAATCTTTGAAAAGAATGAGTACATTGTGAATTAAAACTTTTGAAAGCAACAAGTATGTACTCATAAAGCTTTATGGGGGTTCCAAGAATCAAAATTTCCATGACAAAGAATTGCTAGCAAGAATTAATTTCTTTTATCATCTCTTTTATCAATCAAAGAAATCAACAAGGAATTTTTCAAAATTAAGCATCCTCTAAGTGTTAACACATTAAAATTCAAGAGGATTCAAGCCTAATTACTTATGCAACATGGGAAAACAAGGTTAAAGAAACCAATTTTGAAAATTTGAACATCAATTAGGCATAAACATGAATTTTCGCAACCCTTGAAAATCCTATAGAAAAAGTGTTCAAAAATCAAAATTTTCCCATGTATTTCCTTGGAAATCTTCAACAATCATCACCCATAACAATATTCAACTATACCCAACTCAATCAATCCATTCAAAGTCTACTTATCAATCCCAATCTATAATTCATTCTCAAGGAGAAGTCAAAGATTAAAAGAGAGGATGAGAAGACAAACCTTGGTTCCACGCAAGTGCAAGGCCGAAATCAACTAAGGAATCAAGATTAGCACAGAATTTCGAAATTATAGCACTTGAAATCAAAGGATTTGATGAAGAATTGAGAGAGAAAAGTGAAAAACAAGTTCTTGTTCTTATGAAAGCTAGAATTTCGTGGGTGAGAATGATTTTTGGGGAAGAAGGAGTCTTTTAATCCCCTAAAATCGGTCTAATCTAAGTGAGGGAGTCAACATTAAACCGGTCAAAGGAAGGAGGAAAAGTCAAGCAAACCTGTTTTTAGGAGTGGATCGACGTGTTCGTCGAACAGGTTCGTCGATCCGAACCCCTGGAAAAATGGATCCACGTGTTCATCGAACAGCTTCGTCGAACCGAACCCCTGCCAAAATGGTTCGACGTGTTCATCGATCCGTTTCGTCGAACTCAACTCCTGGAAACTTGGATCGACGTGTTCATCGAACCAACTCGTCGAATCAACACCCTGGAAATTTGGTTCGACGACTTACGTCGATCCAAGTCGTCGATCCATCCTTAAAACTTTCTTCCTTACTCTTTTCTCCAAGCCAAAGTCCTCCATACTCAACCTAAAACTTTCAAAAACTCAAAGAAACATAATCATAGTACTAAATGAAAAATATATACATGGATAACCATGGGAATGCCTCCCAAGAGCGCTTGTTTAACGTCATTAGCTCGACTTTTCAAACCTTTTTAGGCAAGAGTGGGATCTTGAAGAAGACATGAGCTTGCCTCTTCCTTAGATTCATTCACCAAGTATGGCTTCACCCTATGGCCATTTACTGTGAAACTCTCCCCATTCTTTCCCATCAAAGTGATAGCTCCATAAGGCAAGACTTCTTGAATCTCAAAAGGGCCTCCCCACCTTGACTTGAGCTTACCCGGGAATAACTTCAATCTTGAATTGTAGAGAAGGACTTTGTCACCAACACTCAGCTCTTTCTTCACAATCCTCTTGTCATGGAAAGCCTTGGTTCTCTCCTTGTAGATCCTTGAGCTTTCATAAGACTCAAGCCTAATCTCCTCAAGCTCTTGGAGTTGAATCAATCTCTTCTCTTGGGCTGTCTTTATGTTGTAGTTGAGAAGCTTCACAGCCCACAAAGCCTTGTGTTCAATCTCCACTGGTAAATGGCAAGCTTTCCCATACACAAGGTTGAAAGGAGACCTTCCAATTGGTGTCTTGAAAGCTGTTCTATAAGCCCACAAAGCATCATCAAGCTTGATTGCCCAATCCTTCCTTGTTATACCCACGGTTTTCTCTAGAATAGCCTTGATCTCACGGTTTGAAACTTCCACTTGACCACTAGTTTGAGGGTGGTAAGGAGTGGCTACCTTATGCTTGACACCATGTTTGCTCAATAACCCTTCAAAGACCTTGTTGATGAAATGGCTTCCCCCATCACTAATCACAACTCTTGGAACACCAAACCTTGGGAAGATTATACTCTTGAACATCTTCACCACAACCTTGGAGTCATTGGTAGGACTTGCAATGGCTTCTACCCACTTGGAGACATAATCAACTGCTACCAAGATATACTTGTTTCCATAAGAAGATGGGAAAGGTCCCATGAAGTCTATGCCCCATACATCAAACAACTCCACTTCTAAGATAGGGTTTTGGGGCATCTCATCCCTCTTGCTTATGTTTCCCTTCTTTTGGCAAGGTTCACATGTCTTGATGAACTCATGAGTATCCCTTAACAATGTAGGCCACCAAAATCCGCTTTGAAGAACCTTTGTAGCTGTCTTGAAAGTGGCAAAATGACCCCCATACTTGGACCCATGGCAATGAAAAATCACACTCTCAACCTCTTCTTGTGCAAAACACCTTCTATAGATCCCATCAGCACACCTTTTGTAGAGATAAGGCTCATCCCAATAGAAGTGTGATACATCCCTCATGAACTTTTTCTTATGATAGTTGTTGAGATGTGTTGGCTCCTCTTTGCATACCAAGTAGTTAACAAAATCAGCATACCAAGGTTCACCCTTTGCCTCTATACCTTGAATCTCTTCAAGCTTCCTTCCAACTACATGTGCACTAGCAATGCTCTTGATCATCATAATTTGCTCCTCCGGTAGGGAATCATTGATTGGCAAAGCATCCTCAATCCTCATTCTTGACAAATTATCAGCTACACCATTTTCCACACCCTTCTTGTCAACTATCTCCATATCAAACTCTTGAAGAAGTAAGATCCATCTAAGGAGCCTTGGATTAGTCTCCTTTTTAGCATAGATGTGGCGCAATGCAGCATGATCGGTGTAGACTATCACCTTTGAACACACCAAATAGGATCTGAATTTTTCAAAAGCAAACACCACAGCCAAGAGTTCTTTTTCTGTTGTTGCATATTTGGTTTGCGCATCATCAAGTGTCCTACTAGCATAGTAGATCACATGTAGCCTCTTCTCTTTTCTTTGTCCAAGAACAGCCCCAACCGCATAATCACTAGCATCTGCCATGATCTCAAATGGTAGACTCCAATCCGGTGCTTGCACAATAGGAGTACTCACAAGGGCTTTCTTGATTGTCTCAAAGGCTTGCAAGCATTCCTTATCAAACTGAAATTCCACCTCCTTACAAAGGAGCCTTGTCATAGGCCTAGCAATCTTGGAGAAATCCTTGATGAATCTCCTATAGAACCCCGCATGCCCAAGGAAACTCCTTATGCCTTTCACATTGGTTAGAGGCGCCATCTTGACCATAACATCTATCTTGGTTTTGTCCACTTCTATACCATCTTCAGAAATCTTATGACCCAACACAATCCCTTGGTCGACCATGAAGTGACACTTCTCCCAATTAAGAACCAAGTGAGACTCTTCACATCTTTGTAGAACCCTGCAAAGATTAGAAAGACATGCAGAGTAAGAGGCACCATACACAGAAAAGTCATCCATAAAAACATCTACCATTTCCTCAATAAGATCGGAGAAGATACTCATCATGCACCTTGGAAAGGTAGCTGGAGCATTACATAACCCAAATGGCATCCTTCGATATGCAAAGGTACCATAAGGGCATGTGAAAGTAGTCTTCTCTTGATCATTAGGATGAATGGGTATTTGGAAGAACCCACTATATCCATCAAGGAAACAATAGAAGGGATGGTTAGCCAATCTCTCAAGCATTTGATCAATAAAAGGAAGAGGGAAATGATCTTTCCTAGTAGAAGCATTGAGTTTTCGATAATCAATA
The DNA here is from genome assembly GCA_020283515.1 of Alliaria petiolata. Taxonomy (NCBI): domain Eukaryota; kingdom Viridiplantae; phylum Streptophyta; class Magnoliopsida; order Brassicales; family Brassicaceae; genus Alliaria; species Alliaria petiolata. The sequence goes on along the minus strand of JAHZTW010000001.1, from coordinate 329,917,419 downwards.
CACATCCTATGGCCGGTGATGGTTCTAGTTGGTATTAATTCATCCTTATCATTCTTAATCACAGTGATTCCACCCTTCTTAGGGACAACATGCACGGGAGACACCCAAGTGCTATCACTAATAGGGTAAATCACATTAGCTTCCAAAAGTTTTAAAATTTCCTTCTTCACCACCTCCTTAAGGTTTGGGTTTAATCTTCTTTGGTGTTCAATTGAGGAAGTGTTTTCATTTTCAAGGTGAATCCTATGAGTACAAAGCATAGGAGATATGCCTTTGATATCACTCAAAGAGTAACCAATAGCTCTCCTATACTTTCTCAACTCATTAAGGAGAGAGTTGAGCTCATCATCACTCAAGCAATCATTCACAATTACGGGGTAAGTAGAGTTAGGGCCTAAGAAAGCATACCTTAGTCCAATGGGAAGTGGTTTGAGGTCCACCTTTGGGGCCTTAAGTTCGCTCCAATCCTCATCAAGGTCCTTAGCCCATTCGCTATCCTCAAGCTCCTCTAGCTTTTCCTCTTGCCCTTGACTTGAAACCTCAACTTCCATGGACCTCTTGTCTTGGTCACATTCCACTTCACCCTCACATGAAGCTACCAATCGTGTAAAAACTTCCTCCCCATCTAGAGCCTTGCGCGAATCAAGCATTTGCATGTATGCTTGTGTTTCCTCATCCAAGTACCCATTCTCTCCATGTGGTTTGGTGAGAGCAACACCAAGATGGTCCTCTTGAGCTAGTTCCTCTAGCAACTCATCGGCTAGCTCATCCATAGTCTCAATGTAGAATACTTGACCATCAATGGTGGGCTTCCTCAAAGTCTTCTTTATGTCAAACTTCAACTCAATCCCTTTTCCAAGATGTAAGCCAATCTTTCCATGCTTAACATCTATAATAGCACCAGCTGTAGCTAGGAAGGGTCTTCCCAAAATCAAAGGATCCTTTGGCTCTTCATCCATCTTGAGCACCATGAAATCCGTGGGGATGATGAAGTTACTAACCTTGATAGGCAAATCTTCAAGAACTCCAATAGGTAACCTCACACTTCTATCCGCAAGTATCAAGGAGATTCCACACTCTTTGTACTTGGTGAAACCAAGCTTCTTTGCAATTGAATAGGGCATAAGGTTGATGCTAGCTCCAAGATCACACAAGCAATTTTCAAAACTAAGAGGACCTAGGGCGCATGGTATTGTGAAAGATCCGGGGTCTCCTAGCTTCTTTGGTATCACATTGCTTTGGATTATGGCACTACACTCTTGAGAAACTAGCATAACTCCTTGGATATCCCTTGCTCTTTGTGCCACGGTATCCTTCAAGAACTTAGCATATTGTGGAATCATCATAAAGGCATCCACCAAAGGCATCTTGAGCTCAATGTCTTTGATTTGCTTGTCAAACATAGCCTTGTATTTCTCCACCAATTGTTTCTTAAACCTCCCGGGGAAGGGAAGCTTAGGCTTGTAAGGTGGAGGAACAAAGGTGGACTCCTTTTGTTGCACATACTCTTTTGGCTTCTCCTTTACCACTTCCTTGCTTCTATTTGCAATATACACATCATCAAAAGTTATAGCATCTTGAGCTTTTTCAAAGCTATTGTAATAACCCGTAAGAAGGACCAGATTGCGGCCAGCAGGGCCAAAGATGGTGGAAGCTTTTCCAAGAAGGTCAAGAGGTATTTTCATACTTGGAAATGATAAGGGTGACTAAAAGAAGCCTAAGTAATTAAAGGACTGCAATCTGAATCAAAGGAATTCAAATCTAGTAGACACAGCAGGCCCGGGATCGACCGTTGAGCATCTGATCCAGCCGGAAGTGGTCAGAACGTATCTAAGATATTTTCAAAGATTATATGAGTTTGTAAAGACTAAGGTAAACCAAAGAAAGGAAAGTGGTCGAAGAAAAGCATGGAAGAATCAATTGGAGAAGATTTCAGTCGCACAGCCGATCCGTTCGTCAGACGCGGCCAAAATGATCAAGTGATGGTTTGATTTGATAAATAATGGCAATTCAGCCTTACTAAAGTAAGAAAGGACTTATGAGAAGCCTAATAGCCAATAGAAAGCATGTTTCCTTGAAGAAATTCCAGTTTGCTCCAGCAGTGCCTTATCGGGGCAGTTTCGGCTCATTTAGAAGATCGGAGGAAGTTGAGTTCGTTTTAGGTAGTTCTTAAGTGTGGCTTGGATTAGTTAGGTCTTAAGTGAGTTATAATGGTTAAAAATAAGTTTAGTCCATAAGTTTCTCAAAAGGACCAAACGGTGTTCTCGGTGTGACGTTTCGGTGCGATCGGGTGGTTTGTCGGATTAGTCGGGAAAAAGCACCTTCGTGACTAAGCTGCCTGGCTGTCTACTTGAGCTGCTTCACCTGCTTCACCTGCTTGGAGGGTCGTCCTACTTGAGCTGCTTGAGCTGCTTCAGCTGCTTGTTGATGAGTCGCCGCCACCAAGCATTTTCCGGCGATGACACGTGGCGGAACGCGGCGGAGATCAGTGGCGCTTGTTGACTCATCACCACCATGAGCTCGCCTATATTAAGAGGAGGCTCCCTCTCTGAAATGTCATCACGACCTAAACCCACTAAAGAAAATCCGACCACCCCGACCACCGCAGCACCACTGCAGGACCACCGCGAGGCAAGCCGAGAAAAATTCAAGTTTTAAGTAGGAGGTCGAATTGCTGCCAAAAACCTTAGTCTTTCAAACCTATCTTTCGGAAAGTCAAGGTGAGTCGTGGTATGGGTTGTGTGCTGCTTTACTGCAAAGCAAGTATGAGTGTTGACTTTGATTGATTGTTGATGGTGTGATATGTGCATTAGCACCTATTTATGTCACCGTGGTTGAGATAGTGTATGCATGCTGCCGGATCTAACAGATTCGCGCAGATTATTATGAATAAATTATATATGAGAATGAATGAGGCCATTTGAGACCCCCTAGAGGTTCGTGGCTTGACCAGTATCAAATGAGCTGGTTAAGTTACGATAGCACGGAGAGACGGGATTGCAGCCTAGGGCCGTGCTCTGCACGACGGTGCAGATTTGTCAAGACATTTAGGTTATTGAGCCTGTGTGGCTATAGCCTGAATGGGTAATATGATTGACCTCCAGTCATTCGGATCATTTAGCCTTTGTGGCTATGGTTCGGATGGGCAATAAGGGAGAGCAGAGGGGTGTGAATCTCAAATGTGCAGAATTGCCATGGCTAGTGAAATGAAGTATAAGTATGATTACTATGCATCATATAGTACTGTTATGCATATGATATAGCTTCTGTTGCATTTGATGATTGTGTGATTATGTGATTCTTGTGTTATTGTGTGATTGTGTGATTGCGTGCTGATTGCTTTATTTTGGGGTTTTATGGGGATTGATTATTCGTATAGGTAACCCGAACTCACTGAGCAAAATAGTTGCTCACACCTCTACTTGTTTTGCAGGTAACCACTAGTGTAGCCTTTGAGAGGGAGGAGCTTAGGCAAGCTGGAGTAGATTTGTGTGCCAGCTAGCAGCAACAAGTATGTTTTATATTACTTGCAGCAATTTTGGGCCTTAGGCTCCTGTCCGGACATATGTATGTATTTTGGTAACAGTTGTAAACCTACTTAACTTAATGTATAAAAGATGTTTATAAAATGCTCAAGGTTCATATGATGCTAGTCTTGGTCCGGGACGAACCAACTATCGGCTATGCCTCGGGTTGAAAAGCCTGGAGTCATGTCCCATAGGTAGGCGTGCTCGGATGTTTGGTCTAGGGTCTCTGAATTTTCTTTACGAAACCTCGAACTGAACGTTTGAGTACGCATGTAGCGTCTTCGGTCTGGTTTGGGTCGGATGGTTGGCCGTTCATGTTCTTGTTTGATTGTTGGGCGGCCTGCCGATTGCACCCTGACCTAGACCGGATCGGGGGCGTTACAACAAGGTGGTATCAGAGCATGGTTCTGCATGTTCATATGAAAACTTGGTTTTCAATGTTTTATCGAGTAAAAAGGTCGCTAAATGGCACTTAGAAAACCAGCTAGCTCCTCTATATAGGTAAAGTGAATAGGATTAACCCTCTTTTGGATGTAGATGCCTCCGCATCGTGTTTATCCTGGACGGTTGAGAGGAGGAAGACCATGGGGTCCTCCACCAGATCGTGGTCAATATAATCCGCGTGGCAATCCATATAGTCGTGCTACAGAATCATCTAGCTCGGTTGAATTAGATCCTTCAGAGTTTGTGGAATCAGTTTGATCGAACATAGTTGAAATGTGCAATCGGGATGCAAGACCCAGAGGAATTCGCAGAAGAGAAGCAATGAACATAAAGATACCAAAGGGATACCGAGGGTCCGAATCCACAACAGAATCGGAGGAAGACACATCAAGTGAATCAGAACCAAGCATGGATACTTTAGACGAGTGCTCAACGGTGGCAGGACCGTGGCATATTCGTCGTAGACCGACGATATTAGGACTACCGAGTGAGCTACGGGGGAGTTGTAGCCGAGTACCTGAGACGGTATCACCCGATTCCTCTTCAGATAAATCAAGTGATGAATCGACGGAAGCCTCATCGGAAGCACCAATAGGATTTATAACTCCTGTCCCACTCCGATCGCCGGAGATAGTGCAAGCGAACCAGGGAAGAAGACGGATTGGATGCCGCATCAATGCAACCCAGAGTCCCCTGCCGTTTTGTTACCACTGCGACCGTTTTGGGCACTACATGAGAGCGTGTCCAAGTATGAGGCAACCAGGGTTTGTACCGGCTTATGTTGTATGTGACCACTGCAAGAAGAAAGGGCATTATAAAGATCAATGTCCGTAGAGATGTACTCCACCCCCGATGCAGCAGCCAGAACTGGAAGTGCAGCCGAGACGACTAGTAATTAAGCTCCGTCTTAAGCCGCCAGGAGATACCATAGATCAGGATAAACCCGGACCTTCTCGACCTCCTCGAGGTCCCAAACCAGGTATGTATGAGGTTTTAACTCATTGGGTGATTGATTGATTTATGCTTTATATATATAATATGGTATATTGGTAAAATGTTTAATGTGAAAAAGTGTTGTGAATGTTTAACATTACGTGTTGGTGCGGTCCACCCACGTTTTGTTTGTCTCGGGTGTGACATCGAGAGTGTCACCGAGATTGTGAGGGAACCTTTATGATAATAAAGGTTAGAGTGTGTGTAGATCCCTTAGAACCTGGACGCTAAACCGTTCAATTGGCCGTTAAGTGGTGTGAGCTTGGGGATCAGATTAAGTTTTGCAAAAATACGTGTCTAGCTGATAGTTAGACATTTGTTCAAGTGCTTTTAGAGTAGTTAAAGAGAATTTTTGAGGTGTAAAGCATTGCCAGTTGACTGAGGCAGAAGCATGTTGCAAGAAGAGGGAAGAGAAACATCTGTTCATCATGGTAATGGTCCTAAGGTCAAGGGTTAAAGAAGAGCTATCATGTGGGAAAGTATATCATCGTCGCTTCAAACGTTCAGGAGTATGTCTGTGAAAAGGGCGAGAGATGGAATTCGAGAGGTGGCATGAGCAAGGCATTCAGTTATGGAAAGTTAAAGGAGAAGCGAAGTGAGGAAGGTGCTTGAATGGTGTGAAGTCGGAGAGCGTCCTAAATCATTTCAAGAGTGATACCAATGGAGATGTGAGCTGGTGTTCAATCACTTGAGTTTG
>JAHZTW010000001.1:329824059-329855923 GCA_020283515.1 Alliaria petiolata | reverse complement strand
GCTAGGGTATTTATAGGTGAGCCACAAAAACCCTAGTGAACCATATCCATAAAAAGGGATCCCAATGCTAAAAGCAAACTTCTTTGGACACTTGTGCTCTTTGGACTCTAGCTGCAACGGCTTCATACAATTATGGTACCCCGATTTTGGCTCCAAGCTCTTGTCTTCCGAACAGAACCTTCATCGGGCACAAGTCAATATGCTTGCTCATTATACACTAGCTTGCCGAGCTGCCCAGACCGATGCTCACTGTTTCCACAGTAACTTCTGAACCGCCGATCGTAATGACTTGATACTTCCACCAGACGAAATCTAGCTCGATCCTCTACATATCTTATGAAGATATCAGAAGCTGAATCGAGCTGACATTCTTTTGTACGAGCTGATCTTTCCACAATGGGTTGTCCATTTCGGTTTAGTTGATTGATCTGGAAGCAGACGTCTTGCTTCATATCAGGATGGGGTCATTGTGCCTGACCGTGGTGGCTGTAGAAGTGTTCTCTTTTGCTCCTTCTTGCCTTGGCTACTCATTAGTTCTTCTCCCAAACTCCATATAACCTCCACAGGCTCCAAAAGTTCCTGCCAAGCACTCCAAACATGTAAAATATGCAATGCCTATCCTAAAACTAATACGAATGAAGATGGGACAAAAAACTAGTGCGTGAATGCATAAAAGAGAGCAAAACCTGTACTAAATGCATGCTAAAAATATGTAAAATATGGAGTTATCAACACCCCCAAACTTGCCTTTTTACTTGTCCTCAAGCAAACAAAGACAAACAAGAGAGTGAGGTTTGAAAATGGGTGTTCAAATCCAAAATGCCCTTAAAAGAGATCAAATCAACGTCCATGTTTAAAGTTCTGAGATGCAAATCAAATGTATTCTACTCCAAAGTCTTAGCTACACTCTTCACAAAATATAATGCACTTAATCTCAACCCACACACAATCAAATCATCTTATCCCTTTAACATTTATTAAAGATCAAAACCGTGAATCATGCTTATGTTCATCATTCAACTCACTTGGCTAAGGGCAAGGTTCGCGAGTTAAAAGTGAACTCGAAGTAAAAGAGTTAAGTGTTTAGCAAGGATCACTCAATGAAAGGAATCTTCTTAATGCAAAATGCCAAGGGTAAAAACTAACTAATGCAAAATGCCAAAATAAAGTTTGGACAAATGTTGTAGGCACTGAAATATCTGCTCTTCAACGCCAACACACTTGGGATCTTGAAACTTTACCGGCTAATAAAAAAGAGCTTGGATGTAAGTGGGTATTTACGATAAACTATCGCTCTGATGGTACGATTGAACGACATAAGGCTCGTATTGTTGTCTTAGGAAATCATCAAAAAGAAGGTGTTGACTATACATATACGTTTTCTCCTGTTGCAAAGATGACCACAGTAAGAATTTTCTTGGATTATGCGGCTAAAAAGAATCATGAGGTTCATCAAATGGATGTTCATAATGCTTTTCTCCATGGTGATATTACTGAAAAAGTTTACATGAAGCTACCGCATGGATTAAATGCTCCGAATGAGGCTCGTGTTTGTCGCTTAAGAAAATCACTCTACGACTTGAAACAAGCTCCCCGGTGCTGGTTTGCAAAATTGGTTGATGCTCTTCTTAAGTATGGTTTTAATCAAACTCGATAGACTACTCTGTCTTTGTCTATAGCAAACGCGGAGTCTCCTTACGCATCTTGGTATACGTTGATGATTTGATCATATCCGGAAATTCATCGGCGTCAATACAAGCTTTCAAGGATTATTTATCCACGTGCTTCTTCATGAAAGACCTTGGGTTTCTTAAGTATTTTTTTTGGGTATAGAGGTGGCTCGCAATTCCACAGGGTTCTATATCTGTCAACGAAATTACGCTACTGATATTGTCACTGAGGCTGGTCTACTTAGATGTAAACCAGTTGGATCTCCGGTTAACCAAAACCATCGTCTAGCTCTTGCTAATGGTCATGTTCTTACAGATCTCGAATGCTATCGTCAATTAGTTGGCCGTCTCATCTATCTCCTTGCTACATGACCCGATCTCACATATGCATATCCCAATTTATACACTGTCCTCGTGAAGAACATTGGCTCGCTGCATTAAAAGTAGTTCGATATCTCAAAGGCACATTAGGCCAAGGTGTGCTATTACGAGCCGATTCACCGTTACATGTTAATGGTTGGTGTGATTCTGATTGGGCAGCATGTTCTTTGCTAGACGATCTCTTACCGGTTGGATTGTTCAGTTAGGATCATCTCCGATCTCTTGGAAAACTCGCAAACAGGACACAGTTTCATGTTCATCAGCGGAGCCTGAATATAGAGCTATGTCCGAGCTTACTAAAAAATTGTTATGGATTCGCTCATTGCTCCGGGAGATTGGCTTTCTTCATGAAAAACCAATGACAATATTTTGTGATAGTCAACCGGCTATACACATTAGTAAAAATCCAGTTTTTTCAAGAACGCACCAAACACATAGAATCAGACTGTCATTTCATTTGTGACGAAATTGTTTAGGGGGTTCTTAAACTGTTTCATGTCTCTACTAAAGAACAATTGGCGGATATTCTTACGAAGGCATTGGGGCGAAAGAAGTTTGATGTATTTCTCTTCTAGTTGGGCATTTGCGTTCTTCATTCTCCAACTTCGGGGAGGGGGGGGGGGGCTATTGGGATATATTTTATATATCTATTTGTATATTTTCCACTTTGTAGATAATTACCAATTATCTAAGTTTCCTCTTTGTATGGTTTCCTTGTAGAATAAGGTTTAGGGTTTTACTTCTATTGTATATATACATCGACCTTCTGGTCTAAGAAATACAAGTTGATTTTCAGCAATTCATATCTTGTCAATAGATTTTAAACCTGTGAGTGGATCGATCCACCAAATAATGCTCATATCTCTACGGCATTCGAAAGGACCCAACGCTGGCTTCACCCCAAATTGACTTAATTTCTCATCTTATAGCTGCGTTTACTTCAACATGACTCCTCTTTCAAGCCTGCCAAGACTAGTTTGTGTGAAGGTGAGTTTCCTTCTCTTTTCTCTTCAAGACAAAACAATGAGACAAAAAAAAACAATGAGGAAAAAGAAGATTAAGAAAATAATATTCTAGAAAACTAAGGGAAAATCGACCAGAAGAAGAAATTATATTTTAGGGAACGGTCCAGCAGAGAACACAATGACACATACGATAATTTTCGGTGCAGCAAAAGCGTTGGTGTTGGGGTCAGAAAACTATGGCCATTGGAAAGTAAAGATGATGCATGAGCTGAAGGGAATTCATGAGGATGTATGGACAGTGGTCGAATCTGGATGGGAGACACCAAGACAAGCTGTTTCAAGCGCTGATGGAGGTCCTGATGCAGTCACTGCTCCAAAGCCAAAAGCAGAGTGGTCGACATAGGAGAAGAAGATGTCTAGATTTAATGCTCTGGCACTTTCAACAATATATCGTGCTGTTTCAGAAGATCATTTAGAGATGATTGAAGGTTGTACTTCAGCGAAAGAGGCGTGGGATACTCTACAAAATATATTTGAAGGAACATCAAGTGTTAAACGCACAAGGTTAGATATTCCTGCTTCTAAATTTAAACTTGTGAAGATGGATGATAGTGAGGATATTGCTGGATTTAGTGGTAAAATATGTTCCATGGCACATGAAGCACGTGTTCTTGGGAAGATCTACAAGAATAAGAAGTTGGTCAAAAAGCTGTTGAGAGGTTTACATCAGAGGTTTCATGTGGTGAAGACTGTGATGGAAATCGCTCTTGATACTATGTCTTTTGATGAGGTAGTTGGAAGGCTACAGGTTTATGAGCTGAGTTTACCATCTGAAGGATCAAACAACTCACGAGGGATTGATGTTTGCTCAGATATTGGTAGTGAAGATGGCTTAACGTCTTATAAGATAGAAGACCTCATGGATCTCGTGGAAAAGAAAGTTGAACAAGTTCCGAAGAGAGTCAACAAACAGAAGATGGTTAAAAACCAGTGTCATGAATGTGAGGCTTTTGGTCACTATAAATCAGATTGTCCTACAGGCAGGAAAAGAAAAATCAAGACGGGTTTTTCCAAGGATTATAGACCTCACAACCAAGTAGATGCACGTGAGGAAGATTTGTCTGATCTTGTAGCATTATTTGGATCAGCCAAAGAAGCTGAAATTGGTTCTGATAGTTCGTCTGATGAAGATGCAGATACGGACACTAGATCAGACGTCTGTCCAGGAAGTAAAAAAGGTGACCCTCAATCTGTGGTGCGAGATTTATATGAAGATCTGGTGGAAACATGCAAAGTAAACATGGCTCTAGTACAGGAGAAGAAGAGGTTACGCATCAAAGTTGAAGAACTTGAAAAAGAACTTGATGTTGAGAAGAAACGTGCTAAGGAGTTAGAGGATGTGTTGAATGGAAGGAATAAAAGTATTGGCAGAAAGAAGAACACATATGTGCGTCTTGGTTACAGGCAAAACAACTCAGGAAAGGAGGCAATTTGTGTTTCTGAAACGTCTCAGAAATCTGTTGCAAAGGAGGCTACATGTATTGTAACGTCTCAGAAATATGTTGCAAAGGAGGCTACAGGTACTGTATCAGACGTAAATCTTGTAACAAAATCGAGAGCAGAAGCTGTAACAAGCACTTCTACAGAGGTCAAAACACGAGATGAAGTAAGACAGAGTGCCAAGATGAAGGTTGACACACATTCACATACAGAGTATAGAAGACAGAGTGTTGATACGCATTTTAATACAGCTAAAGCTCAGACAAACAAATCAACCACCAGACCAGCTTGGCATCGATTTATTGAATGTTATTGTTGTGGAAGACTTGGTCATATCAAGGCACATTGTTACAAGTTTTTACAACGTGCAGATCAAATTTGGAGGAGAAATCGATATGTTCCACACTTTGTGCAGTCCAAAAGAGGATGGATGAAGACGTCTGAAGGTCATGCAAGTACTCTTCAATCAACGGTTCAAGAGGTGTATTAAGCTATTATGGTGGATGTTCATGGCCTGTGAGAAGTAATAAAGGGGCATATCAACAGAAGAACCTTGACAGAGACATGAATGTGAGATGTTACGATTCAAGTAGGTGGAGGAATCGTTGCAAAAAATTTGTCTGTGTTGACGACAGATGGATGTCCTGTGCGAGGGGCTGTAACAGGGCATATAAAAAAGTATGCAACATCATGAAAATATGGGTGATTGGTGATGTACTTTGGGAGATCATCTTCAAGTGTTTTTAACTCAGTTGTGCACTCAAGCAGGGGGAGATGAGGTGGATATTGGTTCTTGCGGAGCTGATGTTGATTCTGTTGAGCGTGCTGATGTAGATGAAGCACAATTCATGGGGGAGTTTTGTTTGCTTAGATTTGGATGCTACTTTGCCTTATTCTTGTGTGTGTCTCTGTGGAGGTTTGCAGGTGATTAAATAGTTTGGTGCTTGAGTATCAAACTAAGTTAAAAAGAGGGGGACTTTTGATGCAGATTCTGTCAGCCATCAGACAGTTGGTGCATCAGGCGATTGAAGATGTTAGGTTTTGTGAGATCGGTTCTGATGCAATCAGAAGCATGAAGCGCAATATAGTTTGAAGTTCTAAAACTCAGTCATCAAGGGGGAGATTGTTGATGTTTTCCTGACTGGTTTGAGAAGCTATATGACCACGTCATCAGAAAGTCGATGCATCAGACGAATCAGTCGCATTAGATGTCTGGTCAGACATGTCATCAGAAGACAGAAGTTTATGGAAAGTATATATATTCAAGGGGGATGTCTTGAATATATTACTTGGAGATAAAGCTCAAGGAAAAAGGAAGATATTTGGAAGACTTGATGGGATATGAAAGTATTAGTTTGATTAGGATCAATAAAAAAAGAATATTTCCTCTTGACTTTATGAAACTTGTTAGGATGCCAACTTGGAGAGTTAGGCACAAAATCCTTTAAGTATATTGTCTTTTGGATCAAGAAAAACATCCCTTGAGACGTGTGAGTTAGTTTGACAAGTGTTGTAGCCGTTTGGCATTTTTGAGAGAAAAGGGTGAGAGCTCATCACAGAGTGAGAGTCCTGGGTGTAGATTAGTGTGGCTAATCTTAGGGATCTCATTGTGAGTTAAGAATGGATTGGGGTCGAGCTAAGAGGTTCTTAAAGTCGTGTAATTACAAATTGGATACTAATTGTATTGTATTCAAGAAGATTTTTAATAAAGGTTTGAGGTTTAGACACGTTGTCTAACCTTAGTATATTGGGGTTTCTCTGCACTTACAGAACCAAATCATCGCAAATCAGCATCAACCAAGGATTTCAACGGCAAGATAGATGGAGTGTACTCGGAGTTGAATGGGAAAATTGAAACATTGAACTTACATGTCAAGAAGATAAAGGTTCAAATTGCTTAAACTGCAGACGCTGTCAACTGCCAAAATGGATTTTTCCCAGGAAAAGTTGAACTACTGCAATGCGATTGAAGCAGTAGTAGAACGCTGCATGATGTTGGACGATGCCTCACTCTCATCAGACAATGAAAGAGACAACCAAATCAACAATATGAGGCCCATAGGAAACAAAGATAACAAACCAAAAGAACCGGTGCTTATAAAGGAAGAAGATCCCAGACAAATTATTTTTGCATGCAAAATCGCAGAAGTTAAATTCCCTAACTCTCTTCGTGATTATCAGAACTTGATATATTAAGCCATGTTATTTTTCTACAATAATCATGTGAAAATTAAGTTTATTGGGTTGTTAAAAATTTAAAGTACAATATAGTGATTGAAGTCACGAAAGTGGGAAGACCATATATATCGGTGTTCAGTGTTGTAAACGATTCTTACTAAATTTCTTATAAATTATTGGGGGTTAGTGGGAAGGTGATTTGTGTAGATTTTAAGAATTTTAAGATTTCATTGTTATTGCTGTAATGATTCTTAAATTTTTAATAAAATCTTATGTTATTGGTTTGAAGATTTCATAATTCTTTTTAAATGGTGATTTTGAAATTTTGTGTTATTCAAAAAGTATAGTATCTAATGATTTTGTAATTCTTTAAAATTTTAGTGTTATTGGAACAATGATTCTTTACAACTTAACTCATCATTCATAACTTTCAAAATACTATAGTTTCTCATTGTATTCTCAAAGTTTGGATAATAAAATTAAAAAATTATTATTTTTTAACACAAAAATACTTTTTTAACACAAGTTATATTTTTTTGACACAAGTCTCTCATGAGATATTACCCAGATTTGCATAACACATAAACCTAAATTTGTTGTCAATAAAAGTGAAGAAAGAGCATAATCATATGCAAATAGATATAACACCACATATTCTTCAAAAAGCTAATACTATGTAAAATTGTTTATCGATATACCTCACATAAAATTGTTTATTTGACCACCAAAAAATTAAAAGATGTAACCTCATCACTCATTCCACATACTAAAAGTTATTGTGTCACCAATTATTTGAATTATAGTATAATAAATTTTTTAAAAATTATTATCATATAATTACAGTAACACCCCGACCGTCCTTACCGGCGAGTCACCCATCTCTCCGTCGGGCTCGTGGATCCTGCTCTTGTCCGACGGTCGGTGCGTTATTTTTTTCGGTGGGCCCGACCGACTGATTTACTTCCCGGAAGGAATCCATGCAATCACCACGCGACCTTTTCCCGTGTTTTGACCTCACTCACACGGTTCCGCAGAGAACTTCCCGGAAAGTCACCCATCCTAGTGCTACTCCAGCATAAGCACGCTTAACTCTGGAGTTCTCTCAAGGTAAGTGACCGGAAAAGGTAAATGCACTTTGATGACATAGGTAGCCAAATCAATCCATTTAAACTTATTCAAATGGGCCAGGCTCGGGTCGTTACAATTCTCCCCCACTCAACGGGAATTAGTCCCCGAATTCTGATCCCGCCAGTGCGAACCTTAACCCCCGAACCCCGAGACAGTCTCCTGGGACAGAACCAGTTTGACTTCCCTTGGCTCTGATACCACTTGTAACACCCCGACCGCCCCTACCGGCGAGTCATCCATCCCTCTGTCGGGCTCGTGGACTCCGCCCCTGTCCGACGGTCGGTGCGTTATTTTTTTCGGGGCCAGACCGACTGATTTACTTGTCCCTGTAATCACCACATGACCTTTTTCTGTGTTTTGACCTCACTCACACGGTTCCGCAGAGGACTTCCCAGAAGGTCACCCATCCTAGTGCTACTCCAGCATAAGCACACTTAACTCTGGAGTTCTCTTAGGGTAAGTGACCTGAAAAGGTAAGTGCACTTTGATGACATAGGTAGCCAAATCAATCCATTTAAACTTATTCAAATGGGCCGAGCCCGGGTCGTTACAATTCTCCCCCACTTAACGGGAATTCGTCCCCGAATTCTCATCCCGCCAGTGTGAACCCTAACCCCAAACCCCAAGACAGTCTCCTGGGACAGAACCAGTTTGACTACCATTGGCTCTGATACCACTTGTAACACCCCGACCGCCCCTACCGGCGAGTCACCCATCCCTCCGTCGGGCTCGTAGGCCCCGCCCCTGTCAGACGGTCGGTGCGTTATTTTTCTCGCTGGCCCGACCGACTGGTTTACTTGTCCCTGCAATAACCACATGACCGTTTCCCGTGTTTTAGCCTCACTCACACGGTTCCGCAGAGGATTTCCCGGAAGGTCACCCATCCTAGTGCTACTACAGCATAAGCACACTTAACTCTGGAGTTCTCTCAGGGTAAGTGACCGGAAAAGGTAAGTACACTTTGATGACATAGATAGCCAAATCAATCCATTTAAACTAATTCAAATAGGTTAGGCCCGGGTCGTTACAATTACTTTACCAAAAAATGGATGGAAATTTGAATATGAATCTATGAGAATCCATAAAAAAAAACTTTATATAGATTCTATAAATATAGGTGAACATAACTCTTAAAATCCATACAAATCTTTCAAAATTTCTCCACTTTTATAATCCACAAATATTCTTAAAATCTACGCAAATCAACTTTCCACTAACCCGTTCTTATTTTATTGTTGTATGGTTCCTTTTCAATAATGTGAGACCTTAAAAATATTTGTTTAAAATATTATTTAATTTTTAGATAACTAAGAATTTTAATTAAGGTTATTGTACTCATTAATCTATAGTAACAACCAAAAGTCGAGATTCAAACAGATAGAGAATAAATTGTAGCTTTTAGCTAAATTTCTCATTATAATATTTTTCCAGATTTTGATGAAAGGCCATTGCCAAGAACCAGACATGGCGATTATGCTGGTTGTAACTAAACATCGATACAATTTCCACCTAAATCCAATCCCTAAACCTTGGCTACTAACATGTAGTACCCAACGATCCGAAGGGCCAGCCATCTCACCTCTTAGCATTCAAAATTTGTATTTTTTCTGTAAAATTTGTTAGTTACCTCACTAACTAATCACTTAACTCTCGGCTTTGCAGTAATGAAACTTTGTTTACTTGTCTCTGAAATCACCACATGACCTTTTTCCGTGTTTTAGCCTCACTCACACGGTTCCGCAGAGGATTTCCCGGAAGGTCACCCATCCTAGTGCTACTTCAACATAAGCACGTTTAACTCTGGAGTTCTCTTAGGGTAAGTGACCGGAAAAGGTAAGTGCACTTTGATGACATAGGTAACCAAATCAATGCATTTAAACTTATTCAAATGAGTCGGGCCCGGATCGTTATAATTCTCCCCCACTAAACGGGAATTCGTCCCCGAATTCTCATCCCGCTAGTGTGAACTCTAACCCCCAAACCCCAAGATTGTCTCCTGGGACGGAACCAGTTTGACTTCCCTTGGCTCTGATACCACTTGTAATACACTGACCGCCCCTACCGGCGAGTCACCCATCCCTCCGTCGGGTTCGTGGGCCCCGCCCCTGTCCGACGGTCGGTGTGTTATTTTTTTCGGGGCCCGACCGACTGGTTTACTTGTCCCTGCAATCACCACGCGAACTTTTCCCGTGTTTTGACCTCACTCACACGGTTCCGCAGAGAACTTCCCGGAAGGTCACCCATCCTAGTGCTACTACAGCATAAGCACACTTAACTCTGGAGATCTCTCAGGGTAAATGACCGGAAAAGGTAAGTGCACTTTGATGACATAGGTAGCCAAATCAATCCATTTAAACTAATTCAAATGGATCAGGCCCGGGTCGTTACAATTATTTTACCAAAAAATGGATGGAAATTTGAATATGAATCTATGAGAATCCATAAAAAAAAACTTTGTATAGATTCTATAAATATAGGTGAACATAACTCTTAAAATTCATACAAATCTTTCAAAATTTTCAAAATTTCTCTACTTTTATAATTCACAAATATTCTTAAAATCTATGCAAATCACCTTTCCACTAACTCGTTCTTATTTTATTGTTGTATGGTTCCTTTTCAATAATGTGAGACCTTAAAAATATTTGTTTAAAATATTATTTAATTTTTAGATAACTAAGAATTTTAATTAAGGTTATTGTAGTCATTAATCTATAGTAACAACCAAAAGTCGAGATTCAAACAGATAGAGAACAAATTATAGCTTTTAGCTAAATTTCTCATAATAATATTTTTCCAGATTTTGATGAAAGGCCATTGCCAAGAACCAGACATGGCGATTATGCTGGTTGTAACTAAACATCGATACAATTTCCACCTAAATCCAATCCCTAAACCTTGGCTACTAACATGTAGTACCCAACGATCCGAAGGGCCAGCCATCTCACCTCTTAGCATTCAAAATTTGTATTTTTTCTGTAAAATTTGTTAGTTACCTCACTAACTAATCACTTAACTCTCGGCTTTGCAGTAATGAAATCACTACGATGAGGTATAGTAAAATTGAATTGTAATATAGTTAGACCTGCTTAATTTAGAAAATCTTGTGGGGAGGTTGATTTAATCATAAATTTGAGTGTCAATAGACATAAGATTAAGAACTTTATGAATACTAAAGAAAAAAAGTTTGGATCCTCAAGAGATTTAGAAGAAACAAATGAGAGGGAGGAGTATAACATTCTGTAACATTCTATAACATTCTATTGATCCTAATGGAACAAACGACTTTAATGCCTATTGTAATAATTNCTCGGGGTCAGCTTCGGACAAACCGAGTCAAGCCCAATACCAAACTCACTTGCATTTCTTATCGTTTTTTGTCAAAGAAAAGCCCAGTATCGACCTAGAAGACGTGAACCTATAAAAAACATGTTTTTAGGGTTTCAAAAAGGAGGACGAGCATGCCACCTTAGAGAGAAAAAGTGAGCAGCCGCCGTTTTCCTTCATCTCTTTCATTCTTTATTTTTCGTTGTTTGTTCTTTGTGTTTTCGTGTTTTGTTCTTTGTTTAAGGGAGAAGAGAAATTTGAACCCTCGCTCTATTATTTATCAGACTTTGTGTGATTCTTATTAATGATAATAATGAATTACATGATCTTATCTGAGTAGTTTATAATTGGATTTAAAGGGCTTTCAAAGGGATTTCATGGTTTAAATTGATAGGCTATTGGATTAAGGGTTAAATTATTTTAGGAATTCTTCGTTCTAAATTTATTCTTAATGCGTGAATATTTGCTGGCCATTTTGAAGCAGATTTTAGGATTGATAAAACTGTTGAGGTATTGAATTTTTTAACATGAACTAGTTTAGACGAGCAATTGCACTATACCATAAGAAATCATAGTTATAGAGATTGGTTAATGTTAATTGAACTTGACTGTATTGCTGATCTTGCTGCTGATTACCTACAGAAGCAGAGTATTTAAGTAGTTTAGAGTTAGGTGTTAGATACTTCAGGAGGAGATCTAACACAATTTCGTGTTTGAGTTCTAGAACTACCATAATCGATGTCCCTTGTTATTAAACTAATCCGTTAAACCGATCCATGAATCCCAGCGAATTGAATCCCAACGTTATGTTTAATTGTTTGCTTAGATCGATTTGCTCGCTTGCTTTATTTTCCTTGCTATTTTCGTGACACCCTCAAAATCCGCTGTTTGCTCTAGTTTGATTTTAACTTGATAGATTCGTACCGAAACAACTAAGTNGTCCGGATCGAGCTGGCCGCTCGATCTTGCTGTCGATCTACGGGCTGGATCGAGTTGGCCGCTCGATCTCGCGGTCGATCTTCGGCTGGATCGAGTTGGCCGCTCGATCTCGCGGTCGATCTTTGGTTGGATCGAGTTGGCCGCTCGATCTCGCGGTCGATCTGGCGGCTGGATCGATCGTTCCGAAGTTGGATTGATCAATCCGTGTGCTTTCTGTTTGTTCTTGGCCTGGATCGACCAGCTGGTCGATCTGCTGGTCGATCTGCTGGTCGATCTGGTCTTCAGCCCTTTTGTCCAAGTTTCTTCTTGACTCCAATCAATTTCTTAGCTCTTCTTGTCCATGCCCACTATCCAAACTAGTTCCATGCACACCAAATGACCTGAAAATGATTTATATATGCAAGAACTTATACAAATGCTAATGCAATCATGTCTTACAACCTAAAATGGGACAAAAGCTATGATTATTACAAGTATGAATGCAATATGAATGTAAATATGTCCTAAATGCATTGTTAATGCATGAACTATCTAAGTATATCACTTGGTGATGGTTTTGGGAAGACACATGTTTTATTTTATTATTCGCTATTTATTTAAAAGACATTGTTATTTCAATTAAGATTTGATATTAAGTTAAAATGGTCTTTGTAAGATGTTTTGGATACGATCATTGGGAATAAAAGTGGCATTAAACTAGCAAGTAGTTTTTTTGTGGTGGAAGTTAATGCACTTGAACATGCCCTCTCGAGTTTGAGAGAGGCGGGTGTTACAATTGGTATTAGAGACAATGATTGGCAAACCGGTTCTGACCCGAGAGGCGGATATTGAAAGGAAAAAGTATTTTCAAAACAAATTTTCAAAGTTGTTGATTTAAAATATATATATATATATATATATATATATATATATATTCTGGATTGTTAAAGTATTTTCGAAATAATTTTATAATTTTGGATTTTAAAAAATGAAGAAAAGGATAAAGGGGTATTTTTTTAAAAAAAAGTGCAAAACATCATCCAACTTTACTTAATCTATGTATTCTTCGTGTGTTAAATTTTATGGCATTGTGAAAGAGACTGGTCGCTGCTTCTTCTATCTTCTGGATGCCGCCAAAGAGAGCACGTGTTGTGCGAACCCCAAGAGTTGTGCAACCCGCAGCTAGGACAGAAAGTCGAGATGCTTCGACAGAAAGTGTTCAGGGGAACCACACCGCGAATGCGCAGTGGGTAGAAACCTAGCAGGGGCAGCCCCAGGAGCTAACCAAGCTGATGTGCTTGCAGCCGTGATAGAGGAGTTGCACAGGTACTGTGACCGTTTTGAAGATCAGATGTGGAATGATCCAGGAGCGGAAAATGTGCATCAGCAGGCGCTGTTGAATGGCTAGAACGGAGGAGCACAATATTCGCCGCCACCTCCACCACCAGTTGTGCATGTGCAAGTTCAAGGATCTTCGTACTGGGAAGCGATGAGGCTCATGAGGGATATGCAAACAGATTACTTTGACGGAAAAGCGAGTGCTATAGCTGGTGACAATTGGAGGAAGAAGTAGGAGGAGAACCTTGATGCAATCAGGTGCCCGTAGGAGTACCGTAGGGATTTGGCTGTGCAACACAAGGGCGATATGGGTTAACTTGGGCCGATTTCAGTGACGAGTTCACCAGGGAGTATTTTTTGCCAGAGGCCATGGATCGGATGGAGAGTGCTTTCGACGATCTTCGTCAGGATAACCGAACTGACCGCGTATACAAGGAAGAGTTCAACCGTTTGAGGAGGTTCACAACCAGACGCTTGACCGTGGCAGATCAGATTCGTAAGTTCATGAATGGATTGAGAGTCGACCTCAGGAACCGTTGTACTATAAGGAAGTATGTCAGTATGGTGGATCTGGTAGAAACTGCTGTTGTGCAAGAAATTAGGCTGTAGGAAGAGCTCAACTGGTGTGCGCCGGTGAAGGCGTGGATGCACCAGTTAGGTCTAGGATGTCATTTCTTGATCTGTGACTATCTTCGGACGTGATTGTCTGTGTGTATTAGTTTAGGACTTTCGTCTGGAAAGGTTATGTATGTGCGAGATGTATATCGTGGGGTTCCTAGGTTCTGTACTCACTGGATAATCCAAATTATTCATCCCTTTTCTTTGTAGGTGAGCGCACTGGCATATAGGAATAGTAATTCGACTTTGTGATGGTTTTGGAAAAACACGAGTTTTATTTTATTATTCACTTTTTATTTTAAAAATATTGTTGTTTCAATTCGGATTTGATATTTAAGTTAAAATGGTTTTTATATGATGTTTTGAATACGATTCTTAAAAATAAAATAACATTTAAATAGCAAATGATTTTTTGTGGTGAAAGTTAATGTATTTGAACGTGACGTCTTGAGTTTCGTCTCGATTTTGAGAGAGGTGGGTGTAACAGAGACTACCTACAAAACTGATTTTTAGGAAAGATGTTTTGACGTGTTGTGTGTTGTAAACTTGAAAACCTTGAGAACTGGTCCGAAATTATTGCGCTCGAGGAGGAGCCACGTATAAGTGTTCTCAAATATGTGTCGCCGTCAACTTTTCGTCGATGCTACCCAAGTACTAATTTTACTTGTTTAAAATTTTCATAAGAAAAACCAACGGTTGCACATATTGTTTTATATTATTTATTTAAAAAGTTATAGTCAGAAGAAAAATATAAGTGGCCGTTCTAAGCTTGTACTTGTGGCATGTTTCTCTGTCGTTGGTTGCCACTTTGACATTTTGCACTTTAACATGCAAGTTTAGACAATTTCACACAACTTCCAATCTTTTGTAACGTATTATTGTCCAGTTACAAAATCTTGTTTTATACCTTTTTCTCACTGAATAAAATATTTAAGACAATTTTAAGATATCCATCAATGTAATCAATTCAAAAATGGTCCATTGGTTAATTTTATTTTGAAGTTGGATGTTCAAATCTTTACATTTGCAATTTCAGTCATTACTGATCATTGTCAATCTCTTAAATAGAATGAATATCCGGAATTCGTCAGATTTTGAATTGAAATTCAATGGTTATAAAAAAGGAAAAAAATAATCCAGCAAAGCACTTATCGAATATTCAAATATGATCACATGGATTGAGTCATATATATTAGTGAATATTATAGATATTTAAAAATAAATGTAATTCGTATTCCAATTAAAACAAGACACGAGCACTTAAGAGTCCAATTATGATGATGACCCAGTAATAGAAAAGTTCAGTGACGTCGATAATCACGTTATTGAGTTAAGTAGACACAAATCTCATCCGTTGCTTATTTGCCTACTTTGTTTAATATATTAATGTCACACATCTCAAATGTAAATCTCTAACCATTAGACTACACATTGAAAACCGGATTTCCAAAAACCATTAGACTACACATTGTTGTTGGCCAATGTTCTTATAAGTATCATCAAACCAAATCATTCTTTATTTTCTACTCCAAATCCAAACCTTACCCTCTCCTACTCCGGTCCGATTTCGAGCTCCGTGAAGAAACAATTCCACCTAAAGAAGATGGCCTCAACCATATTTTTGTCATTCTCTCCACCTGTTTATCCCAAATCTGCAGTTTCCGGTTCATTTCTTCCCACCAAATCAGGGAGTCTCCCGCGGCCTTCTCGCTCCTCCTCGTCGTTTAGTAATATTAGTGTACGGCGGAGAAGCGGTGAGTCGAATGTCCCGGTGGCTTGCTCAACTAGGAGGATGGGATTGCAATGGAGAGATGGAAACGTTTCATTATTATCATTTTCTGGAGCTACGGCTGCAAAGACCGATTCTTCTCAGTTTTTGTCTGCTTTGCTTCCTTTCGTTGTAGTTCTCACGGCCTTGGCCGCTCTTTCATATCCTCCTACTTTCACATGGTATCAATTTATTCCTAATGACTAAACAAGACGAGATTTGAATTGGAATTTAAACATTTTTGTGATATGAGGTACATTTGTTTCCAGGGTATCTAGAGAATTATATGCTCCTGCTCTTGGAGGGATAATGTTATCCATTGGAATCCAGCTTTCGGTTAACGATTTTGCTCTTGCATTTAGAAGGTAACAACAGTCACTTCTATACTCCGAATATATTAAGCCGATTTGTAAATCATCGGGTGGGCAAAAACACTGAACCAAACCGAAATTTGTCTATCCGAACATGAACTGCATTTTATTACTACTTAAATTATCCAAACCGGATTCGAATTTTCTACAATGAACAAAATTAATTGAAAATCAGTTTTGTAATTATATACATATTAAAATATACTAAATTTTATAATATTAATTTAATAATTAATTAGTTTTATGTTTATTATTATTTTTTCTCCTAAAACTGAACCGTACCAAAACGAAAACAATTTAGACTGACCCAAAGTAAATTTCAGTTCTATTTGTAGTTTTTTTCAAGACCGGAATAATTCAAAATCCGAACCAAACCGACCGAATGTATAGTTCTAATATATATACTGTATGTGTCGTCTAGTGAATAAGTAAATAAATGTCTTTGCCTATAACCGAGATATATCTCAACATTTTTCACTTTTTTTTGCAATCTAATTTGCAGACCATTGCCGCTTTCTGTTGGGTTTCTTGCTCAGTACGTTCTCAAACCGCTTCTTGGGGGTTTCGTTGCTAATGCCTTTGGGATGTCTCCAACGTTCTACTCCGGTTTTGTACTCACGTCTTGTGTGGCAGGAGCTCAATTGTCTAGCTACGCGAGTTTCCTAAGCAAAGCAGATGTCGCCTTGAGCATTCTTCTCACTAGCTCCACTACTATTGCCTCTGTAATCGTTACCCCTTTGCTTAGCCGTCTTCTCATTGGATCGGTCGTTCCTGTTGATGCAATCGCCATGTCTAAGTCCATACTACAGGTAATATAAGTTTCTTCTATATCAGTTATAAGCCTCTTCAGTGTTTAATTGGTTAGATCATTTGTAGGTTGTGATTGTCCCTGTGACTCTTGGGCTTGTGTTAAATACCTACGCAAAGCCTGTGGTCACCCTTCTTCGACCCATAATGCCATTTGTTGCTATGGTATGCACTTCTTTGTGCATCGGAAGCCCGCTTTCGATTAATCAAAGTCAGATTCTTTCAGCAGACGGTCTTAGTTTGATTCTCCCGGTTGTGACATTTCATGCTGTAGCATTTGCCTTGGGATATTGGTTCTCTAAGATCCCTGCCTTCAGGTAACTCCATCAGTTTTCAATACGAATAACCTTCCTTCTGCGTTAAGTAATGATTAGCACAACTGCAATTCTTTATTTTATCAGACAAGAGGAAGAAGTTAGCCGGACGATATCACTTTGCACAGGAATGCAGAGCTCGACTTTAGCCGGTCTCCTCGCGACCCAGTTCCTTGGAAGCAGCCAAGCAGTCCCACCAGCTTGCTCTGTGGTTGTGATGGCCATCATGGGACTATGCCTTGCCTCCTTCTGGGGTAATGGGTTTCGAATCAGGGACATTCCATATCTACTAACACCACAAAGTAGTGGCTTTACAGCAGAATCATGAACAGAATCTTCAACGTGAGATCTTTTTCTGCTTGGATAGAAGCATATGGAACCGCACTCTTTTAATGTTCAAAAGGCTTTGGAAGGTTAACAATAGACTAGAGGGATGGTGTAGATAGTGTAAATGTTACACTACATGATGCAAGTAAAACGAAAGGTTCTGCTATACAATATTTACATCCTGATTTTACAGCATCTGTTTGGCTGAAGTTTACAATTTGTATGTAGTTTAGCAAAGAGGACCAAGCAATTTTAGTCTTTTCTTCAAAAATGAGCCATGATATTATAGTTATTGGGCATACATGTCAGCTTGTCTACTACTAGTCTACCAGTAAAAAATTGCAATAGATTCCACGAAAGGAGAGACTCACGAGTCATGAGTCAATGCAAAACGTCCATAAGTTGCAAGAAACAATAGCCTACAGTTCCAAAGTTACGAAAGCCCACACAATTAAGTTCAGCTAAAAACATCACATAGACCTTGAATTACATGAGCTTCTTATCTACGATATGCATCATGCTCTTCAGTACCCAGACATTTAAACGAAACCAAACCCGCACAAGAAAAAATCACAAATTTCACTACCCAACTTAGAGGTTGTACATTGCTAAAGTCATTTAGCTGATGGATGCTAAGCCAAATGGGTTCTAAAAGCACTAACCTTTTTGTTTCCCAGCCATTGCTAAGGTCTTGAACAATCAACATCACCAAGATAGGTCATTGTGTTTCAAAGTAAATTACATTACAAAAAAACTGCAAGAAAATCATTCTTACTTGCATTGCTTCGGCTTTGTTTTCAGGTCAAAAACCGAGCTCCACAAGTCACAACTAGCCTTAAGCCTAATATATGCAACAGTAGGATTCACATACCTATATTGTTAATTCTTTAGCTGTCAATAAGAACTAAAACAACTATCCCCAAGCTTTCATATATCGATATAATTCTCACCACAACCAAGCTCCGATTCTCTTATCGAAACCAATGTTGTGCATTGCCATAAACAATCTACTTCTGTCAATCTCCAAGCTTTCGCATTGAAATCAAATTCATTCATTGCCATAATAAACACAGAACAGAAGAGATATTTTGGTATACTGAAACTTTCAAGTCCAATACATTATCATAACCTTTATACTTCCACCTATAGACAATATAAAATACCAAAAGATCAAAACCTGATAAGATCCATAAGCTTTGGCATCACTCAAAGAAGAGTGTTAATTCTTCAAACTATCCTCATCTGCTATTGTTCAGAATCGAACCCAAAGTACCCAAAACAGCAAAAGCAAGCAAAGGGCTAACGTCAAGCGTATCAAACACCGGAGGGATTATGTTCCTGAAGAGATTCAAATAAGGATCACAGAGATCTCTAATGGCAGACAAAGGCTGACGATCCCACGGGATGTTCGGGAACCAACTAAGCAAAACCCTAACCATCAATACACCACTGTAGATATCAAGCCACTTCGATAGCCCCGCCGCAACAACTGTCAACGGCGTGTTCAGATAACCGGCGGGACGGTCACGGATCGACGCGAAGAACACCGGGCCGTAGATTCGGAGAGAAGCTTGGATCTGTGGGGAGAAGGTTACGATCGCGGCGGAGAGTTTCTGAATCAGGGATTTGGTTACGATTCCGGCTAGAACCGCGAAGGTTGTGATTAATTTAGTCGAGTCGGAGAAGGGGAATTGAGGAGAGGGTTTAGTGGAGAGTGTTGGAGATGAGGAGGTCACGGCGGAGACGATGGTTTTAGGGGTTTTGAGGGAGAGGTTGAATGTGGGTTTATGGGGAAGAGAGAGACGGAGAGGAGGATTAACGGGATGGAGGATGGGATTGAATCTAGGGTTGATTAGGATTGAAGAGCGAAGAGAGAGGATGTTGGAGTTGTTGGTGGTGGAGGAAGCCATTTTCGTTGCTCGGAGCTGGAGATTAGTAGTCCTCAAGCTCAATTAAGCTTTTATCAATAAAGGTGACGGATAAAAAAGTGGAAAATAAAATATTTTTTTTTTTCATATATTTTTGAGTGATTTTGCCAAATAACCATATTGGACTCGGTATTGGACAATATAGCCATGGTATTCATGTATTGAACCAAATAATCAAAATAAAAAATTCCTTCCATTTATAACCTCAATCAATTGGCGGGAGACAAGGGGACGAGAGTTAAGGCTGAGGTTACTTGACATAATTTTTATTAATTTTGAACAATAACTCCGTTGATTTCTACTTTTTTATTTTCCCTGAATTTTCATATGAGCCTCTAGATCTGCACAACCTGTTTCGAATCGATGCTGAAACAGAGCATCGCGTCTTCGTCGACAATCGATCGAAATCTCTTTGTTCTCTCCTCCGAATCTCGCATTCGTGGAGAAAATCCTAGCTCCGACACGTGCTCTTTTTGGATTCGCAGCGGTATCGCCGATTTGGCGTGAGTGTATGCTTTCATGACAGTATCTCCTTCCAAGAGTGCCATCTCTTCCTCGACGTTGTAGAAACCGGATCTGGATTCGGGTCGTAGTCGAATTTGGCCATGGTCATGTCTCAAAAATATGCTTCATGACGTCACCACTTTTCTCTCCCATCCGTTCAAATGCCAGGGTAGTATCGTATTTAATACGTAAATTACATCGTATATTCTAGCCAATACGATGATATGGTCACGCAGTTAATTTATAATTTTTTGATGGTCATTCATGCCAATTTCCCCATATTTTACGAGAGTGATTTTGTTGAAAATTGAAATACGTCGGTTAACCAGTTTATTTAAAAAATGTAATGATTATATTAGAGAAAATCGCATAAAAAACCTTCAGAGTAACAGCCACTTGTATTTTAAACCTTAAAAGTATTTAACTACCACAATAAATCTTCAAGTTAAATATATTAACACATAAAACTTTTAAAGTGGATTTTTGGTACGTGCCGTCAGAATAGTTAACGGTCACCTTTTATTTTCCGTTAAAAAGTGATGACAAGATATTAAAATTATTATTTTAATTAAAAAAGTTTTAAAAATAATATTAACAATTATTTTATTATTTATTATAATTAAAAATAAATAAAAATATCTAAAATGAAAGAAAAAACTAAAATATTTTTTTAATTTTACTCAATTAATATATTTAACAAGAATGCTTATTTTCTGTTAATAACAATAATATAATTTTAAATTTCTGATTTAAGTAAAAAAAATTAATTTTAATTATTATTTATTATGTATCAAAACTAAAACATCTAAAATATTTGAAAGTACAAAAAATTAGATAGAAATATTTTTAATTGTTTTTTAGTTGCGATAAATAATAAAATAATAACTAATGGTAATCTTTTTAGTTAAATATAAATTTGAAGTCATATTATGGGTATTAACCGACAATAAATATTTTTATCGAATATATTAATTGAGGAGAAATAATACAATATTTTAGTTTTTTTGAAAAAAAAAATTTTGTCAACCTTTATTGTTTTCTAATTTTTAGTTTTTTAATTTTTAATTATAATAAACAATAAAATATTTGTTAAATTTTTTTAATTAAAATAAATAAATTTAATGACTTGTCATCACTATTTAACGGAAAATGAACAGTGACCGTTAACTATTCTTACGACACGCACCAAAAATCCACTTTAAAGGTTTTATGTGTTAATATATTTAACTTGAAGGTTTATTGTGCTAGTTAAATACTCTCAAGGTTTAAAGTGTTAAGTAGCTGTCACTCTGAAGATTTTTTATGTGATTTTCCCGATTATATTATTAGTTCTCTTACTGTTATTTATGCAATTTAAGACAAAACAGTTTTTATGATTTTATTTATTTACGAAAAATACTATTCAATTCAAAACTGGTGTTAATGTTATTATCAGTTATAAATTACACTTTTTACTGGCACATTGCGGAGGTCCCATTGGTGGTGAACGAGTGGACTCCAGAGACAGCTCGAGCTCCACCGGATCTCTCAGCCATGCCGTTATTGGTCGATTTCCATGGGGTTCCAAGTCATTTGTACTCTCACAAAGGTCTTAAATGTGCGCTTGCATCCCACCACAGAGAGATGTACGAGATTGGATGTAGCGAGAGTTTTGGTGGAGGTAAACTTGCATAAACAACTCACCGAGAGGATCAGTTTTTCGGATGGCAAGAAAGGTCAGGTGGAAGTTAAGGTATGTTATCCGTGGCTTCCTTCTCGTTGTACTGTCTGTCAAAAGTGGGGACATGAATCCAAGGATTGTCAGGGAGGAAATATCACCATATTACAGAGAGAGGAGGAGACAAATGAGATTCCTCAGTCAGCTTTGCATCCTCCGGCAGCTACACCGTAAATGATATGATCACTGAATTGGAACGTACACCTACGTATTCAAATCAACCAGAGATTCACACTGAAAGAGTAGTGACGCATCGGGAGGTTATAGCTACGATAACTATAAATGGGGAATCAGAAGAAGAGTGGACTAAGGTTTCAGGCACCCGATATTCACCTTCTACTGAGAGTGCTAAGAACGACCTCACCGATAATCTGGAGCAGGAGGTGAGTTCCCCTTCCCGTTTTCAAGCGCTCGCAGAGGTTGAAAAGGAAGAGGGGATACCAGAGGAGATAGAGGAGGGAGATGTTGTAGTAGAGAGAAAGGAGGAAGAGAGAAGAAACACTAAGATTGTGAGGGGTAAAGGACACTCAAAGTCAGGGACTAAAACGTCTAAGAAGTTGATATTTAGAACCAAAGATCTGCTGCAAGCTGCAACCCTCAAAGAACCCAAAAAAGTTTCCTCACGGAAACTATGACGTCGTTTTTCTGCTGGAATATGCGCGGATTCAATGCACCGCGCAAACACGAGGTGGTTAGAAGATGGGTGCAGGAAGAGAAACTTTTGTTTGGCTGTCTTGTAGAAACAAGAGTGTTACATGAAAATCATAGTGAGATTATGAATGTTGCATTTCCGGGTTGGCAATCAATTACAAATTATGATTGCCATCGTTTGGGAAGAATCTGGGTTTGTTGGTCAGATGCAGTGGGGGTCACATTACTCCATAAGAGTGCACAGATAATGACTTGTGCTATCCAGGTACTCATCACTGGAGTGGTATTTATATGCTCGGCCATCTATGCGTCGAATATTGAGGTGGATCGTAGGGTGTTATGGGAAGAAATTAGAGCTACCAGGGCTGCGTATGGGCATTTGTCAAAGCCATGGATCCTAGTAGGGGACTATAATGAAACGTTAGCTACAGGGGAGCATTCTCGTGGGTGTGATCAGAGGGTTACTCAAGTGGGAATGCACCAGTTTCAGAATCTGGTCGTGGACTGTAATCTGGTGGATCTCAATCATGTTGGTGCCTTATTCACCTGGTGGAATAAAAGACAAAATGACCCAATTGGGAAAAAACTAGATCGAGCTCTGATTAATGGTGAATGGCTAAATGAGTTCCCGCACTCATTTGCTAGCTTTGAAGGAGGTGGGATATCAGATCATGCGAGATGTACTATCCGTCTCTCTCAACAAACTTCGGAGACCAGAAAGCCATTTAAATTCTTCAATTATTTGGCTAATCATGATCAGTTCATTTCAACAGTAGCAGAGATTTGGAATGCACAGCCACCTCTCTACCACTCCCGTGCTGCTTTATACAAATTTCATAAGCAACTAAAGTTACTGAAGCATGACCTTAGGGCTCTAAACCGTACGCAGTATGGTGATTTGCCAAATCGAACCAAGAAGGCATTTGAAGAACTATGTGCTTGTCAGAATCAAGTGTTACTTAATCCTACAGCAGATGCAATGCAAGCAGCTGCAGAAGCTTCAGATCGGTGGAATCATTTGGCTTGAATAGAGGAGAGTTTCTTCAGACAGAAATCCTGTGTAAAATGGCTAGCAGTGGGAGATCTATACACTGTTGCTTTCCATAGAGCAGCAGCGGGGCGTACAGCTCGCAATGCAATAAAGTACTTGGAGACTGAGACGGGGACAGTGCTTACAGAGCTGACGGATATCAAGCGAGAGGCAGTGACTTATTTTCAGCGTTTCCTACAGGCACAAACACTTGAATCCGCTGATGCTACATTGGAAAGTATGCAGGAGCTACTCAGCTATCGGTGTACAGCTGACTCTGTGGCTGCTCTGGTGGCTCCTATAACAGCTACAGAGACCAGGCTGCTCTTCATTCACTACCGAACGACAAGGTTCCAGGACCAGATGGATTCACGAAGGAATTTTATGTCTCTGCATGGCCTGTTATTGGTAAAGATTTCGTTACAGCTGTCCAATCGTTCTTTCTGTTTAGGTTTTTGCCAGCCAGTGTTAATGCTACTATACTCTCACTGATACCGAAGCATGACAGTGCTAAAACAATGAAGGACTATCACCTGCTATATAAGGTCATATTTAAGATCCTAGCAAAACGCTTGAAGGTCTTGCTTCCGGAGGCTATTGAAGCAAATCAGAGTGCATTCATCAAGGGGCGCCTCCTTCTTGAAAATGTACTCCTTGCTTTGAAATTGGTCAATGGGTATCACCAGCCTGTTAAGTCAGACAGATCAGCCATTAAATTTGACATTGCCAAAGCTTTCGACACAGTTAAGTGGCCTTTCATCAGAACCGTATTGCAAGCGATGGGAATACCAGATCTATTCATTCATTGGGTCTACATATGTATCTCCACCGCTTGTTTTTCAGTTGCAGTAAACGGCAATTTGGAGGGGTTTTTTACTAGTGCGAGAGGGATACGTCAGGGCTGTTCTTTATCGCCATACTTGTATGTTATTCTCAACAACATTTTATCGAAGATGCTGAATAAAGCGGCTGTCAATGGGGAGTTTGGCTATCATCCGCAGTGTCGGGAACTGGGACTTACGCACTTGAGTTTTGCTGACGATATCTTGGTATTCACAGATGGCTCCCCGACGTCTTTGACTGGGGTCTTGGGAGTTTTTAAACGCTTTGCGCTTGTATCAGGTCTGCAAATAAACGTCTCCAAGTCATCCATTTATGTGGCAGGAGAAGGGCATCCTGGCATGTACAATGCAATTACAGATGCAGGCCTTTCTGTCGGGACCCTTCCTATCAGATACTTGGGCCTCCCACTAACAACAAAGACACTTACAGCAGTGGATTATGAACCATTAGTGGACAGAGTACGTACTCGTTTCCTCTCCTGGGCACACAGTCCATTATCGTACGCTGGTAGACTTGGGCCTCCCGCTAACAACAAAGACACTTACAGCAATGGATTATGAACCATTGGTGGACAGAGTACGTACTCGTTTCCTCTCCTGGGCACACAGTTCATTATCGTACGCTGGTAGACTGCAATTAATAAAGTCAGTGATTAACAGTATCACAAACTTCTGGAGCTCGGCGTATATACTATCTAAGAAATGTTTGGTGCAGATTGAGAGCATGTGCAATGCGTTTTTTTGGTCGGGGTCACCCACAAACACTCATAAAGCGAAGGTCTCATGGATGGAGGTTTGCTATCCTAAGTCCGAGGGAGGTCTAGGGCTGCGTGGGCTCAGGGATACATCTCGGGTTTTTGCTCTAAGTCTTATCTGGAGACTTTTCTCTCTCTCGGGATCCCTTTGGGTGGCTTGGATACATCGATATTTATTGAATAAGCAATCTTTATGGGCAGTGAGACAAGGCTTTAAGGGATCCTGGATATGGCGCAAGTTGCTTAAACTCAGAGATCAAGCTTTTCCATTCTTAAGGTTTGACATCAGGGATGGGCAATCGGTTTACTTCTGGTATGATGATTGGCTAGAAGAAGGCAGACTTATTGATGTGACAGGAGAAGTTGGCACTCAAATCTTCGGTGTGCAGAAGCATGCGACAGTTGCTGCAGCGGCTATAGCTACGGGCTGGGAAATTCGTGGTCACCGGGGTAGACGGTTTCAGAACCTCCGTGAAAGAATACTTGCCCAGCCAATACCAAACCCAACAGCTGGTGCAGATGTTGTATTACAGAGACACGATGTGGATGTCTTATAGTTCGGAGTTTTCATCTTCCAAAACGTGGAATCAGATTCGATCAAGAAAGGAAGAAGTCAACTGGTACCGATTGGTCTGGTTCTCGCAAGGGGTTCCACGCCAATCTTTCATGGTATGGCTTGCAATCCCGAATAGATTATCCACAGGAGACCGTATGAGAGGTTGGGGACAAACACAAAACTGTGTTTTCTGTGGAGAGCTCGACGAGACGAGAGATCATCTATTCTTTGCCTGCCCGTACAGTTATACCGTCTGGCTAGCATTGGCAGGAAATCTCATGGGTCCTGCGGCAAATCCGGACTGGCAAGACACGTTGAACCACCTTATCCAAGTAAGTCCTCGCAGAATGGACACGATTTTACTGAAGCTAGCTTTCCAGGCATCGATATATCATCTTTGGAGAGAACTAAACTCAAGACGTCATGGAGGCCAATGCGTCCCTCATCAGCAATTGTCGCGAACTATTGATAAGGCTATACGAAATAGGATTAGTTCACTTAACTACCGCTTCCCACACAAGCTTGAAGGTCTTATGAGGAGATGGTTTGCTTGCAGCAATGTTTGAGCTACGGTTGGGGGCTGAATTGGTTCCCTATGTTTTCATTTTTTTGATTTCCAACTTTTGTAAATAACCATTCTTTGGAGCTTTTGATCAATAAATTTCACATTCCATCAAAAAAATTACACTCTTTACTATCAGATTTTGGAGAAATCGGTCAATTCGTATCCAAATTTGTGGGAGAATAGCCGATTAGAACCTAAACAATTTTGGTGTGCTAATTAGTACTTAAACTCTTAAAAAAATGAATATCAATACACGAACTTTGGTTTATTTGTCCAAAAATAACATTGACCAATATAGTCAACACTCCTATTTCGTTAACGGCGATTACTCAACTGGCAGGTCAGAGTTCCAGTTGAAACAATAACCAAAACGATGTCCTTTTATGTGTTCGAAAATTAAAAATTAAAAATTAAAAGCGACCTCGACACAGCTTCATCCTCTCTCTCGACTCACATCAGCGACCTCGGCCTTCTCCTCAGTTCTGGTGTCCTCCATCAAAACGCCATTGTTTTATCCCTCCATGCTCCTACCTCAGACAAAGACGACATTGCCTTTTTCATCAGAGATCTCTTCACTCGTCTCCAAACTGGCGGCGTTGACTTCAAGAAGAAATCGCTCGAGTCTCTCCTTCAACTCTTCACTGATAGCGAGAAATCAGCAAGAATCGTAGCTAAAGAAGGTAATGATGGTTACTTAGTCACTCACCTCGATCTCCATCACCATCCTCTGATTCGCGAACATGCTCTCCTGCCGTCTCGTTGCTTACTTCATCAAGCGTTGATTTGCGAAAGACGGTTTTTGAAGAAGGCGGACTAGGTCCTCTGTTATGATTACTCGAAACTGGATCTCATCCGTTAAAGACTCGAGCCGCGGTGGCGATTGAAGCCATAACCGCCGATCCGGAAACCGCCTGGGCTATATCAGCCTAGGGTGGCGTCACTGTTCTAATTGAAGCTTGCAGATCGGGTTTTCTAGAAGTACAAGAGCATACCGCTAGTGCTATAAGCAATATCGCCGCCGTGGAAGATATCAGAACGATGCTCGCGGAGGAAGGAGATGTACCGCTTCTTCTCCCACTCTTAATATCCGGTTCATCGTCGTTACAGGAAAAGACGGCGAACTTCATCTCCTTACTCTCATCTTCCGGTGAGTATTTCAAAGTTTTGTTAGTTAGAGAGAGGAGAATGCAGATTCTGATTCATTTAGTTCAGGATTCTTCAAATCCCGACAGTATAAAATGAGCGATCTCCGATTGTTTAATCTCGCTAATCAAATTGATGGATTCGCCGAAAACTGATGGTTTTTTTTTCCAATCATTTTGGCAATTTTTTTTTTTAATTTTTCGAACACATAAACGACGTCTTTTTTGTTATTGTTCCAACTGGGACTCTGACCTGGCAGCAGAGTCATCACCGTTAATAGAATAGGAGTGTTGACTAACGGGATATTGGTTAATGTTGTTTTTGGCCAAACAGACCAAAGTTTGTGTATTGATATTCAATTTTTCAAGAGTTTTGGTACTAATTAGCACACCAAAATTGTTTAGGTTTTAATCGGCTACACTCCCACAAGTTTGGGTACGAATTGGCCGATTATCCTCATATTTTGTATATACAAAACTATTCATCTGATAACACTGTTCATCTTTGTCCGTCAATTTATGTGAATTTAATGGTTAA
Organism: Alliaria petiolata; assembly: GCA_020283515.1. Lineage (NCBI taxonomy): Eukaryota > Viridiplantae > Streptophyta > Magnoliopsida > Brassicales > Brassicaceae > Alliaria > Alliaria petiolata. Next base: position 329,828,085 of record JAHZTW010000001.1, on the reverse strand, counting down.
CTATGTGATTAATATTGAAACTAATGTTGTAACACGATAATATATTATATATACAGATAATATTAACGTGATAATATCTTACATATTCGCATAATATTTATAACATGATAACATATTTCATATCGACATGCTATTAATACTTATAACGTGCTACAATATTAAATATCTGAATAATAATTGTATTAAGATAAATATATATATATATAACAATAATATATATATTAATGTATACGTTATACTAGGTAATCACCAATAATAGCACAAAATTAACATAATAAAAAATATAATAATAAGTAACACATAATAAAATTAATAACGATAACAAAATTGAGTTACCGTCACGAATATGATCCGCTAACACGACTATCATCATCATCATCGTCACCAACACCACCAACATCATCGTGCCGCCCCATCATCGTTACCGCCACCATCATCGTTACCGCCATCATTGTTGTTACCACCACCATCATCGCCACCGCCACTGTTACTGCCACCGTCATCGTTACCACCACTATTGTCGTCACCACCATCGTCATCGTAACCACCATAACTGATACATGCACCACCATCACCATTATAATCACCACTAACGTCACTTTTACCATCACTATTGCCATCCTACTATCTCGTAATCTTTCACCCCCATTATTACTCTCCATCGTCATCTTAACTATCACCACCACCATTTTCTCTACTTCTTCTTAGACATAAATTGAAGAGAGAGAAATACAAAAGGTAAAAACAAAGGTTAAAAGAGTAATTGCATGCTAAACACTAGGTGTCAGAATTATTACTTTTATATCGGTTAATTTTCTAAACTCTAAACTCCCCGCGTTACAATTGCTTTGTTTTACAAATATTTTTTTTAAAACAAGTCTCGCTAGAGGAGTATTGAATTTAGAGGTTTAAAGGATATTCAATGACTGATTTACGAAAAAAGCATTTGGTTACACAAAAATGCACTTTTTACCGATGAGAGATTTTTATTCTATTTTTCTTATGTATTCTTGCAATAATCTCTCTCTCTCTCTCCACCCTCTCTCTCTCTCATCTTCTTTTAATTTATTTTTAACATTAATTACTAATCTACAAAAAAATATAATCATCATCTATTTATCTCCCCTTCACCAATTTTCTTAGCTTCTTCGATATCCTTCTGTCCAAAATTTGTGGATACACTATGATACAGTTAGTAGTATCGTAAATAAAGTGACAACGTATGATGGACAAGTTGTAAACATTGTGTTCCAATGGATAAGATATCGTGCACATGCGAATAAACGGGCTCCAATGTATGGTAAATTATGGTGAATACTGTGTTCGAACACTTTGAAGGTGAAGATTTCATGGACAAGTTTTAAACACTTTGTTCCAATGGGTATATATCATGAACTTCATAAAAGGGGTCCAATGGATGGTAGATTGTGGTGAACACTATGTCAAACTCATTGAAGAAGAAGATATCGTGGACGCGAGATCGTGAATTAGTTCCAATTGATTGTAGATTGTGGTGAACACTGTATTTAACACTTTAAATGACAAAGATATCGTAAACATGAGATCGTGGACTCCGTTCACTATATTAATTGATTATATCCATGATATAGTATCCACACTATCTTGTACATGTTATTTTGTTCACATGTTACTGATTGATGGGTTATATAAGTTTGGACCATCTTCAACAACAATGAAGCTAGTCGATGGTTCAACTGTGGGGGTACTTGGAATTTCTAAAACTTGAATGTCCAGATTGTTTTTACTTGATTCCTACTGTTATTCTGGTCTTGAACAACAATGAGAAGCACGAAGTCTCTGGACTTTTGGGGAGACCATCCTAGCAACAATTGGCACAGTGATTGATTCACCAAAGAAGAAAATCACATTCACTTATATCGATACAATGACTAAGTATGAAGTGTTCCTGCAAAGATGGGCAGAAAGGAAGCATACTCTACAATCAACAAGGAGAAAGAAGAGAAGAAGCGCAAGAAGACAGAGAAGACAAAGGAGAACAAAATCTCCTTGGATGACACCTTTAAAGCTTAAAGAAGGAGGACAACTCGAGCTAAACAACCTTAAAAACAAGTGCTGAGTGGGAGGCACCCCACTAGTAAGTTTTATTTATGTTTTTGCATCGAGTACTTTGATTTTTAATAAAATTATTTGGAAAGTTTCAGTCAAAAGTAAAAAAAAAAAAATCAGATTCCCCAAGGTCCGGTCGACTAGAATAGGTCGATTGGACATGTGATACGGTGGGGTTTGTTACTTCAAGTTTTACCCCTAAGATAGCTGCAAGTGCACAACAATAAGAGTAGTATATTAAGGGATCGAATCTACAGAGATTGTTGTTTTGTTAAAGTCCTAGGATTTCTAACTTCTTTAAACCAAAGGGGAACTTGGGGGTGTAGTGTGTCACGGTTTGCAGTAGTAATATCAAGCAGCGGAAAAGAAATAAACGGTTGTAAATCAATGAATAAAAGGCATTGGGTTCAGGGGTGTTCTCCGGGGTTCATGGATCGGATCTAACAAGCAATAGGATAGGTTCTAGATGATTCAATGGGTTAGGTTCTTAAGCTGAAACAGCCGACTATGACTACCCCACTCTCGCGGATCTAGCCACCTACGTTTGTCTTATACTGCGGATATGACTTCTCATCCCACGATACAAGACAACCGCACATACATATCATTCACCTATTTGTAAACACTCACGGTGCGGTCCGTCGATATGCCTAAGCATCCTACGGTGCGATCCGCTCGTTAACTTCTAGATCCATACGATAGACCTGATATCTCTGTAAATTGCATGTTTTTAACACATATTTCATGCTAGTTAGGACCTCATTCTTGCACTTTCGTCTTAGTTTTCATCACATTTTCACTCATGATAGGATTATATGCATTAGGTTAGGTTTTTGCATAGTCTTGCATGTTTGGAGTGTTTTCTCAGGTGCTTTAGGATGGTCCGAAGAGGAAACCAATAAGGGAGATCTCAAATGGAGGACGAGCAGATGATATCGAGCATGAATCACGACCCCGTAGCCGATATGGACAAGCGCATTATGAACCTCGACAAATAGCAGCGACTTGGGCCCGAAAGAGGCACCCCGGAGCGAAGATCCAGTAAGAGAATTTCATGAAGACGGATATCGGAGCAAGGAAACGGGAAGTACCCGATTCAAGTAACAAGGAAGGCGAGCCTTCACGACATGATCCCGAAACACTTGCCCGATATGGAGCCTACCCGAAGAATCAGAAGAGTTAGCATATCGGCTTCCTCACCACGACTTGAGCCCGAAACGCTACAGTCCAAAAGAGTACCATTTCGGGAAAGTGGTCCCAACGTTTTAGGTTTTTCCTCTTTTATGTATAAATACTTTGTCCCCCACTCCTTTCAAACCACGACGCTTTCTAGTTTTAATTTCTGTCTTCTTTTGAAACCGAGAACTATCTTGTATTTTCCACCATTGAAGCTTGTTTCAAAGCTTTGATTTTTATGCTATTTTGAAGTTTTAAGAATTATCGCTTAGTGTATTTCAAGAAAGCTTCTTCCTTTTCTTATTTTCGACTATCTTGCAACCCATGAGTAACTTTCTTATCCTTATGGATCTTGAGGTTTCTCAAATGGTGCGTGAATAGTCTTTTTAGGATTTTGATGGGTTGAAAGGACCAAGGGACTCTCGGATTTATATTTCTTTCTTAGCTAAAACATAAATTTAGATTCTTTCTTGTTTATCATTCCCAAAGCTTAGTCTAGTCTGGCCATCTAGCCTAAAGTTCACAGGCGGCTTGACACGAACACCACGTGCTTGCTTAGTCGGATCCAAGAACAAGAGTTCGATTCCTTAGTCTCAGACTAACCATCTGTCTAAGGGTCTTACGGTTCAATAGGGACGTTGTAGATGCTTGTTTCTTCTATTGTACCGCTATGCGAGAGCTAGTCTATGGTGATAGAGATTCAAAGAGTTTAGACCCAAAAACCATGGGCTAAACGATTTGAGGATCCCTTTACCTAAGAAT
>JAHZTW010000001.1:329811387-329822742 GCA_020283515.1 Alliaria petiolata | reverse complement strand
AAAGTCGAGCTTCCAAGGACAAGGAACCGAGATGTTCAGTGCTTTAAGTGTCACGGCAAAGGTCATTATGCCAATGAATGTTCCAACAGAAGAACTATGGTGTTAAGGGACAATGGTGAGATCGAAACTGAAGAAGAGAAGTCTGAATCTGAAACATCTACGGATCTTTATGAGGAGCATGCGACTACTGGAGATTTATTGGTTACTAGAAAGGTTTTGATCACAAACAGCAAGTCTGAAGAAGAAGAGCAGCGAGAAAACTTGTTTCATACAAGATGTTTGGTCAAGGAGAAAGTTTGTAGTCTCATCATAGACGGTGGAAGCTGTACCAACGTTGCTAGTACAACTATGGTGGAGAAGCTGAACTTGGAGACTAAGAAACATCCCAAACCGTACCAACTTCAGTGGCTGAACGATCAAAGAAACATGAAAGTTACTAAGCAAGGGGAGGACGTTCAGTACGAAGATGTTAACTACATCAACGCTCAAGGAGGTTATAACAATTGGAGACCAAACAATAACCTGTCTTACCGGAGCACAAACGTCGCTAACCCACAAGACCAGACATACCCTCAGCAGCATGCAGGAGGAGCAAAACAATTTGTGACCTACACGAACCAACAAGGCTTTGTACCAAGATTCCCATTTCAAGGTGGGTATCCCCCACGACAACAAGCCGTTGCACCTCCTGGTTTCCAACAACAACAAGGAAATCCACCTGCTCCAGCTAATTTTGACTTGGAAGGCACCCTAAAGCAACAACTCCACGGTCAAACACACATCCAAGCGGATATACACAAGCATTTCGCCGAAGTGCATAACAAGATAGATGGAGTTAACACCGAACTATCCGGGAAGATTGAACCCTTAACCGCGTTAAAGCCCTTGAGAACAACAAAGGCATAGCATCGACAAGCCAGACAAGCAACCTTCTCGGAAAAGCCATCATGAACCCAAAGGAGTATTGCCAAATGATCACCAGTAGCGACATTGAAAAATGGGATCAGGCCGATATTAGCAACTCAAATCGGACTCAAGTCGATGAGGACATCGACATCCTAAGAAGGAGAGGGAGTTCGAAAAATTTGGAAGCCTCTGAAGAGAAATCAGCCACTGATCCGCCAAAAGCACCATTCCTGCGCGTCTACAAACCACCTATGCCATACCCCCAGAGGCATAAGAAGCGTCTAATAGAGGAACAAGAGGCCGAATTGATTGAAACCTTGAAGAAGGTTGAAGATCTCTTCAACAGTGGTGACAAAACGAAGCCTATTCCAGCTTTCCTAGTAACTTTGAAGGACAAGCTCTATGTTGATGCAATGGCAACCTTAGGAAGGAATGCAGCAGCTCGTGAGGAGAAACCTAAGGAAGAAACCTTAGTAGTGAAGAAGCTCGAGGATCTAGGATCATTCACTCTTCCATGCACACTCGGAGGAATCACCTTTGACGACTCTTTGTGTGATCTTGGTGCAAGCATCAACGTTATGAGTCTAGCCACAGCTAAGCTTCTCGGGTATGACACTTATACCGACTGCAAGAAGCCGTTATCACTGGCCGATGGAAGTGAAAGAAAGACAGTTGGGAAGCTACTGGACTTGCCTCTCATGATTGGAAATGTGCTATTGCCAAGCGAGTTCCTAGTGATAGAAATGGACCAAGATGTCAAAGAAACCCTTCTGTTGGGAAGACCTTTCCTAGCCTCTGCCGGTTGTATGTTTGATTGCAGAAGCGGCAAGGTAGAGCTAAGGCTAACCGGGAGCTTGGTGATGTATTTTGACACAAAGGGGAAGATAATCGACGAAAAGGAGCATGCATACTCCCTTGTGCTCAAGAAGGCGATTGAGAAAACCCAAGACCCATCCTTGGAAATATGCTACGATGGAGCTAGCTTTGATGGAGTTTCGCTCAACGCTATGTTTGAGGAATAGCCAAAAGAAGTCCAAGAAGCACCAAAAGAGGTGATCACTTGCAAGAAGTCCTATGTGAAAGGACCAACCCTCAGTGATCTTCTGGAAGGTATGACTCTTAAACCTATTCTCTCTGATAATGGTGAGATGAGATACAAGTTGAAATGCAAGGGAAAGATCAGACCCTTTGCTTACCTTAAGGTGATAAAAGACACCGATTTGACCAATCAAGAGGGTTCTAAGGTGAGCAAAGAGGGGACATCCAATGTATCTCTGGCTGATTTCATTTCTGTGATTAAGGAAAGTATAGATCCTCCCACATGATCGAGGGGTGTTCGTTTCTCCCTTTCATACTGAAAAATGATCAAGAAAAGTCAAGCTAAGTGACTCAAAATAAAGCGCTCTTGGGAGTTTCCCCAAGTTTATCCATGTACATATTAATGCTTTTTCTAGTCTAGTTCAATGTTTTCAGGATCCCATAACAGATAGGGTGGGGTCACCTACACATAAGAGGAGCCATAACCTATGAGAAGTTGTCTAGCACTGCAACGGGATTTATTATCGGGTTAACACCATGATATTGTCCCTGGGCATTCTCTGTCGAGCAGGCACAATGGTGTGTAGCCGATATAGAACGAAGCCCAAGCTAGACAACCTTCACTGTGGTCACATATCGGGAACCAGCCGATATCCAAAACTTCAATCATACCATATCGGATTCAACCCGATATGGCCGTCTAGGTAATTGGGTATTTAGACTTAGCCAATCCGAGAAAAGCGCTCAAATTCATGGCCCACTTTTCCGGATAAGGCAAGAATACTTGGTTGGGGTTAGCCGACAGCTATTCCCCAAACCAAGAAACCCTAGTCAAACCCCTTTTCTCCCCTTGTCTCCTCTTTATAAAAGCTATCGCCTCTCTCGTTTTCATTCACCATCGCTCTCAAACCCAGAAAATTATCTTTAGCTTTTAATTTTGCAACCCGAATCTGTGCATCCTTCCAAGAATTTTTGCAGATTTCGTGCTAAGGTAAATACTTGCTCTAGAACGATATGATTGAGTATTGCTTAGGATTGTTTAGATTCGTCGCATTAGGGGTTTGAGAGTAGATGGAGAAACGTTTGGTAGACAATTTTGCATAAAAACTTAGGGTTTTTTGTAGGATTTTCTGGAATTTTGGCATATCTATTTGTGAGGATAGCTTCACGGCTAAACTCTTTTGAAATGTTGAGATTCTGAAAATCCCCTTCCCCTCCTTTTGATTAATGCATGCCTGTCTAAAATCTGAATCTGTGAAGAACAACTTATAAGGAAAATTCTTTATCCTTCACGATTTATGATTTGTCCCGATCTAGTAATAATTCGAACATGTTTGCTTGGGTCTCTTTAGTCATGAATAGAGTTGCCTTAGGTTTAAACATACATGTAAGATAGCCTTTGCTCTTATTGTTTTTCCTTGTGCTTACACACTTTCGATTGTTTTTTATTGTTAGGTACAATGGTAGGAGCAACGAGAAGCGGAGCTGTTCTTGGGAGATCAAGGGAATACCAAACAGAGAAGAGAGAAGGAAAGAGGCCAGTGGGAAGTTCCAGCCGAGCGGCTACAGTGCGCTCACCCACACGTGCATCGGGAAGGAGAAGTACGAGTTCCCGACACACCCTAGCCGAAATGCGTGCATCATTCAAGCGAATGGAGTTCAAAGCCACACGCTACCCCCATGAGGAAACAATGATCGAATTGGGTATCTACGAAGACTGCCATATCCTTTTCAATGCAATGGGTCTAAAGCGATTCATGGAAAATTCCTATGCATCCCATGACGAAGCAACTTTCCAGTTCCTGTCAACACTGGAAGTGACCTTCTATGCTTTTGGAGAAGAGACTCCAGAGGAAGACGGTTATGGCTACATCCGTTTCAAGTATGGGAGCGAGACACACCGAATGTCATTTCGGGAACTGGAGTCAATATTTGGATTTAGCCAAGGCGATATGCGCGAGATGACCCTGAATATAGAAAGGGAGGAGCTGGAGGCACTGTGGATTCACATTTGGGTGGGAACTTACAAGCCCGGAGTGAACAAGAGCACCAGGATAAGGCACCCAACCTTGAGGTATGTGCAAAGAGCCATTGCACATACTTTCTTTGCAAGGAAGGAATGTGGGGCTGTCCTGGCTAAGGAGCCGGAGATAATGGATGACGGTCTGGTAGAAATCATTCAAGAGACCCGGGACGAGGTCAAACTAAAGGGAAGCAGAAGGAGGACCGGGTTGATCACGATATTGCTCAAGGAGCTTCTCCATTACAAATTGTGGATGATCTCCACACCGATCGATAGACCTCAAGTGGGCTGTGGAGGAGTTGTATCTGCCATCCTGAGAGGGGCTGGTGTCGATCTTGAGGAGCCAACTCATGGAATCCGTTGGATAGACATCGCGTACTTGAAGAAGTGCCAGTTTCTCGGGAAGCCATATCGGCATGGACATCGATATCAGTTCACCTTCCCGTCAGGACAAGCAGCCATGCTGTTCCTACCTAACCCGTATTTGACCACGATAAGGGAACCTAAGCATCTGGATTTCGAGCCGCAGGACGAGCATCTTTTCCCTTATGGAGCTGACTTCCATGGGGATTACGAGGAGAAATATCAGGAAGAAACCGGTGAAAGATCGTTCGATCAGGAAGCTAGTCTCCACGGTGAAAGGAATCAAAGGGCATGTGAAAGGCCTTAAAGGCCAAATCAAGTCGCTCACCTCGAAGCTGAAGGGCTCGACATCATCACCACGGCTTGAAGCCGATATATCTCCGGAGGAACCAGAAGGAAATGAAGAGGAGGAATCTGACGAAGCGGACAGCCAAACGTCCCAGGAGAGGCATTTCTTCTCGTTCCTGCCAAGAGAACACGAGCATAGTGAGCCGGGAAGACGTTCCTGCCAAAAAGAGAGCATATCGAGGAAAAGGCGTGCGAGCCAGTCCCCGATACCAGAATCGGACAACCCTTCCTTCTCGACCAGTGAGGACACCACGTCCTCACATCACACTGAACATTGAGGTACCACTCCAAAACCATTGTATATAAGCATTTTCCCTTTTATCTTCTTGCTTTCTGCTTAAACATTTTTTGCATTCTCTTAGGGCCGTGTTCTTCCTCTCTTCTATCACATAGGGACTGTGCGATTTAAGTTTGGGGGAGTACGTAGTGCACGCATTACTTATATTAACCATCTTGCATTCATTAAACTTGCATAGAAAAAAAAAAATTTGAAAAAATTGTTCCACAAAAAGATTTATGTAGTTGCACCACATTAGGATTCATAAGCATTCACATAAGGTGTTAAGTGTAGCGAATCCTTGTAAATAGCCATTTTTAAGTCATGAATTCAATGCCTTAGTTCTTGTTTGATTGATGCATTTTGAATTAGACTGAGCTTAAGGCAGCACCACATTTGGAATTTATCTTGTGAAATTCGGTTTTAGCTTGATGCATTGCGATTTGAACCATTTCCCTAATGAACTTGAACTGTTAAGTTGAAAATCTAATTATCTTGTTCATACTTGTCAAATAACTCATAGATTTCGCTTGGACTTTCTTTCCCTCTTTACCACCCTTCTGCTAGTCCAAGTACCAGACTACACACGAAACCAAAACCTTTGTTTTAAACCATAAACACTTTTGTGAGAGCATGTGAGGCCTTCGCACCATTTTCAAATCTTCTTAGGCAAAAAGTGTTGGGTTTAGACCGACAAGGTTGAATTTCCATGCAGGCGTTGGCTCACATCTCGAGTCAACACTAGGTTAGGTGGTGTAGATACTGAAATTGGCTACATACCGAAATAAGGAGCCGATATTACTGGGTAGACTAGGAAAAGGGGGTGTATTCCGATTGATCATACATTGACAGAAGGAAAAAGGAAAAATACCAAGGAGTCAGACGGGGACACGTATAAAGGAGATGGCGGCACCAAAAAGGCTTGAAAACAAAAGAAGAAAAAGGCGATTCCAAAAGAAAGCAAAAGAAGGCCAATCAACAAAGTCTAAATCCGGCCATCAACACCAAAGGTGAAATGTAAGGAATGCAACAAAGAAGCCAGAAAGCCGAAATCGATCTCCAACAAAGAATAAGTCCCCCGAAATGACCAGGAAAGGTAATATCGAGGAGTAATAACGGGGATAAGGCGAAATGCCAAAAGAAAGGGTAGCTTAGGAGGGAGCAGTTTAGACTAGGGTAGGAAACGAAATAGATGTTCTGGGTAGATGGGAGTCTAGCCTTGTATGCATCCATTGGTTTTTACTCTTAGCATTTTGGATTAAGAAGGCTCCTTTCAAGAGTGATCCCACTAAAACACTTAACCCGTTCGCACTACGAGTTCATATTTAGCTCGTGACCTTATCCTGAACCAAGTGAGTTAATTGACAGGCATGAATGAGATCCACTCTTTAAATTTCTTAATGAATGTGAAAGGGAATTGGGAATTTGAATGTGCATCTAAGTTGGGATTGATTTTGCTCGATATTGTGATGAATGTGGCTAAGACTTTTTGGATAGGTAGAATTCGACTTGCATCCTAGAAACCTGAACTTAGACATTGAGTTGATTTCTTTTAGATGGCGTTTTGGAGTCAAACTTACACCTTTTATTTTAAAACCTCACCCCTCCGGTTGGCTTTTGCTTGAGGACAAGCAAAAAGGCAAGTTTGGGGGTGTTGATATCTCTGTAAATTGCATGTTTTTAACACATATTTCATGCTAGTTAGGGCTTCATTCTTGCACTTTCATCTTAGTTTTCATCACATTTTCACTCATGATAGGATTAGATGAATTAGGTTAGGTTTTTGCATAGTCTTGCATGTTTGGAGTGTTTTCTCAGGTGCTTTAGGATGGTCCGAAGAAGAAACGAAGAAGGGAGATCTCAAATGGAGGACGAGCAGATGATATCGAGCATGGATCACGACCCCGTAGCTGATATGGACAAGCGCATGATGAACCTCGACAAGAAGCAGCGACTTGGTCCCGAAAGAGGCACCCCGGAGCAAAGATCCAGCAAGAGGATTTCATGAAGACGGATATCGGAGCAAGGAAACGGGAAGTACCCGATTCAAGTAACAAGGAAGGCGAGCCTTCACGCCATGATCCCGAAACACTTGCCCGATATGGAGCCTACCCGAAGAATCAGAAGAGTTAGCATATCGGCTTCCTCACCACGACTTGAGCCCGAAACGCTACAGTCCAAAAGAGTACCATTTCGGGAAAGTGGTCCCAACGTTTTAGGTTTTTCCTCTTTTATGTATAAATACTTTGTCCCCCACTCCTTTCAAACCACGACGCTTTCTAGTTTTAATTTCTGTCTTCTTTTGAAACCGAGAACTATCTTGTATTTTCCACCATTGAAGCTTGTTTCAAAGCTTTGATTTTTATGCTATTTTGAAGTTTTAAGAATTATCGCTTAGTGTATTTCAAGAAAGCTTCTTCCTTTTCTTATTTTCGACTATCTTGCAACCCATGAGTAACTTTCTTATCCTTATGGATCTTGAGGTTTCTCAAATGGTGCGTGAGTAGTCTTTTTAGGATTTTGATGGGTTGAAAGGACCAAGGGACTCTCGGGTTTATATTTCTTGCTTAGCTAAAACATAAAGTTAGATTCTTTCTTGTTTATCATTCCCAAAGCTTAGTCTAGTCTGGCCATCTAGCCTAAAGTCCACAGGCGGCTTGACACGAACGCCACGTGCTTGCTTAGCCGGATCCATGAACAAGAGTTTGATTTCTTAGGCTAAGACTAACCATCTGTCTAAGAGTCTTACGGTTCAATAGGGACGTTGTAGATGCTTGTTTCTTCTATTGTACCACTATGCGAGAGCTAGTCTATGGTGATAGAGATTCAAAGAGTTTAGACCCAAACGCCATGGGCTAAACGATTTGAGGATCCCTTTACCTAAGAATCACCATCAAAAGACCAAGTCTTGATGTGATCCAAAAGCTTTAGCTTGATAAAACAAAAACTGAGAGTCACCTAGTTCATAAAACCCATCTTGATCCTTCTTTACCTTGAAAGCTTATCTTTTTACCGTTTAAATCTCTATTTTCTGCTTAATACCTTTAAAATCCTCTTATTTATGGTCTTGAGTAACACAAGATCTAGCCTTTAGTCGTTTTTAGTAGTAAAGTCTCAATTTTTACCCATTTTGAACTTGACTTATCACCCGATATGACCGATCTGTTCATTAACGCTCCCAAAATGGTTTGATACCCCATACACTATATTGCATACGGTTGACAGTGTTGGGACATTGTTAATCCGGTTGAAAAACTTGAGATTTCAAGACCACACGTTCGTGTATCTAGTCGTCCTGGAATCAGTTGCTAATTGATCAGAGAAGCAAACATGCAATAAGAACAAGACAGTAAACGAAGATACCTAAAAGAAACTCTATCTCTATCAACCTAGTGAAAGCAGACCATGATTAAACCCCTTCGAAAACCCCCTTAAAACCCAACTAGATGACTAACTCGTTCATGGGAACGAGAGACATCTTTGAGATATGAAAGGTGCGAATTGTATTGAATAAGAAACAAAGTGAGAAAACTTCTTCAAAGGAAATCGATTGAAGAGATCTTCTTAAAGTATTGAAAAACAAAGAATTAAGAACAAAAGATGAAAGGGAAAGGAAAAATAAGTGGGCGGCTGAACTCCGAGGCCGTCGAACTCTCTCTCTCTCACTCTCTTTGCGGCGTGAAAAGTGTTTCTGGAAAAGCTCTGTGTGAAGTCACCTCCTTCTGAAACCCTAAGATCCCTTTACATAGGCTCCTAGTCTTCAGAAAGTGGGTTTCGCGTTTTAACCTTGGGAAATATCGGATAAGTGCAAACGGGCTCGGTATGGGCCGGAATGGTCTGGCCGCGCGAGCGACCAGGCGTGGCGCGGCCACTTGTCTTCTGAGGATCTGTGGCGCGACCGTCCTTCTTCTGGGGATGTGTCTGACGGACCTTCTTACTTCCTTCATACTTTGAGATCCAACCGTGGCATTGAACTCAAACCACCTTGGTATGAAAGACAGCTGAAAGGGGTATCTTGTCTCCAAATATGAGCTTGATCTTGTGGTGGGAAGGTCGTCATCTGATGCTGAACTTATGGCTCCGAGCACATGTCCTTGAAGTTTGCATTTTGCTCCAAAATGTGTCTTTTTTGTCCAATTTCCCTTAAAATGACTCTTAAAACTAGGAAACGTGGAAATCACTTTAAAACCGTTGAAAATCGGGTTAAAACACTTGTAAACGATCTTGAAATACTAGGTTTTAGGAGTAAAATATTAGAGTTATCAAATCCCCCAGACTTAAACCTTTGTTTGTCCTCAAACAAAACGCAGACCAAGTCTCGGAAAGAGGTTTGAAATTATAGGAACTAGCAAAAACTCAGCGACCGCCCTTTCAAACCATAAGTCATCGAACAAGTCTATCCAAGCTCAGCCTAGAAAATTCTCACTATAGTTCCTTCAACACTAGTCCTTTATGAAGCTTTCACTATCTAAACTCCAGATTTCAGTCAACTAGCTCTCTAAGTTGTACTAAGATTGGCGTGATCCTTGTCAAGGGATATTAAGCTAGATTCAACGAGGTTAGGTGTATAAAGGCCTTTATTGGTGAGGTTTAGAGTGTTTCGGGTTACCGTATAAGTCTCCGGAAGGTGCGAGATATTATGCAAAACAACAGGAGAAGGTGGGACTGTTGAGATCCACAATTTCCAATCACTCTTCGCACGTACACATCCGCGAGTTCTCCTTGATATCGCCATCCCCCCGGACTTAGTTTCTTGTTTCTGGTTTGGATTGGATGGCATCTAAAACTTCTCACCATATCGACCAGACTCTGCCTCTGTGAACGTTTCGATCCTCTTAAGGCTCTTAGGCATTTTCTTCCCGTTTCTTTTTCTATTCTCTTTTTTTTTTTCTTTTTATGTAACTCCTTTTTTAGCGGATAAGTACCGTCATCATTCCAAGGAATTCGGGTCTTTTATCCGAGTTACTTTTCTTTTTCTTTCTTCTCTTTTTTTTATGAAACGGGAAGTGCCTCGATGTAAGAGTATTAAGGATCACGAGAACATTACCATTCTTTCGAGTTTTCCGATGCATGAGTCGTCCTTCTTTTGTAGCTAACACTTCTGTTCCTTAACCATTCGATCCTTCGTCTCGAGTGACTAGAAATCGTGTCGTTCCTCCCTCTCCGGCGTTTTTGCACATATCTGCATATGGTGAAAACAAGAGACTTGCATGAGGTGTGAAAAGATGGTAAGGGTTTCGGGTATGGTACCAACTATTGATGTGTTGGTCGTTCGGGAACAACAAGGTAGTGTAAAAATGGAAAAAGATGTCCCGAACGTTCTGGCTTTTTCGTTGAATGCTTAAATCCGTTGACAAGGAAATTAAAAGTCAGTTTAAAATCCAATAAAAATAGAGCTAGTGTATTCCTTCCCCTGAAATCTCTATAGATTGGCATTCTCCAGGATTTCGCATCTCCGGCTTTCTAGCTACCGCCTAGTCTAGTACTAAAGCTTGGAAGATCTGTCACTAGAAATAGCGTAGAAGCACACTGGTCGAATATCATCCTTGGTTTTGCATCATAATCCCTAAAACCATATTATATATATCGAGATACATCATTCTTAGTTCTAAAAAAAAAACTCAAATAAAACCAAAACAAAGCAAAGTCATTAGTACGAACTCCCCCCAGACTTAAATCACACTGTCCCCAGTGTGTAATAGTGGTGACAGGTCGGAAATGACATAAATAAACAATAAAGCATAAGTAAATGATAGGGGTAGAATAGATGGAACCAGGCTCGTAAGCAGGAAGAGTGTAGGCTCGTAAGCAGGAAGAGTGTTGGCCGAGACGCGAAGTCTTCTAGGCATCTGAACACAGGGTCTAAAGGTTGCCATCTATGTGTCCTCTCTCTCGAAGCTGTTGCGCCATCTTCTCAAGCATCTCTTTCTGGCATGCCAGCTGCTTTTGAAGTGCGGTGATTGCGGGATTAGTCGAGGTGGATGGTGCAGCGGATCGTGAGGTACTGCGCGTGGAGGAGGATGAGGTGTGGTGATGAGTCCTCTGACGGATCGCCTCTCTCTTAGCCTTAGCGGCTACATACTCTCCAATGGTAAGCAGTAGACGCGAGAACTCGGTACGGAACTCATCGTGGTTCGGGATCCACTGTGGTGAGCCCTCTGAAAGGCGCGGGACTGTGGGAGATGGCAAATAGAACGTGCGGTTGTCTCCCTTCCTAATCGGTAACGGTATCCGAACCTGTCTGGATCCATGGCTGCGCCTGTCAAGTTCCTGTCTGTCTGAAACTGGGACAAGTCAAACCAAGCCTCATCTAAGGGCGTCTCAATGCTGGTGTCTACTCCTGCGGCCTCCATGATCGCTGTGATGATGCCTCCATAAGTCGTGAAGGCAGTCTCGCATC
>JAHZTW010000001.1:329765167-329798166 GCA_020283515.1 Alliaria petiolata | reverse complement strand
TTAGGTCTTAAGTGAGTTATAATGGTTAAAAATAAGTTTAGTCCATAAGTTTCTCAAAAAGACCAAACGGTGTTCTCGGTGTGACGTTTCGGTGCGATCGGGTGGTTTGTCGGATTGGTCGGGAAGAAGCACCTTGGTGACTAAGCTGCTTGGCTGTCTACTTGAGCTGCTTCACCTGCTTCACCTGCTTGGAGGGTCGTCCTACTTGAGCTGCTTCAGCTGCTTCAGCTGCTTGTTGATGACTCGCCGCCACCAAGCATTTTCCGGCGACGACACGTGGCGGAACGCGGCGGAGATCGGTGGCGCTTGTTGACTCATCACCACCATGAGCTCGCCTATATAAAGAGGAGCCTCCCTCTCTGAAATGTCATCACGACCTAAACCCACTAAAGAAAATCCGACCACCCCGACCACCGCAGCACCACCGCAGGACCACCGCGAGGGTAGCAGAGAAAAATTCAAATTTTAAGTAGGAGGTCGAATTGCTGCCGCAAACCTTAGTCTTTCAAACCTATCTTTCAGAAAGCCAAGGTGAGTCGTGGTATGGGTTGTGTGCTGCTTTACTGCAAAGTAAGTATGAGTGTTTACTTTGATTGATTGTTGATGGTGTGACATGTGCATTAGCACCTATTTATGTCACCGTGGTTGAGATAGTGTATGCAAGCTGCCGGATCTAACATGATTCGCGCAGATTATTATGAATAAATTATATATGAGAATGAATGAGGCCATTTGAGACCCCCTAGAGGTTCGTGGCTTGACCAGTATCAAATGAGCTGGTTAAGTTACGATAGCACGGAGAGACGGGATTGCAGCCTAGGGCCGTGCTCTGCACGACGGTGCAGATTTGTCAGGACATTCAGGTTATTGAGCCTGTGTGGCTATAGCCTGAATGGGTAATATGATTGACCTCCAGTCATTCGGATCATTTAGCCTTTGTGGCTATGGTTCGGATGGGCAATAAGGGAGAGCAGAGGGGTGTGAATCTCAAATGTGCAGAATTGCCATGGCTAGTGAAATGAAGTATAAGTATGATTACTATGCATCATATAGTACTGTTATGCATATGATATAGCTTCTGTTGCATTTGATGATTGTGTGATTATGTGATTCTTGTGTTATTGTGTGATTGTGTGATTGCGTGCTGATTGCTTTATTTTGGGGTTTTATGGGGATTGATTATTCGTATAGGTAACCCGAACTCACTGAGCAAAATAGTTGCTCACACCTCTACTTGTTTTGCAGGTAACCACTAGTGTAGCCTTTGAGAGGGAGGAGCTTAGGCAAGCTGGAGTAGATTTGTGTGCCAGCTAGCAGCAACAAGTATGTTTTATATTACTTGCAGCAATTTTGGGCCTTAGGCTCCTGTCCGGACATATGTATGTATTTTGGTAACAGTTGTAAACCTACTTAACTTAATGTATAAAAGATGTTTATAAAATGCTCAAGGTTCATATGATGCTAGTCTTGGTCCGGGACGAACCAACTATCGGCTATGCCTCGGGTTGAAAAGCCTGGAGTCATGTCCCATAGGTAGGCGTGCTCGGATGTTTGGTCTAGGGTCTCTGAATTTTCTTTACGAAACCTCGAACTGAACGTTTGAGTACGCATGTAGCGTCTTCGGTCTGGTTTGGGTCGGATGGTTGGCCGTTCATGTTCTTGTTTGATTGTTGGGCGGCCTGCCGATTGCACCCTGACCTAGACCGGATCGGGGGCGTTACAACAAGGTGGTATCAGAGCATGGTTCTGCATGTTCATATGAAAACTTGGTTTTCAATGTTTTATCGAGTAAAAAGGTCGCTAAATGGCACTTAGAAAACCAGCTAGCTCCTCTATATAGGTAAAGTGAATAGGATTAACCCTCTTTTGGATGTAGATGCCTCCGCATCGTGTTTATCCTGGACGGTTGAGAGGAGGAAGACCATGGGGTCCTCCACCAGATCGTGGTCAATATAATCCGCGTGGCAATCCATATAGTCGTGCTACAGAATCATCTAGCTCGGTTGAATTAGATCCTTCAGAGTTTGTGGAATCAGTTTGATCGAACATAGTTGAAATGTGCAATCGGGATGCAAGACCCAGAGGAATTCGCAGAAGAGAAGCAATGAACATAAAGATACCAAAGGGATACCGAGGGTCCGAATCCACAACAGAATCGGAGGAAGACACATCAAGTGAATCAGAACCAAGCATGGATACTTTAGACGAGTGCTCAACGGTGGCAGGACCGTGGCATATTCGTCGTAGACCGACGATATTAGGACTACCGAGTGAGCTACGGGGGAGTTGTAGCCGAGTACCTGAGACGGTATCACCCGATTCCTCTTCAGATAAATCAAGTGATGAATCGACGGAAGCCTCATCGGAAGCACCAATAGGATTTATAACTCCTGTCCCACTCCGATCGCCGGAGATAGTGCAAGCGAACCAGGGAAGAAGACGGATTGGATGCCGCATCAATGCAACCCAGAGTCCCCTGCCGTTTTGTTACCACTGCGACCGTTTTGGGCACTACATGAGAGCGTGTCCAAGTATGAGGCAACCAGGGTTTGTACCGGCTTATGTTGTATGTGACCACTGCAAGAAGAAAGGGCATTATAAAGATCAATGTCCGTAGAGATGTACTCCACCCCCGATGCAGCAGCCAGAACTGGAAGTGCAGCCGAGACGACTAGTAATTAAGCTCCGTCTTAAGCCGCCAGGAGATACCATAGATCAGGATAAACCCGGACCTTCTCGACCTCCTCGAGGTCCCAAACCAGGTATGTATGAGGTTTTAACTCATTGGGTGATTGATTGATTTATGCTTTATATATATAATATGGTATATTGGTAAAATGTTTAATGTGAAAAAGTGTTGTGAATGTTTAACATTACGTGTTGGTGCGGTCCACCCACGTTTTGTTTGTCTCGGGTGTGACATCGAGAGTGTCACCGAGATTGTGAGGGAACCTTTATGATAATAAAGGTTAGAGTGTGTGTAGATCCCTTAGAACCTGGACGCTAAACCGTTCAATTGGCCGTTAAGTGGTGTGAGCTTGGGGATCAGATTAAGTTTTGCAAAAATACGTGTCTAGCTGATAGTTAGACATTTGTTCAAGTGCTTTTAGAGTAGTTAAAGAGAATTTTTGAGGTGTAAAGCATTGCCAGTTGACTGAGGCAGAAGCATGTTGCAAGAAGAGGGAAGAGAAACATCTGTTCATCATGGTAATGGTCCTAAGGTCAAGGGTTAAAGAAGAGCTATCATGTGGGAAAGTATATCATCGTCGCTTCAAACGTTCAGGAGTATGTCTGTGAAAAGGGCGAGAGATGGAATTCGAGAGGTGGCATGAGCAAGGCATTCAGTTATGGAAAGTTAAAGGAGAAGCGAAGTGAGGAAGGTGCTTGAATGGTGTGAAGTCGGAGAGCGTCCTAAATCATTTCAAGAGTGATACCAATGGAGATGTGAGCTGGTGTTCAATCACTTGAGTTTGAGTTTGGTGCAAAGCTCAAGAGTTAGGAAGCCACGCTAATTGATTTAAGTCAAAGTAATGACCAAAGAAGGGAAGAATTAGAGTCTACAAGAAGAAGAGATTCATTTGACGAATCATATCGTTATGAAGATCTTCAACCTAGTTCGTTGAAAGGAAGCACCAAGGAAAATGAAGAATGGGAGTGTGAATGATTGGTTTTAGGCTGTGGCCATCGTCATAGCATGCTCATAAGACGAATGATGTCTTTTGGGAATATTTGTATAAGTTAGTGATCATCTTTATTGATGACATACTAATCTATTCACGGAGTACGGAGGATCATGAACAACATTAACTGAAGGTCCAAGAACGTCTAAGAAGCAAGAAGCTCTTTGCTAAGTTCAGCATGTATAGCTTTTGGAAAACGAATATTGGCTTCTCAGGCCATCGAGTTTAGCAACAAGGAGTTTCAGTAGACCCATGAAAGATTGAAGTGGTTCAAAATTGGCTGCAACTAGCCAATACTACGAAGCCTTTAACTCGTTTGACAGGGAAGCAAGTAGTCTTTGTGGAGTAAGGAAGCGGAGGAGACTTTCATTCAACTAGAAGAAACTTTGACCACTACACCTATTTTTGTTGTGCCAAAGCCGGGGAGTTATGCATGAAGTCGTCGTAAGGAAGATGTAGCTATGGAAAAAGACTTGGAGAGAATATATGAAAGGGCGAATGTTGCAGCAGATACCTCAAGTTGTTATAAGAAAGATGTAGCGGTGTAGAAGGATGTAGAGGCTTTGACATCCAGATTCAAGATGGTCGATTGCATAGGATGTATGAAGGGGAGAATGAGGATGTGAATTTGAAAAGAATCATTGAGGAGTTGAGTGAAACCGAAGGATGAAGTACGGATGGTTATTGATAACTAGCTTTTTCTCAGTGATTATCAAATCCTAAGCATAGTCATGTCATTGTAATACTTTAGGATGTCAATCCAACCTTGGGGTGAAAGATATTAGGAATACAAGAAATTTATGAAGCTAAGCAAAATTCGAGTTAAATGGGTGAAGAATCCTAAAACAATTACTTGCGGTTATTAAACAGACACGAAAACTATTTTACAATCCCTACAGAAGGGTTATACAAGTACTAGATGACTCCTAAACAATTAAACAACCGATCTACTAATTTAATAAAATTCAATTTTAAAACCGGATTAATTAGGAAGATTTGATGGTGAGTAGCAAGATTTAAAATAAACTATTTCTAAAAAATCAAACAATTACCAAATTAACAACAACTAATAAAATAAGACTTTAACCAATTTCTAAAATAATAAAAATAGTAAAAACACAATTTTAAAAATTTATAAAACTATATTGCATAATTAAACTATTTATGAGAAATTTAATCAAGATAAATAAACACAAAACTAGAGGGAAATGGTTTTTGGTTGTAAAATATTAAAAACAGATTCTAGGTTGGGAATCATGCTTAGGGAAGTTGAAGATTCGAACTTGGGGTTTAAAAACATAAACTTTTACTCTTTTAGTTATTTCTCTAAACCTTAAGAAACCAATTTAGATTTATCCATGATGTGTGGTATAAATCCTTTCCTCACCCTTTCCTCCTAACCCATGATGTGTGGTGGAAAGATAAGGTGAAGAACATTAAGCTTGGATCTTAAAAATGGTTTAACTAGCTCCCTAAGCATCCATGATGTGTGGGAAAGGATGAGCTAGTCTCTTGGATTTGGTTTTAAGGGATTTCCTAAGTCTTGTTAGGATAAGGAAATCCCTAGATTAAAGAGATCTCCATGGAGAATCTCTAAACCTTAAAACCCCCAAATCCAAGAAGAGAATTTAAATGAAGAACAAGATAAAAACAAAACCAAGATTTTAATCTCCAACCTCCTTGGAGCTTGTTGTGCTTAGGCCTTGTAATCTTGATTCTTGGTTCTACATTTCCATTTTTCCTGCTCACACATACTTAAAAAAATAATCTAGAACATAAATAAAAAAAAACATATACACAAGGATAGACATGGGATTGCCTCCCAAGTGCGCTTTGTTTAAAGTCTCTTAGCTTGACTTTACCGGATTAGGCCGGTTGTGGGTCTTGGAGAAGTTGTGTGATGCTCTCCTTGTTGCAGTCACCCGCCATGTATGGCTTGACTCTATGCCCATTCACTGTGAAACTCTCTCCACTCGTGCCAATCAAAGTGACAGCCCCATATGGTAGCACTTCCTTTATCTCAAATGGACCGCACCATCTAGACTTGAGCTTCCCGGGGAACAGCCTCAATCTTGAGTTGTAGAGCAGAACCATTCTTCCCTCTTTGAGCTCCTTATGGACCAGCTTCTTGTCATGAAAGGCCTTGGTCCTTTCTTTGTAAATCTTGGCACTCTCATAAGCTTCCATCCTTATCTCATCAAGCTCATGAAGTTGCACTAGCCTTTTCTCTTGGGCTGTCTTGAGATTGTAGTTAAGTTGCTTTACAGCCCAAAGAGCTTTGTGCTCTAACTCCACAGGAAGGTGACAAGACTTGCCATAGAGGAGGTTAAAAGGCGTGGTCCCAATGGGAGTCTTGAAGGCTGTCCTATATGCCCAAAGTGCATCATCAAGCTTGCTAGACCAATCCTTTCTAGTAACTCCCACGGTCCTCTCTAGTATAGTCTTGATTTGCCTATTTGAAACCTCCACTTGGCCACTTGTTTGAGGGTGATAGGGCGTGGCCACCTTGTGCTTAACTCCATGTTTCCTCAAGAGACCCTCAAAAATCTTGTTGATGAAGTGGCTGCCTCCATCACTAATCACCACCTTGGGTACTCCAAACCTTGGGAAAATGATTGTCTTGAAAAGCTTGATCACCACCTTTGAATCATTTGTTGGTGAGGCTATGGCTTCCACCCACTTAGACACATAGTCAACTGCCACAAGAATGTACTTGTTGCCATATGATGATGGAAATGGCCCCATAAAGTCAATCCCCCAAACTTCAAAGACCTCCACTTCAAAGATAGGTACTTGTGGCATCTCATTTCTCTTGGTTATGTTCCCAGCCTTTTGACAAGCTTCACATGATTTTATGAACTCATGTGCATCCTTGAAGAGTGTAGGCCACCAAAATCCAGCTTGGAGAACCTTTGTAGCTGTCTTGAATGAGGCAAAATGACCACCATAAGTTAAACCGTGGCAATGGAGAAGGATGTCTCTTGCTTCAACTTTTGTAACACATCTTCGGTATAGGCTGTCCACACACCTTTTGTATAAGTATGGCTCGTCCCAGTAGTAGTGAGAGACATCTCTCATGAATTTCTTCTTATGATAATGGTCCAAGTGAGTAGGCTCTTCCCCACAAGCCAAGAAGTTAACTATATCTGCATACCATGGGAGATCTTCTTCCTTTAGACTCAAAACTTCTTCAAGCT
This sequence comes from Alliaria petiolata, assembly GCA_020283515.1. Taxonomy (NCBI): domain Eukaryota; kingdom Viridiplantae; phylum Streptophyta; class Magnoliopsida; order Brassicales; family Brassicaceae; genus Alliaria; species Alliaria petiolata. The sequence goes on along the minus strand of JAHZTW010000001.1, from coordinate 329,791,289 downwards.
TCTCTTCTAGCCTTGCACAAACCAAAGTGTTGACCATCATAAGCTGCTCTTCTGGGAGAGAGTCGTCCAGTGGCAAGACCTCATTCACCCTCATCCTAGAAAGATGATCTGCAACACCATTTTCTATACCCTTCTTGTCTTTGATCTCCATATCAAACTCTTGCAAAAGAAGGATCCATCTCAAGAGTCTAGGCTTGGTGTCTTTCTTGGAGTATATGTACCTCAAGGCAGCATGGTCAGTATACACAATGACCTTAGAACCCACCAAGTAAGACCTAAACTTCTCAAAAGCAAAGACCACGGCTAGAAGCTCTTTTTCTGTGGTTGCATACTTGACTTGTGCATCATCCAAGGTGCGGCTTGCATAGTAGATTACATGCAACTTTTTGTCCTTCCTCTGACCCAAGACAGCACCCACAGCATAGTCGCTTGCATCGCACATGATCTCGAAGGGAAAGTCCCAATCCGGTGCTTGTACTATCGGTGCGGTTACTAGCGCGCCTTTGATGGTCTTGAACGCTTGGTGGCATTCTTCATCAAAGTTGAACTCAGCTTCTTTGCATAGTAGCCTTGTAAGGGGACGTGCTAGCTTGGAAAAATCTTTGATGAACCTTCTGTAGAAGCCAGCGTGCCCCAAGAAACTTCTAATTCCTTTCACGTTAGCCGGAGGTGCCAAAGTAACCATCACTTCCACCTTTGCTCTATCCACTTCAATGCCTTTTCCTGAGATCTTGTGACCAAGGACAATCCCCTCTGTTACCATGAAATGGCATTTCTCCCAGTTGAGCACGAGATTGGTCTCCTCACACCTCTTGAGTACCTTGCACAAATTAGACAAACAAATACCAAAGGAAGAGCCATACACGGAGAAATCATCCATGAATACCTCAACCATCTCCTCAATCAAATCAGAAAATATAGACATCATGCATCTTTGAAATGTAGCAGGAGCATTACATAAACCAAAAGGCATTCTCCTATATGCATATGTTCCATAAGGACAAGTAAATGTTGTCTTTTCTTGGTCATTTGGATGAATCGGGATTTGAAAGAAGCCACTATAACCGTCTAGAAAACAGTAATAGGGGTGGTTGGCTAATCTTTCCAACATTTGATCAATGAATGGCAGTGGGAAGTGATCTTTTCTAGTGGCTTTGTTGAGTTTCCTATAGTCAATGCACATTCTATGGCCGGTTATAACTCTAGTAGGAATTAACTCATCTTTTTCGTTTTTTATCACCGTGATTCCCCCCTTTTTAGGCACGACATGGACTGGTGAGATCCAAGTGCTATCACTTATGGGGTATATCACGTTGGCCTCTAAGAGTTTTAGGATTTCCTTTTTAACAACTTCTTTCAAGTTCGGGTTTAATCGCCTTTGATGTTCAATAGAAGAAGTGTTCTCATCATCTAAATGAATCCTATGAGTGCAAAGTAATGGTGAAAGGCCCTTGATGTCACTTAGAGAGTACCCAATGGCCTTTCTATACTTCCTCAATTCCCTAAGGAGAGAGTCTAACTCATCATCATTCAGATTGTCATTAACTATGACCGGGTATGTCTCATTAGATCCTAAGAAAGCGTACCTTAGACCAATTGGTAGCTGCTTGAGGTCCACCTTTGGGGCTAGCAGCTCGCTCCAGTCTTCTTCTTGGTTCTTGTTGAGATCGCTGTCCTCATTTGCTTCCTTAGACCCCGAGTCATGAGCTTCCATACTTGCTTCTTCAAGCGTATGCCCCGCTGTGATCGAGTGGATGGGTCGATCAGCTGTTCGATCTGCTGCGGATCGACTTGTTTCCCTCGATTGGCTCAGTCGATCTTCCTTTGATCAGGCAGGAGATCGTGTCGGCTGGTCGATCTCTTGCATGGATCATGTAGATTGGGCGATCCGCCTGTCGATCTTGTCGTCAGATGGAGTGAGTGGCTCGATCTCTTGGTCGATCTCCTTGACAGTTTTGCGAGAGTCAAGGATGCGAATGTATTCTTGGGTCTGATCACTTAGGTAACCATACTCTCCATACTCCTTTGTCCGTGCCACTAGTAGATGATCTTCTTGACCCAATTCCTCTAGCAATTCATCAGCTAAAAGATCCATAGCTTTTATGTAGAAGACTTGTCCATCGATCGTCGGTTTTTTCAAAACCTCATTAATATCGAAGTTGAGCTTGACGTCCTTGCCCAAGTGCAATGAAATTTTACCATTCTTGACGTCAATTATACCTCCAGCAGTTGCCAAAAATGGTTTTCCAAGGATTAGTGGATCCTTAGGTTCTTCATCCATTTCGAGAACAACAAAGTCTGTGGGGACACTCACATTGCTTATCCTCACCGGTAAGTCTTCAAGCATTCCTACCGGGAGCCTTACACTTCGGTCGGCCAAGATCAACGAGATTCTGCACTCCTTAAACTTGGTGAAGCCTAGCTTCTTTGCAATGGAGTGAGGCATGAGGTTTATGCTCGCCCCTAAGTCGCACAAACAATTGTTGAACTTTAATGGCCCCTAGCGCACAAGGTATGGTGAATGAGCCTGGATCTCCTAGCTTCTTTGGTGCTATCTCTCTGTGGATGATTGCACTGCATTCTTGGCTCAACACCATGACCTCTTGACAACCCTTAGCTGTTTTGGCGAGTGTATCCTTCAGAAACTTGGCGTACTTCGGCACCATGGCTAAACAATCGAGTAGTGGCAATTTCAGCTCCACGTTTCTCAAATGTTTTTCAAACAAGGCTCTATGCTTCTCCACCAGCTGCTTCTTGAAGCGTCCAGGAAAAGGGAGCTTTGGTTTGTAAGGTGGAGGTATGAAAATATCTTTGTCTTTGCTCGTTTCTCCCACTTGTTTTTCCAAAACTTTTTCCTTGCCTTTCTTTGCCCTTTCGATGTAGACATTGTCGAAGGTGATCTCTTGATCATTTGAAAGATCACTCTCCCCCTCCTGAACCACAATGTCCTCATTGTCTTTTGCTGTAGCCGTTGGGGCGACTTCCTTTCCACTCCTTAGCGTGATCACATTCGCATACTCTTTGGGATTTGTTTCGCATTGGCCGGGTAAAGTACCTTGGCCGCTTGTACTAGCTGTTTCTTTCTCCAGGTGACGAATTTTGTTGTTGATGTTGGTGAGCTGGGTAGAGACGTCATGAAAGGAGAAGTCCATGCGTTTGTTGATATCAACATATTTTTGATCACTGGTCGCTTGGCCTTGTATAAGTTGTTGGAGCATTGCTTGTAGCGAATCTAGAGTTGGTGCTGGATTTTGTTGCTGCTGAGGCATGAAACAGGAGGGTACGGTTTGTTCCCTTGTTGTTGGTGGCCTTGGTAGGGTGCCTGTCTTTGCCCTTGATACCCACCGTTTTGTTGGAATCCACCTTTGTTGTACGGTACAAACGGTTTGCCTTGATTTGGTTGTTGTGGAAGGTACACTTGATCCTTTGGATTTTCCACATTGGTGCTTCTATAATACAAGTTGTTGTTATTTCCTTGGTACCTTGAGGCGTATCCCTGTGGCTTAGGATAGTCTTGTCCTTCAACCCAATTTGCTTCCTCAAACTCTTCTCCACTTCTTCCTTGAGACATGTCCGCGGCTTCACCGACGAAGTGGACATGTTTTGTGTTGACAAGCATCATCTTGTCAATTTTTTCATGGAGTGACTTCAACTCCTTTTTGTGTGCCTCCAGTTCATGTCCTCTTGGTGCTCTGTCATAGTCCTCAGAATAATTCCCATCACTCAAAGCGAGGTTGTCAATGAGCTCCATTCCATCGTGGACATCTTGGCCAAGAAAGTTTCATCGGCTGGCCGTGTCAAGTAGCATTCGAATTTTGGGCAATGCTCCACGGTATATTGTGCTCAAGAGGGTCTCCTCAGTGAAGCCGTGGTGAGGACACTGTATGGTGTAGTCCTTGAACCGCTCCATTGCTTCACTAAAGCTTTCATTGTGCCTTTGAGTAAAGCCGCTTATCTCGCTCCTTAGCCGAGCCGTTCTTGTGCTTGAGAAGAATTTTGAGAGGAAGGCTTTCTTGCACTCTACCCAGGACGTGATGGTGCCTTGTGGTAAGGTCTTCTCCAATGCCTTGCTTTGTCCCCAAGAGAGAAGGGAAAAAGCCGTAGCTTGAAGCTGTTCTCGGATATGCCATTTATTTTAATCATGCCACAAACTTGGTCGAAGTTCTCCAAGTGTTCCAGCGGGTCTTCCATAGCCAGGCCATGGAATTTGTTGTTTTGGACTATAGAGACGAAGCCTGGCTTGATCTCAAAGTAGTTATTTTGCACTGGTGGAGGTGTGATGCCGAAGCGATTGGTGTGTGTGTTCGGTGCATCACCGGCTCCAATGATGCGTGGTGCCCTTTGTGGATGGTAAGGCTGTCCGATTCCTCTGCCAGCAGCAGCGTGTTGAGGTGGATCCTCCACCTGGTCATGGTCAGCCATTACTTGTTGATGGTACTCTTCGATATCAAGTAGGAGTCTCTCCCTCCTATGTCTTGCGTTCCCAACTTGATGGATGTTGTCCAGTGGTGCTAATAGGTTGTTGTCACCTCTAGACCTCAGGTTCATGTACCTTAATACACAAGTACAATAGGAGCAAAATTAGTAACCAAATGTGAAATAAAAACTTAGCCTCCAATAATCTCCAAATCTTAATACTTTCAATATAAACCCAAGTTTGGCTACGGCGCCATTTGATAACTAGTTTTTTCTCAGTGATTATCAAATCCTAAGCATAGTCATGTCATTGTAATACTTTAGGATGTCAATCCAACCTTGGGGTGAAAGATATTAGGAATACAAGAAATTTATGAAGCTAAGCAAAATTCGAGTTAAATGGGTGAAGAATCCTAAAACAATTACTTGCGGTTATTAAACAGACACGAAAACTATTTTACAATCCCTACAGAAGGGTTATACAAGTACTAGATGACTCCTAAACAATTAAACAACCGATCTACTAATTTAATAAAATTCAATTTTAAAACCGGATTAATTAGGAAGATTTGATGGTGAGTAGCAAAATAATAAGAAAAACTATTTCTAAAATTCAAACAATTACCAAATTAACAACAAGTAATAAAATAAGACTCTAAGCAATTTCTAAAATAATAAAAATAGTAAAAACACAATTTTACAAAATTATAAAACTATATTGCATAATTAAACTATTTAATGGAAATTTAATCAAGATAAACAAACATAAAACTAGAGGAAAATGGTTTTTTGGTTGTAAATTATTAAAAACAGATTCTAGGTTGGGAATCATGCTTAGGGAAGTTGAAGATTCGAACTTGGGGTTTAAAAACATAAATTCTTACTCTTTTAGTTATTTCTCTAAACCTTAAGAAACCAAATTAGATTTATCCATGATGTGTGGCATAAATCCTTTCTTCACCCTTTCCTCCTAACCCATGATGTTTGGTGGAAAGAAAAGGTGAAGAACATTAAGAATGGATCTTAAAAAAAATGGTTTAACTAGCTCCCTAAGCATCCATGATGTGTGGGAAAGGATGAGCTAGTCTCTTGGATTTGGTTTTAAGGGATTTCCTAAGTCTTGTTAGGATAAGGAAATCCCTAGATTAAAGAGATCTCGTTAGAGAGTCTCTAGACCTTAAAACCCCCAAATCCAAGAAGAGAATTAAAATGAAGTACATGATGAAAACAAACCAAGTTTTTAGTCTCCAACTTCCTTAATCATCCCAACCTTAAATCTTAGGCGGTTTACTCACAAATCATGTTCTTATCTCCTTTAAACTTAAGTTTAGAGTTAAGGAACATGACCAATGAGGTTTTTAAGAAAGATTGAAATTTAATTAAATACTTGTGGAAGATAATAAAATACAAGGATTTTCAAAAGATCTAAATAAAAACTAAGAAGAAGGATTTGACTTTAGAATAATTTAAACACTTGCTATCTATAAAATAAGAGTTCTTAACAAAAGATTTAAACAAGAATTAAGAAGAAAGACTTAACTTTAGAATATGTTGAATACGAAATCTATATAATAAAAATACAAGTTTTAAAGAACTAAAATAAGAAGAACTATAAAACTCAAGAACAAGGGAAAGCTTATAAGAACACTTAAGAAGACTTTGAAAGAGAGAATATAAAGACTTGATTGTTTACTTGATGAAAAACTGAATGAATATTACAAACACATAAACACTCCTTATATAGAGTTTTAAATATGGCTCTTGGCCTTAAAAGAGGGGTTAAGGGGCAAGAGACAAGGGGCAAGAGACAAGGGACCTATCTAATCCCACTTACTTAAAGCATAAAAACTTTTATGACTCAGCTTCCTCATTGTTCGCGTGGTTGGGTCGATCGGTCAGTCGATCGGTCTTGGATCGAGTCAGTTGGTCGATCTTTGACTCGATCAGTGTTTAGTTCGGGTGGTCCAGTCGATCGGCTAGTCGATCTACTTTGGATCGGCTCATCTTGGTCGATCATGCGGTCGATCTATTCCTAGATCGAGTAGTTCTGCTCGATCTGCCTCTCGATCTCAGCTGGATCGACTGGTCTTGGTCGATTTTGAAGTCGATCTTTGCTCCTTCTCTTTTGTCCAAGTTTCCTTTTGATTCCTGCCAACTCTTATGCTCTTCTTTCATCTTCTTGTTAATGCTCATCATCCATCACAGCTCCAAGTACTCTAAAGAGCCTGAAAAAGATGCAAATATGCAAGAAACCATGCAAATGCTAATGCAAAGTGTTCTAAGACTTAAAATGGTACAAATGATGCAAAATAGTCTATTATGAATGAGGTATGCATGAAAAACCTATTCTAAATGCAAGCTAAATATGCGAAATATATGAGTATATCAGTTATCACCTAGCTACCGATGGTACCTTGTTATTAAGTGCGAGAATCATGGTACCCGAAGGACAAGATTTGCAAAAAGGAGATAAATGGAGATTCACGGCGATTGTAAAAGAGAAGAAAGGAAGTCCAACATACCGAAAGGAGATCATGAATGACTAGACATGAAGAAAGCCTTATACTTGAAGGAAGTCAAGCTATTTTACTTATGTTGGTCAAGTGGAGGCCATGTTCATCATAAACGGTGGAGAGAGATGTATTGTAAGATGATCAAAACAGCATGTGATGCAAGTGAGGATGCCATGAGAAAGTGTGGAGAGAAAACTGCTACGTAGAGATGGTACAGGACGTGCAAGCAACAAAAGTCAGAAGTTTTACCATCTTGGTAAAAGTATGGTAGGTGATTTTCTAAGTCAATGGAAGACAGACGTGAAGATAAAGAAGAAGATAGAAGCCTTGACGTTGAATCTCGAAGGATCAAATTATGAGTCATAAGGAAGAGAACCGGTGAGCCATTGATCAAGACAGCCCAGTACGAAGAATTAGACGATGAGAGAAGATGGAACGTGAAGGGAAGAAAGAAGAAGAACGAGCATGAAAGTATTGTGAAGAAGATAGACGATCTAGTCATGGGAAAATGAATGGAGCAATGGTATCAAAAGGAAAGGATACCATGAAGAGGATAAGAGTTATTGGAAGGTTAGCATGATGAAGAAGGAGAGTGTTATGGAGAGAAATCAATAAGATGACAAGAAGAAAAGGAGTATTGCATGATGAGAAGTTCATTATCCGGTGGACAATAAAATCTGAGAAAGACATCAAGTATAAGGGAAAGAGGATTGAAAAGTCTACAAAATGGGATATGGTAATTGAAGAATACTACCAAGAAGGATAAAGGAGCAGTGACGTAATGAAGAAGCTAGAAAGTCATCATCTGAAGAAAGATCGCTGAATCGTGCTAGTTCATTGCAACGAATGCGAGGGAAGCAGAAGAAGAGTCGAATCCAAGAGAGAGCCATGGAAGGATGGACGAAGCAAAAGAAGACTTGATGTGGTCACCATTTAACCATTAAAGATGGGAGCAATGGAAGAAGTATGTCGATCAAGACAAGTGATATGATGTCCAGAGGATGGAATGTATGGAATAGAAGTCAACACAAGAAGGGAAAGATATCAAAGAAGTTTGACAAATTAAAGGAAGAGAACAGTCAAAAGTACGGATGGTGATAAAGAAGTAATCTCAAGAAGTGGTCATATAAGAGGAGGAAAAAGGTACAAATCATTTCTGTGGGATGATTAGATGGATGGAATAGTAAATTCCCAGGAGTCAGATGGTGAAACCCTTAATAATTCGGGACGAATTCTAATAAGGGGGGGGGGGAATGTAATAATCCGTAAGAAGGACCAGAATGCGGCCAGCATGGCCATGTGCGGCCAAAGATGGTGGAAGCTTTTCCAAGAAGGTCAAGAGGTATTTTCATACTTGAAAATGATAAGGGTGACTAAAAGAAGCCTAAGTAATTAAAGGACTGCAATCTGAATCAAAGGAATTCAAATCTAGTAGACACAGCAGGTCCGGGATCGACCGTTGAGCATCTGATCCGGCCGGAAGTGGTCAGAATGTATCTAAGATATAATCAAAGGTTATATGAGTTTGTAAAGGCTAAGGGAAACCAAAGAAAGGAAAGTGGTCGAAGAAAAGCATGGAAGAATCAATTGGAGAAGATGTCAGTCGCACAGCCGATCCGTTCGTCAGACGCGGCCAAAATGATCAAGTGATGGTTTGATTTGATAAATAATGGCAATTCAGCCTTACTAAGGTAAGAAAGCACTTATGAGAAGCCTCATAGCCAAGAGAAAGCATGTTTCCCTGAAGAAATTCCAGTTTGCTCCAGCAGTGCCATATCGGGGCAGTTTCGGCTCGTTTAAGAGATCGGAGGAAGTTGAGTTCGTTTTAGGTAGTTCTTAAGTGTGGCTTGGATTTTTTAGGTCTTAAGTGAGTTATAATGGTTAAAAATAAGTTTAGTCCATAAGTTTCTCAAAAAGACCAAACGGTGTTCTCGGTGTGACGTTTCGGTGCGATCGGGTGGTTTGTCGGATTGGTCGGGAAGAAGCACCTTGGTGACTAAGCTGCTTGGCTGTCTACTTGAGCTGCTTCACCTGCTTCACCTGCTTGGAGGGTCGTCCTACTTGAGCTGCTTCAGCTGCTTCAGCTGCTTGTTGATGACTCGCCGCCACCAAGCATTTTCCGGCGACGACACGTGGCGGAACGCGGCGGAGATCGGTGGCGCTTGTTGACTCATCACCACCATGAGCTCGCCTATATAAAGAGGAGCCTCCCTCTCTGAAATGTCATCACGACCTAAACCCACTAAAGAAAATCCGACCACCCCGACCACCGCAGCACCACCGCAGGACCACCGCGAGGGTAGCAGAGAAAAATTCAAATTTTAAGTAGGAGGTCGAATTGCTGCCGCAAACCTTAGTCTTTCAAACCTATCTTTCAGAAAGCCAAGGTGAGTCGTGGTATGGGTTGTGTGCTGCTTTACTGCAAAGTAAGTATGAGTGTTTACTTTGATTGATTGTTGATGGTGTGACATGTGCATTAGCACCTATTTATGTCACCGTGGTTGAGATAGTGTATGCAAGCTGCCGGATCTAACATGATTCGCGCAGATTATTATGCATAAATTATATATGAGAATGAATGAGGCCATTTGAGACCCCCTAGAGGTTCGTGGCTTGACCAGTATCAAATGAGCTGGTTAAGTTACGACAGCACGGAGAGACGGGATTGCAGCCTAGGTCCGTGCTCTGCACGACGGTGCAGATTTGTCAGAACATTCAGGTTATTGAGCCTGTGTGGCTATAGCCTGAATGGGTAATATGATTGACCTCCAGTCATTCGGATCATTTAGCCTTTGTGGCTATGGTTCGGATGGGCAATAAGGGAGAGCAGAGGGGTGTGAATCTCAAATGTGCAGAATTGCCATGGCTAGTGAAATGAAGTATAAGTATGATTACTATGCATCATATAGTACTGTTATGCATATGATATAGCTTCTGTTGCATTTGATGATTGTGTGATTATGTGATTCTTGTGTTATTGTGTGATTGTGTGATTGCGTGCTGATTGCTTTATTTTGGGGTTTTATGGGGATTGATTATTCGTATAGGTAACCCGAACTCACTGAGCAAAATAGTTGCTCACAACTCTACTTGTTTAGCATCACTATTGGCTTGACCTTGAAGTATTTGTTGAAGCATTAGCTGAACATTGTCTTCTGGAGGACCTTGTGAAGGTTGATTAAAACCCGGTGGAGCATTGCCTTGGTTATACTTTTGCCCACCAAAGTTGTCTTGGTTTCCTCCTTGGTAGTTAGACCTTGGTGCATAACCCTTTTGTTGATTGTTGTAAGGCACAAAAGGTTTGTTTTGAGTAGCTTGTGGAGGATAGACTTGGTCTCCGGGGTTGGCTACATTAGTACTTCTATAAGAGAAGTTGTTATTCCCCTTATAGTTGTTGTTTGAGTAGTTGTTGTAGCCCCCTTGGCCACCCACGAAATTTACCACCTCTTGACCCTCTTGATACTCAACTTGATCCTCACAATCCTCTTGGTTCTCTTCAACAAAATGTACATGCCTTTGATTGGAAGACATAAGCTTGTCCATCTTGTCATGTAGAGATTTTATCTCTTTCTTTGTAGACTCATACTCACTTCCCCTTGGAGCTCTATCAGAGTCTTCATTGTAATTACCATCACTCAAGGCAAGATTCTCAACAAGCTCCAAACCATCTTCTACTTCTTTGCCTAAGAAGTTCCCATTACTTGCGGTATCAAGAAGCATTCTAATCTTTGGAAGGACACCTCTATAGATGGTGCTTAGTAGAGACTCTTGTGTGAAGCCATGATGAGGGCATTGCATAGTGTAGCTCTTGAATCTTTCTCATGCTTCATTGAAAGACTCATTGTTCTTTTGAGTTAAGCTAGATATCTCATTCCTCAACTTTGCTGTCCTTGAGTTGGAGAAGAACTTTGATAGGAATTCTTTCTTGCATTCATCCCAAGAGGTGATTGTACCTTGAGGCAAGTTTTTCTCCCATTGTCTTGCTCTATCCCCTAGAGAGAAGGGAAAGAGTCTTAGCTTGAAAGCATCCTCACTCACACCATTCATCTTGAACAACCCACAAACTCTATCAAAGTTATCCAAGTGATCAAGGGGATCCTCCATAGGCAAACCATGGAACTTGTCTTATTGAACCATGGAGATGAAAGCTGGCTTCACTTCAAAGGTGTTGTTGTGAACCGGTGGAGGTTGAATACCATATCTATTTTGGTGAATATTTGGAGCATCACCAGCCCCTATGGTTCTCCCTTGTCTAGGCGCATGCAAGGGGTTTCCATTGCCCCTTGGATCTTGCTCATTTCCATTATGAGCTTGGTTTGCATGCGCCATTGGTGGAGGGTGTTGATCTCTTTGTTGTTTTTCCATTCTCAACCTTTCTAACCTTGCAGCCTCTCTTCTTGCAATCCTAGCAACCTTTTCCAATTGATCAATCTCTTGAAAGCCTTGGAAGTTGTTGTCTCCTTGTGATCTTAGGTGCATCCAAGGTAAACAGAAATCTAGAAAAGGAAATGGTCAATAAACACAAAAGGATTACTTAGTCTCAAACTAAACTCAAATCTTAATGATCAAACAATCCCAATATGGCAACGACGCCAAATTGAAACAAGACTTTTTATATCTTGTAGCAATTTCTCAATTGCTCATATCATTGCAATACTTGAGATATCAATCCATCTTGGGAGTTTGATGCAAAAGGAATACAAAGTTTGGTTTAAGCTAAGCTAAATAAAAAGGTTTAAGGGTGACAAGCAAAAATTAAAAACAAAACACAACCTAAGAAAGACACTACAAGTTCAATTATATGAAACTAAGCCTTAATTACTACTAATCAAGTACTAATGACGCAATTAACTACTAATCAAGATTGAAAAAATTACTAAAAACGAAACCCAGGGATGGAATCATTGATTTGGGAAACTAAATGGACAATCTTGCAATCATTTAAGCAACTAATCAAGCTATCTCTATGCTTAGAACACTAATTATAGACTAATCCATGATGTGTGGCAATAATCCCTTCACTAATCACCCTAATGAACTAATGATGTTTTAGCATTAAAATGATTAGCAAGCATTAATCACAAGTCTAAATAGCATGATAAACACCCTAGGCAACTAATGATGTTTTAGGCTAGGTGTGTAAATCTTTTATAAAGTTGGTTCAAGCATTTCATCAAACACTTGGTGGGTGTATGAAATGCCTATGATCTAAAATAGCAAAGATTAGCTATTTGGCATTAGAAACTACTTTATAAGAAGAGAGATGAAAGAATCTATCCTAGATTGCAAGATTGAACCATTAGAATTCCCTAAATCTAATCCATCCCCAAGTTCCTAAAGAACTACTCACTAATCATAGTTAAACCCATCAAATCAAAGATAAGAGAAAGGTTAAACATGATTAGAGAAAATATTAATAGAAGTTCAAGATAGATATTGCATAAAACTTAAGGATCCAAAGCAAATACAAGGTTTTTCTCTCAAAGAGGAAATAAAAGTTTTGACAAGACAATAGAGAAATAAAAGTTGAAATAAAATTAGGTCTTTTCAGTATTTATAGGGGGACCCCCAAAAAGGCAAAAGGTGGAAATTTGTATGCTTGTATCGACGTGCTAGATCGATACAGCACGTCGATACAGCTCCCTGGTGTTGTGTTTCGGCGTGGCCATGCCGATACGGTACGTCGATACAAATCCCTGGTGTTGTGTCTCGGCGTAGCCTCGTCGATACGGGACGTCGATACGGTTTTAAACTTTCTTTCTCAAGCGCCTTTCTGCTCGTTTCGACTACGCCTCGTCGATACAGGACGTCGATATGAACCCCTGGAAACTTGTATCGACCTGGCTGGTCGATACAGTACGTCGGTATGGCTCGAAACTTCTCCTTTAGGCCTCTTTCTCTCCTTCAAGTGACTCCTAGACTTCCTCCTTGCAATGCCATCATTCCTTGACTCCAAGCATGCCTCCATTGCATCCTTATAACCTGATAAGACTCCAAAAATGCAGAAATATGCAAAGACTATGCAAGGACATCCTAAACTACAAGATGAGTTAAATGTGATGCAAAGATGTCTAAATGAGTTCCTAAATGCTGCAAAACTTACACTAAATGGACAGCAATATGATGCAAAATATAGACATATCACTCTCTATTGTTCAAACGTATCTCGAAGTTCCGGTCATAACTCATTGTACCTTGCAAAACAAAAACTCGACCAAACATGTGAATTTGATGTGTCATATGGATTCTCAAGTGCAATGATACACAAGGCATATATCAAGAGTTTCCAAGACTAAAACCAATCGAGTCGTTGCATAAATTTCAAGATCAATTTGGTACTCATACTCTATTTTCGGATTTTTGAGAATTTAAACCAAAAACTTTCCAATAAATTGATTTTGTCAACTTATTGTCATCAAAATTGAGTTCTCTAGGGATTTGTAAAATTAGAGACCATTCCTTGTAGATGAAGATGAATGAACTTTAAAAGTTGAATCTCCTGTGAAAATAGATGAGCTTGGGCCAAAGAATTTTTGAAAACAGTTTGTTTTTGAAAAACCTAGAATTTCTCAAAAATCTCCAAATCTTTTTGAAGAGAAGAAGAAAAGGGAGTTTGATTCTAAAATTTCTCTTTTGCCTTTAAAAAGGTGTTTTTATCACCAAAAACCTTTTATTTTCAAAAATTTTAAAACGAGAGAACTCACCTTGCGTGTTGGCCACGAATCAATAAAATTTGTTAACTTACATTAACGGGAATAACTTTCGGTGCAGGATTGTACCAAAACGCGGGATGTTCGGTTCGGGAGGAAAAACGTAAGTTTTTCCGGGTTGGTCGCTCAGACGACCGCTGGCCGCGCCATGACCCGTCGCGGCTGCGGCCAAGCTTCTTCTCTCCGCGTGGTCATGGTCCATCTCGCCGCGGTACGGGCCGGTGCTCGTGCGGCCAGCCTCCTTCCGAGGCTCCTCCTCATATTTTTGGGGTTTTCTTGGATTTATATATATATATATATGTATATTAAGCCTAAGTACAGAAAACTTGCAAAAACTAGTTGTCAGAAATGAAAGAAAGAAAGTTCAAAACACGTACCGGATGTGTTGTGTGACGACCCAACCCGGTAATCCTATCCGGGCCGGCCGTCCCGAGTCTAACTCTAGCCAGATTTCATACTTAGCATATTTTCAGATTTTTCTTAAACTTAAACAACAGATTCGATTCATGAAACATTCATTCTCATTGCATAATTAATCCAATTCCAAACGTATAAAAGAGGTTCTTAAACAAAAAACTAACTTAGCCAAATTCGATCTAAGACATAAACGGAAACAAAGCCAATATCCAGAATAACTCATGATAAATAAACCCCCAAAACCGAGTCCTTATCCACTCTTTCTTCACTGCCTTCAAGTCCGCCTTCGAGACTAAACGTCCCGGATAATTTCCTTACCTGCACACTCAACACAAATGAGAGGCATAAGCATTACCATAAATGCTTAGTGAGTATGGTCATCCCGTACCACCGCCAATAACAGAAACACAATCATACAACAGTTAAACAATTCACATTATCACTTAGCAAGCAAGCACATAATCACGGTTCTATGATCATCTCAACCACTTGTGAATTTCTTCACGGCCTCGGTTCTACTCCAAGCGAGAATCACACATCCCCTTGAGCTAGCAACTCGATCCGGACATTCACACATCTAGTTAGACACCACGTATAAACCACGGTATCCAATACCAATCACAATCACAGAACACATTGATCTTTCTAAGCATAAACATTAACTTACAGAAGCAATCAATGAAAATCAGATAACCTAGCATTTCTACGGTTCTAGCTAGCAGCTACAGTCACGCACTCACCTTAGACATAAAGGCAAACATTCAGTCGGATGCAATTCGGTGATTACTCGAACAGATTCAGAGCTAGTCGTACACAGCCGCGTTCTCCTGGCTATCGCTACGACTACGTTCGCGAGATCCAATCTCCTCTCGGCTATCTTTCCAACCGCTCACTTTTCCTCGAACAGGCTTCTGTATTCACTCGGAAACAGGCCAAAACAAACAGATTAGTCGAATGATATTCGACAGAAACCCAGCACAAATCGAAATATCCGAACGCTTACCGAAAACACTCGGACGAATTCGAAGCGCTCTCGGACGGATTCGAAGTGCTCTCAGATATTCCCCAATCCATTCGGATAATCCTCGGATACTCAATCCCTCTCTCGGCAAAACTCTAAATCGGCACGAACAGCACGGATCGAACGATTCCACGGTAGCAGTCGGATCAGTTGGATAATCCCTCGGCCATAGTCGGATTTCCCTTGCTTACGGTCAATCGCCCTCAACTATCTCGCGGAACACTCAGGTTTTTCTCGAAAATCTCTCGGCCAAACTCTCTCTCTCGATCTATTTCTGCGTCTGCCCGAGAAAAATCACGAAAATCAGCTTATATACTCGATAAAACCTAGCACCCCGGTTATAGTCGACTCGGTTCGGTTTTCCTTAGAACATAACCGGTCTGATTTAAATTCGGCTCGAACATGTCCCACATCGCTCGATCAAAACTCAAACCGCTCGGCTATAATCCACTTTTTGCCGACTAAACACACGGCCCATGGCCCATCTCGACACTTAGTCAATTTCTCGATGAAAAATCTCATTTTTACTCGGCTCGACCATTTTCACTCGGCCTTAGCCACGGTATCGTCCATCTCTCACGGACACAGTCACTGTACAACATTTTTTTACACGAACACAGTTAACCTCACTCGCATCAGAACATATCTACAACGGCCATCTCATGACCCGCACGGCCATACTCGGGATTTCTGGTCGCGGATGCTACAATTCTCCCCCACTCAGTTTGGATTCATCCACGAATCCGGCTCTCCCTCAGGAAGTTTCTCAAACCATTTTAGGAACTTTGTACTCATCCTTGACTTTTTTTCCCAAGTCGTTTGTTCATCGCCATTACAGTCCCATACAACTTTGATCATCTTGACCACTTTACCACGCTTAACCTTTTCCTTCCGGCCAACCACACGGATCGGTCTACCTTCCACGATAAGGTCCTCTAGCAACTCCGGAGGTGGTTCCGGTATAACGTTCTCACGTTCGGTCATGTGCTTTCTCAGCTGTGACACGTGAAACACATTGTGGTAAGCACTCATTTTCGGCGGTAAGTCCAACTTATACGCCACTGCCCCAATCCTTTCCAGAATCCGGTACGGCCCCATGTACCTCATACTCAACTTAGCATCAAACGTTGCTCGGCTTTTCCCTTTATAAATCATAGCCTTTAGATAAACCAGATCACCCACACTGAACTCTAAGTCCTTACGGCGCTTATCGGGATAACTCTTTTGCCGATCTTGAGCTTCTTTGAGCTTAACTTTTAGAAACCGAATCTTTTCAGTAGTCTCCTCGACTATCGCGGGTCCTAACTCACTCCGCTCCCCCACTTGGGTCCAACACAACGGTGTTCTGCACGGCCGTCCATACAACGCCTCATACGGAGACATATCGATGCTCCCTTGGTAGCTGTTGTTATACACGAACTCAGCCAACGGTAGATGCCTATCCCAGTTACCACCCCAGTCTAGTACACACGCTCTCAGCATGTCTTCTAACATCCTGATGGTCCTCTCAGACTGACCATCCGTTTGCGGATGATACGCAGTACTCATGTGTACCTTCGTCCCAAACTACTTCTGAAACTCTTTCCAGAATCGTGAAGTAAACTTCGGATCATGATCAGACACAATACTTACTGGCACGCCATGAAGTTTCACGATCTCATCGACATACAACTCCACCAGCTTAGCCACTCCATCCATCTTTTTCATCGGTAATAAATGAGCAGACTTGGTCAGTCGATCCACAATGACCCATATTACGTCATGCTGATTCTTAGTCTTCGGTAAACCCAACACAAAGTCCATTGTGATCTTATCCCATTTATATTCCGGCATCGGTAATGTTTGCAACAAACCACTCGAAAACTGGTTCTCTGCCTTAACCAACTGGCACGTCGGACAACTAGCCACCCACTTGGCCACGTCCTGCTTCATCCCGACCCAATGACAGTACCTTTTCAGATCGCGGTACATCTTGGTCATTCCCGGATGAACAGAAAATCTTGACTGATGTGCTTCCTTCAGGATCTCTTCCTTTAACTATTTCACGTTAGGAACACATACTCGCACATTCAACACAATCGTCCCATTGTTTGAAGTTTGATACTCGGTCTGGTCACCTTGTGACATCTTATTCAGATTCTCATCCTCTTCTTGAGCTAACCGGATCCTTGTTAACAAGTCAGCCTGATCTGCAGCTCCCAAACCCAGCAGTTCCGTATCCTCAGTCATAACGTTCAGTCTTAACGTCCTTAGGAGATTCACAATTCCTTCCACGTCCTTAGCAGACGATACACTAGCCCTTCTCCGGATGATTGGATATCTCCAGGTCGTAGTCAGCGACTAACTCCATCCATCTACGTTGCCTCAGATTCAACTCAGGTTGAGTGAAGATGTACTTCAAACTTTTATGATCAGTATAAACTTGAACCTTCCCACCATACAAGTAAGATCGCCATATCTTTAACGTAAAGACTACAGCCGCCATCTCCAAATCATGCGTAGGATATTTCACTTCATGCTTCCTTAGCTGCCTTGATGCATATGCAATCACATTCCCATGCTGCATTAGGACACAACCTAGTCCTTTCCCAGAAGCATCCGTATACACCGCATACGGTTCATCCGGCTTAGGTAGAGCCAACACCGGTGCACTTGTAAGCATCCCTTTCAACTTCGAGAAACACTCCTCACACTCGGCTGTCCATACGAACTCAATGTCCTTCCCCGTCAAGCGTGTCATCGGCTGAGCCATACTTGCAAAGCCTTTAACAAAACGCCAGTAGTAGCCAGCCAATCCCAGAAACTTCTTATTTCCGTGACATTCTCCAGTCTCGGCCAATCCGCAATGGCCTTGACCTTTTCAGGATCCACGGACACTCCCTTATCTGAAACAATGTGACCCAAGAACCCAATGAGCCGTTGCCAAAAGCTACACGTGCTTAGCTTGGCAAACAACTTCTGTTCTCGCAACTTCTCCAAAACAATCCTCAAATGCTTCTCATGCTCTTCCGGATTCTTCGAGTATACCATGATATCGTCTATGAAAATAATCACAAACTCATCCAAGTATTCTCTAAACACGCCAATCATCAACTTCATGAACGCAGCTGGCGCATTTGTCAAACCAAATGGCATGACCACAAACTCGAAATGACCGTACCTTGTCCGAAAGGCAGTCTTCCGTACGTTCGGTTCATCTATTGGTATTTGATGGTACCCAGAAGCCAAATCAATCTTCGAGAACAAAGTAGTACCCCTAAGCTGGTCCAACAACTCATCTATCCTTGGAAGTGGATACTTGTTCTTCAAAGTAACATGGTTCAACCCTCGGTAATCGATGCAAAGCCGGAAGCTTCCATCTTTCTTCTTTACGAACAGAACAGGTGCGCCTCATAGTGAACTGCTTGGCCTTACAAATCCCTTGTCCAGAAGATCGGCTAATTGCTTTTTTAGTTCAGCCATCTCGGCCGGAGCCATTCGGTACGAAGCCTTAGACAATGGCGCAGTTCCCAGCTCAAGTTCAATCATGAACGGATCTGAACGAGCCGGTGGCATCCCGGACAAAGCTTGGAACACGTCCTCAAACTCTTGTACCACTGGAATGTCCCCTAACTCCACGTCTGGTCCAACCTCAATAGAAGATATCGTCGCCAGATATGCTTCACACCCTTTCTCTAACATCTTCTCCGCTTGCATTGCTGGCACAACCAAGCTACCAGAAGTCGGTCTAACTCCTTGGTAAACCAGAACTTGGCCATCCCTCTCGAACTTCACCCTGCCTCGGTGACAATCCAGATGCGCCTTGTGCTTACCAAGCCAATCCATTCCGAGGATGACATCGCAAGACTTAACTTTGCAGATTACTAAGTCTGCCGGCATATCAACTTCGCCGATCCCGACAGAAATGTTTCGAACGGTCCCTAGTGAGTACATCACTTGGCCTCCAGCCGCCCTCACTAGTCTTAATTCTTCCCCGGGTTCCTTCTGGAATCCTCCTTTCCCAATCATCCTTGGGTTAACAAAACAATGACTCGCTCCGGAGTCGAACAGAACATGGGTTTCCACCTCACCCATTAATAAGGTCCCTACATTCAATCCTTAGAATGCTAAGACACTTAACAGAACACACAGACATAGACAAACTCAGAAAAGCGTAAGTACTAAAACATACCAGTGATCAGTCGAGAAGTGGTCGGATCTCCAGTTCCTTCCACGGTCGTGGTGTAGACCCTTGGCATGATGGTCTGCCTCTTAGCCAGTTGTGCCAATGAATCTCCTGCACGCTTAGGCTGAGTAGCCGCTTGCCCGACCGCTCCTGACTTCGGACAGTCACGCTTGTAATGTCTTGGCTCGCCGCAGCCGAAACACACCACAGACCCGCTAACACCATCCGACACTCTCACCAACCTCGAGTCTGGCTGAGAACAATCACAAACCCTATGCTCCAAGCTACCACAACGATGACAATCTCCAGATGCACGCCTACACACACCAACATGCACCTTTCCGCAAGATCCACACACGCTGCGCCTTCCACTCAACTTAGCCGGAACAATCTTTCCAAACTTGCGGTTCTGTTCTCCAGACACTTGACCACTCCTGGCCACGGTACCAGCCTTAGACAAAGCCTCCTCCGCTTGCCAAGACTCCAACAAAGCCGCTTTCTCCACAAGCTCTGTGACCGTTGCATAGTCACGCACCAGACACCCATTACGCAGCTTAACCCTTATTCCGCTCATGAACCTTCAGATCAGCTTCTCCTCAGTATCGTGGTCACGTCCCACGTACTTGCGTAACAAGTCAAACTCAGTCTCATACTGCCGAACCATCTTGGTCCCTTGGCGCAGATACATAAATTCAGCCTCCATCTGATTGTAAGCCTCCTGCAGGAAGTACTTACTTTGGAACATCGCAGAAAACGCCTCATACGAACAGTTCGGATTCACCAAACGTCCCGTGGTACTTTTCCACCAGGTGTGCGCAGTACCCTTCAGGTAGTGCACAGCTATGTCCCTCTTATACCGCTCAGGACATCGGATAGACTCGAAGTTCCTCTCAAGCCTCATCCTCCACTCATCACCTAGATAGGCGCAATTCCTTCAGCAAAGAACTTGGTTCCCAACCTCGCCATATGATCCAGAACCTTGAGGTAAGACGGAATCACCACGACCTGATCCGCTTCCTCAACAGCCACGTTCCCAACATCCGGTACAACCTCTGGTGGTGCCACGGCCGGTACAACTGGCGGTACAGGCGTAACCACTGGCGGTACAGGCACAACCGCCGGTACACGATCCAACACCTGAGCTAACAAACCTAGCACGGCCTCCAGCCTATCCGGAACAGCACCCGCATCATTCCCAGCCACGTTCGCCACTCCACCCGCAGCCACATTCGCAGCAGCTGCGTTCGCAGCCTCAGCCGCCGCAGCAGCCTCAATCTCCTGCCGGTTCACAACCCCATTCTCCATTCCAGAACTCCCCGAGTTCACAGCACCATTCAACCTTGCAGGCCTAGTCCTTCTCGGAGCCATCTGCAAGAAAATCAGAACCGGTTAGCCCGAAGCTAACACCAGACAAGAGTTCCAAACTCCACATAAACAAAAGACCGCGAGACTCGGCAGTGAAAGGTGGATATTTCTAACCCCAACTATGCAAATGAACTATCCTAGAATCGACCATGCTCTGATACCAGTTGTCACGACCCAACCCGATAATCCTATCCAGATCGGCCATCCCGAGTCTAACTCTAGCCAGATTTCTGATAGCTCGGTTTTTTCAGGCCTTTTGATCAATGACCCAACACTGTTAACCGAATGCAGTATAGTGTATGGGGTATCAAACCATTTTGGGAGCGTTAGTGAACATAATGGTCATATCGGTGTCATAAGTCAAGTTAAATCGGGTAAAGATTGAGACTTTACTACTAAAAACTACTAAAAGACAGATCTTGTGTCACTCAAGACCATAAATAAAACGACTATAGAGGTTTTAAACAGAAACTACTGATTTAAACGATAAAAAGGTAAGCTTTTAAGATGAAAGAAGGATTAAGATGGGTTCTTCGAACTAGGTAACTCTCGGTTTTGTTTTATCAAGCTAAACCTTTTGGATCACATCAAGACTTGGTCTTTTGATGGTGATTCTTAGGTAAAGGGATCCTCAAATCATTTAGCCCATGGCGTTTGGGTCTAAACTCTTTGAATCTCTATCACCATAGACTAGTTATCGCATAGCGGTACAATAGAAGAAACAAGCATCTGCGTCGTCCCTATTGAACTGTAAGACTCTTGGACAGAGGGTTAGTCTTAGCCCAAGAAATCAAACTCTTGTTCATGGATCCGGCTAAGCAAGCACGTGGCGTTCGTGTCAAGCCGCCTGTGGACTTTAGGCTAGATGGCCAAACTAGACTAAGCTTTGGGAGTGATAAACAAGAAAGAATCTAACTTTATGTTTTAGCTAAGCAAGAAATGTAAACCCGAGAGTTCCTTGGTCCATTTACCCCATCAAAATCCTAAAAAGACTACTCACTTGCCATTTGAGAAACCTCAAGATCCACAAGGATAGAAAGGTTACTCATGGCTTGCAAGATAGCCGAAAATAAGAAAAGGAAGAAACTTTATTAAAATCTACCAAGCAATAAAACTTAAAGACTTAAAGATTGCATAAAAATCAAAGCTTTGAAATAGCTTCAATGGAGAAAATACAAAGCTGGTTCTCTGTTTGAAAGAGAAGAAAGAAAAGTAAAATAAGCAAAAGCGTGTCCTAAAGGATAAGAGTGGAGAGGGTATTTATACATAAAAGAGGAAAAACCTAAAACGTTGGGACCACTTTCCCGAAATGGTACTATTTTGGCTTTTAGCGTTTCGGGCTTACGTCGTTATGGACAAGCCGAAACGCTAACTCTTCTGATTCTTCGGGCAGGCTCCATATCGGGAAATGGTTTCGGGATCATGTCGTGAAGGCTTGCCTTCCTTGTAACCTGGGTCGGGTGCTTCCCGTTTTCTTGCTCTGATATTCGTCTTCAATCAATCCTCTTCCTGGATCTTCGCTCCGAGATGGCTCTTTCGAGATCAAGCCGCTGCTACTCGTCGAGGTTCAGCTTGTGCTTGTCCGTATCGGCTTCGAGGTCGTGATCCATCCTCGATATTTCTCACTTGTCCTCCATCCGAGACCTCTTTCCTTGGCTTCTTCTTCGGACCATCCTATGCACCTGAGAAAACACTCCAAACATGCAAGACTATGCATAAACCTAACCTAATGCATCTAATCCTATCATGAGTGAAAACGTGATGAAAACTAATACTAAAGTGCAAGAATGAAGTCTTAACTAACATGAAACATGTACTAAAATCATGCAAATTATAGAGATATCAACACCCCCAAACTTGCTTTTTTGCTTGTCCTCAAGCAAAAGCCAACCGGAGGGGTGAGGTTTTAAAATAAAAGGTGTAAGTTTGAATCCAAAACGCCATTTAAAGGAAATCAACTCAATGTCTAAGTTCAGGTTTCTAGGATGCAAGTTGAATTCTACCTATTCAGAAAGCCTTAGCCACATTCATCACAATAATCAAGCAAAATCAATCCCAACTTAGATGCACATTCAAATTCCCAATTCCCTTTCACATTCATTATGAAATTTAAAACGTGGATCTCATTCATGCCTGTCAACTAACTTATTTGGCTCAGGGTAAGGTTACGAGCTAAGTATGAACTCGTAGTGCGAACGGGTTAAGTGTTTAGTGGGATCACTCTTGAAAGGAACTTTCTTAATGCAAAATGCTAATGGTAAAAACCAATGGATGCATACAAGGCTAGACTACCGTCTATCCAAAACATCTATTTCGTTCCTACCCTAGTCTAAATTGCTCCCTCCTAAGCTACCCCTTTTTTTTTCTTGACATTTCGCTTTATTCCCGATATTCCTTCTCGATATTACCTTTCCTGGTCATTTCGGGGGACTTCTTCTTTGTTGGAGATCGGTTTCGGCTTTCTAGCTTCTTTGTTGCGTTCCTTTGTGTTTCACCTTTGGTGTTGTTGGCCTGATTTAGACTTTGTTGATTGGCCTTCTTTTGCTTCCTTTTGGAATCACCTTTTTCTTCTTTGTTTTCAAGCCTCTTTGGTGCCGCCATCTCCTTAATACGTGTCCCCGTCTGACTCCTTGGTATCTTTCCTTTTCCTTCTGTCAAAATGTGGTCAATCGAAATACACCCCCCTTTTTTCTAGTCTACTCAGTAATATCGACTTCCTATTTCGGTATGTAGTCGATTTCAGATTCTACACCACCTAACCTAGTGTTGACCCGAGATGTGAGCCAACGTCTACATGGAAATCTAACCTTGTCGGCCTAAACCCAACACTTTTTGCTTAAGAAGATTCGAAAATGGTGCAAAGGCCTCACATGCTCTCACAAAAGTGTTTATGGTTTAAAAACAAAGGTTTTGGTTTAGGGTGTGGTCTGGTACTTGGACTAGCAAGAGGGTGGTAAAAAGGAAAAGAAAGTCCAAGTGAAATCCATGAGCTTTTTGACAAACATAAACGAGATAATTAAATTTTCAAATTAACGGTTTAAGTTCATTAGGGAAATGGTTCAAGTCGCAATGCATCAAGCCAAAACTGAATTTCACAAGATAAATTCCAAGTGTGGTGCTGCTTTAAGCTCAGTCTAATTCAAAATGCATCAAACAAACAAGAACTAAGGCATTGAGTTCATGACTTAAAAATGGCTATTTACAAAGATTCATCATACTTATCACCCTATGTGAATGCTTATGAATCCTAAATGAATGCATCTAGACTCAATCCTAATATGGAAATGCAACTACATGAATATTTTTGTGGAACAAAATTTTCAAAATTTTTCATTTTTTTGTTTTTTTCTATGCAATTTTACGAATGCCATGGTTGAACTAAATGATGCATAACTACGTACTCCCCCAAACTTAAATCACACAGTCCTTGTGTGATAGAAGAGAGGAAGAATACGGTCCTAAGATGATGCAAAAAGTTTAAACAAAAAGCAAAAATAAAAGGAGAAAAAATGCTTATATACAAGAGTTTGGAGTGGTACCTCATTGATCAGTGTGATGTGAGGACGTGGTGTCCTCACTGGTTGAGAAGGAAGGATTGTCTGATTCTGGTATCGGGGACTGGCTCGCACGCCTCTTCCTCGATATGCTCTCCTCTTGGCAGGAATATCTTCGTGGCTCGCTAATCCCGTGTTCTCTCGGCAGGAACGAGAAGGAATGCCTCTCCTGGGGAGTTTGGCTGTCTGCTTCGTCTGATTCCTCTTCTTCGTTCCCTTCTGCTTCCTCTGGAGACATATTGGCTTCAAACCATGGTGATGATGTCGAGCCCTTCAGTTTCGAGGTGAGTAACTTGATTTTCCCTTTCAGGCCTTTCACGTGGCCTTTGATTCCCTTCACTGTGGAGACTAGCTTTCTGATCGAACGGTCCTGCCACTTGCAGTACCGCTGGAGCACATTGATCCTATCGTGAGCCGCCTTGAGAGTTCGGTGTGGTCCACTGGTGATTGGATCGAAATGATAGCGGTCTGCCCCATATATAGGGAAACCAAACTCGTCGGTAGGGTCATCATAGGCGTCTTCATCCTTATCTTCTTCTTCAGCAACCATATCGGTTTCTTCTCGATATTCCTCCTCGTAGTCCTCATTGAAATCAGCTCCGTATGGGAAAAGAATCTCATCCTGCGGGTCGAAATCTAGATTCCTTGGCTCCCTTATCGTGGTCAACCATGGGTTCGGTAGGAACAGTACTGCAGCTTGTCTTGATGCACGGTTGAATTGATATCGGTGTCCATGCCGATATGGCTTCCCGAGAAACTGGCACTTCTTTAGATATGCAATATCTATCCACCGGATTCCGTGAGTTGGCTCCTCGAGATCAATGCCAGCCCCTCTTAGGATGGCGGATACAACTCCTCCACAGCCTATCTGAGGCATGTCGCTTGGTGTGTATATCATCCACGATTTGTAGTGGAGAAGCTCCTTCATCAATAATGTGATCAACCTGGTGCTCCTTCTGCTTCCCTTCAGTTCAACCTCGTTCCGCGTCTCTTGAATGATTTCTACCAGACCGTCGTCCATTATCTCCAGCTCCTTTGTCAGGACAGCTCCACATTCCTTTCTTGCAAAGAAAGTATGTGCAATAGCTCTTTGCACATACCTCAAGGCTGGATGCCTTATCCTGGTGCTCTTGTTCACTCCTGGCTTGTACATCCCTACCCCAATGTGCATCCACAGTGCCTCCAGCTCCTCCCTATCTATATTCAGGGCTATGTCGCGCATATCGCCTTGGCTGAACCCGAATATCGACTCCAGCTCCCGAAATGTCATTCGGTGAGTATCGCTTCCATACTTGAAGCGGATGTACCCATCGCCCACTTCCTCCTGAGTAATCTCTCCAAACGCGTAGAAGGTTACCTCCAGTGTTGCAAGAAAATGGAAGGTCGCTTCATCATGGGACGCATAAGCGTTTTCCATGAATTTCTTCAGACCCATCGCGTTGAAGAGGATCTGGCAGTCATCGTACATGCCCAATTCGACCATAGTTTCCTCATGGGGGTAGCGTGTGGCTTTGAAATCCATTCGCCTGAATGCTGCACGCATTTCGGCTAGGGTGTGTCGGGATCCCGTACTTCTTCTTCCCGATGCACATGTGGGTGAATGTATTATAGCCGCTCGGCTGCGACTGGTCTCTTTCCTTCTCTCTTTTCCGTTTGGTATTCCCTTGATCTCCCAAGAACATCTCCGCTTCTTGTTGCTCCAACCATTGTGCCTATCAATTAAAAACACTCGAAAGTGTGTAAGCACAAGGAAAAACACCAATAGCAAAGTTTATCTTGCATGTATGTTTAAACTTAAAGCAACTCTATTCATGACTAAAGAGACCCAAGCAAACATATTCGAGTTATTACTAGATCGGGAAAAAGTCTAAACCGTGAAGAATAAAGAGTGTTACTTATAAGTCGTTCTTCACAAATCCAGATTTTTAGACAAGCTTGCGTTTAAACCAAAAGGTGGAAAA
>JAHZTW010000001.1:329739718-329752154 GCA_020283515.1 Alliaria petiolata | reverse complement strand
TCGGTGCACAAACCGTGCATAAACCGAGGTGACTCGTTTCGTACATAAACTGTGCATAGTCCGAGCCGAACCGGGACATGCATAAACCAGACCAACCTTTTCTTTTGACGGCCCGAGCAACGAATTTACGAAGTAACCTTAGGCCCAAAGCAGCGTACAAGCCCATGCCCACGAAGAAAGACCGAAGTGACTTTTACCCTAGAAGAATAAGGTTCGTGGAAAAGAGCGCCGTCAAGAAAAAAGGAAGGAAAATCTACGAGTAGATTCTCCGAGAATTTTGCATAGATTACGAGATAGATGTATAAATAGGATTCTCATTCCAATTGTAAAGGGATCCGCGCTTTACCTAGCAAAAAACACTTGTACCCAAAAAGCTTATCGCAGCAAATCTAATAAAACTCCGTCTTCAGATCTTTGTTTTGGTTTTTAACTTAGAATCTTTGCGTCCTCTTTTGAATTTCTTAACAGATAATCTATTGTGTGAAATGCACCACGCACAATTTGGCGCTAGAAGGAGGGGGTTCTAAAGAGAATTCTTACACCGAGAACCGAGACTACCCATATCCGAAGAGATGACCACCGGAGCCATCGATACCGACAACACCACCGCATCGGGGAACATCACTGACGGAACCGGAGCGAATCTTCCTGCAGGAGACGGAGCGCTCAACGCTACTCAGCAAGCACCGGCGCAAGCCGAGACGATCTCTGCGTCCTTGGCAGAGCGCGGAGGTGAAAGAGATGATGACGGCGTTGGCGAAAAAGACGGCGGAGCAAGGCAAAACTCTCGAAGACCTCACAACGGAGAGTCGAGCCCAAAGCCAGCGAATCGGGAGCCTGAGTCCCATGTTGAATCCATCTACTAGGATCAGACGGCTCGGCCTCAACCCGACGGCACTCAACTTTGCAACCCCAGGAGTAAACAACAGCCGAGCAGGAGGCTCGGGAAACTTCCAGTCGCAGTACCTTTCCGAAGAACGGACTCCCGCAGCCACAAGGCCCAACATCACCAATCCGCCACGTCTAATCCGAGGAAGAGTCGGCGACGGAGGCTTAAGCGGGCCTACCGATAGTTTGGCGGCCACCACGGAAACCGGAGGTGAGGTAGCTGAAGCGCCGACATCACGACATAATGCGACCATCGCCGTGGTACTGCGAGAGATGGAACATCGGGAGACGTCCTCGGCTCGAAGCGAGATCAAATCTTAACTGAAGAAGAGGAAAATCTCCTGTGGGTCGAACAGACGCAATACCAAGACGAGCCCCGAGCTGGAAACCAAGGTGGGATCACCGAACCTAGTTCGGCAAGCCGAGGCAACGCCCTTGACGTGATACGAGCTTACCTGGCCAGAGCAAACGCGGAGGTGAGAGTAATTCGATCGCAAGTACACAAGGCAACGACCGCGGCGCCCGAGATCGACCTTATGTTAGAGGAAGCTCAGATGACGCCGTTCACAGCGCGTATCACCGAACGGCGATGGCGCGATCCACACTCAAAGAAAACGAGCGGGATGCGGGATACTGTCTCCTGTTCGTCGAAAATCTCCGAGGACCGGCTCTCAAATGGTTTTCTAGACTCGAGCGTAATTCAATCGGTAACTTCAAAGTCCTCTGCACCGAGTTCATGAAGCAGTATTCCATGTTCATGAACCGAGGCGTATCCGACGCTGACCTCTGGACGTTATCCCAAGGACCGACTGAACCGTTGAGGACATTCATGGGGCGCTTCAAAGCGGTAATGTCTAAGGTAGGAGACGTGAGCGATAATGGAGCACTCGAAGCTTTGAAGAAATCTCTGTGGTACAAATCGGAATTTTGGAAAGAGATCTGGCGCAACAAACCCCAAACCATCCAAGACGCCATGCATCGAGCATCAGATTTCATACTCGAGGAGGAGGAATTCCGAATCTTAGACCAACACTTCGGATCAACGAAGTCGGCAAACAAGAATCAAGGGACACCGAGTCAGCCGAGCCAGCCAAGAAATCGCCCGAGCAGAACTTTTGTCCATCACGAGGGACCGAGCTTTAGCGGAGCGCACAACTACCAGATCAGCACCGATCAAGGGGCTGGACGAGGCCGAGGAAGAACGAATGGAAACACGTGGACTAGGAACTCGAATTCATACGACGAGAAAGCCTACTGCGAAATCCAAAAGACATACGGGCATCTAACCGCCAACTGCCGAAGTTTGGGCGACAAACTTAGGGATAAATTCATAGCCGGAGAGCTCGGTAATTCAATCAGTCAGAATGATCTCGAGCACGAGAAGCTCACAGATGCCGAGCAGGAAGAACAACCCGAGTCAGAAGCTCGACCGGGTGGCCCGCCGAAGCGGGGAAGAAGAAACAATGGCACCTTGGAGTCTGGCGGTTCTCGCCAGAGAATAAACATGATAATGGGGGGATCGGAATATTGCAGGGACATTGTATCCGCAATCAAAGCTTTTCAGCGAAAAGCCGAAGCTAGTATCAATTGGTCCACTCCGAGCAGGAATCCCAACGATGTCATCACATTCGAAGAAAGAGAAACCACGGGCATAGACAGACCGCACAATGACCCCCTGGTAATCGAGCTGATAGTAAAAGATCACGAAGTAGCCCAAATCCTGATCGATACCGGGAGTTCGGTAGACGTCATTTTTAGAGAGACCTTAACTAAAATGGGAATCGATATGTCTGAAATAATACCGATCCCAAGCCCTTTGACTGGATTTTTTGGAGAAACGACCATGACGATAGGAACGATCATACTGCCGGTCCTAGCAGAAGACGTGACTAAAATCGTCAACTTCTCGGTAACCGAAGGTCCCCCGCTCTATAACATCATCATGGGAATGCCGTGGATTAACTCGATGAGAGCCGTAATCTCGACTTACCATCTCTGTTTGAAATTTCCCGGAGCCAACGGGATCCGAACGATTTGGGGAAATAAGAAGGAATCGCGAATATGCTTCATGACCGAGCACAAACTAAGAAACCCCAAAACCGAAGCCAATGGGGAAACCGTCCATAAGATAATAAAAACTGACCGGGAAGCGAAGGCCGGCACCAAAAAACTTTTGTAGCAATTACAGAAAGCCGAGCAGGCCGAGGATAACCAGCCGCGGTGCGCCCCGGTGATATCCATATGCTTGGACGACGAGAACCCGGAGAAATGTGTAGAAGTGGGAGCCGAGCTGGATGACATGATCAGAATCGAGCTTATCGACTTTTTGAAGAAGAACATCAACACCTTCGCTTGGTCCATGGAGGACATGACCGGGATCGACATCGACGTTACATGCCACGAGCTCAACGTGGACCCAACTTTCAAACCAATAAAGCAGAAGAGAAGAAAACTCGGACCCGACCGAGCTAAAGCGGTGAATGACGAGGTGGACAGACTACTTAATGTCGGATCCATCACCGAGGCGAAATACCCAGACTGGCTCGCAAACCCGGTAGTCGTAAAAAAGAAGAACGGAAAATGGCGTATATGCATCGATTTCACCGATCTGAACAAAGCATGTCCGAAGGATAGTTTCCCTCTTCCCCACATCGATCGCCTCGTCGAGGCGACTGCAGGAAACAAGCTCCTCTCGTTTATGGATGCCTTTTCTGGGTATAATCAGATCCTGATGAACCCCGACGACCGAGAAAAAACTGCGTTCATAACCGACCGAGGCATATACTGTTACAAAGTAATGCCGTTCGGATTGAAAAACGCCGGAGCCACGTATCAGCGGTTAGTCAATAAAATGTTTGCTGACCAACTGGGAACGACGATGGAAGTATACATCGACGATATGCTAGTAAAGTCACTGGAAGTAAGCAACCACATCACCCATCTAACGGAATGCTTCAAACGGCTTAATCACCACAACATGAAGCTCAACCCGGCGAAGTGCAGATTCGCGGTGACATCCGGGGAGTTCCTCGGATATCTGGTCACGAGCCGAGGCATCGAGGCAAACCCAAAGCAGATCGACGCGTTAATTCAAATGGCCTCGCCCAGAAACAAACGGGAAGTACAACGGCTGACAGGACGCGTCGTTGCCTTAAACCGATTTATCTCAAGGTCAACCGACAAGTGTCTAGCTTTCTACGATACACTCCGAGGCAACAAGAAGTTCGAATGGACGGAAAAATGCGAGACGACTTTCCAAGAGCTGAAACAGTATCTAGTCACCCCACCTGGGCTCGCGAAGCTAGAGGGGCGGTCAACACCGCAGTCAGCGGAGTACATGTCCGAGAAGAACGAGGAGAACAGAGTCCAATCTTCTACGTGAGTCAGACACTGGCAGATGCAGAGACAAGATATCCGCAAATGGAAAAATTGGCCCTCGCTGTGGTAATGTCAGTACGGAAGCTAAGACCCTATTTCCAATCACATTCTATCGTAATCCTGACGTCCTTCCCACTGCGAGCTATACTACACAGCCCGAGCCAATCCGGAAGACTAGCCAAATGGGCGATTGAGCTCAGCGAATACGATATCGAGTACCGGAGCAAAACCTGCGCCAAATCCCAAGTCCTCGCCGACTTCCTGATAGAACTTCCGATCAACGAAACAGATGAGCCGACCGAAGACTCCACGTGGATACTTCACGTAGACGGCTCGTCATCAAAACAAGGCTCAGGGATCGGAATCCGCTTGACATCTCCAACCGGCGAAGTCTTGGAACAATCTTTTAGTCTGGCCTTCCACGCCTCGAACAATGAGGCCGAGTACGAAGCTTTAATCGCGGGACTCAGACTAGCACGGGAATCAAGTTTCAAAAAATTCGGGCCTTCTGCGACTCTCAGCTCGTTGCTAACCAATTCAATGGGGAATACACGGTAAGAGACGATAGAATGGAAGCATACTTGAGCGTAGTCCAAGAACTTTCGAAGGGATTTAGTGAGTTCGAGCTCACAAGAATTCCCCGCGGCGAAAATGCTCAAGGCGACGCGTTAGCAGCCCTTGCCTCGTCGTCCGACCCCGGCCTCAAACGAGTAATCCCGAGAGAATTCATCGAACGACCCAGCATCAAAAGATCAGAGGTCGTCAACCTAATCAAGCCAGCAGAGGACGCCGAGAAGCCCAACGACGAACAAGAGACGGCCGCGATGAAAGAAGACCAGCAGAATGAGTACGGATGCGACCAAGAATGGATGGGAGAAATTCGAACTTACATAATGGACGGAGAAGTCCCCACGGACAAGTGGGCAGCCCGCAAAGTCAAAGCCCATGCTGATAACTAGCTTTTTTTCAGTGATTATCAAATCCTAAGCATAGTCATGTCATTGTAATACTTAAGGATGTCAATCCAACCTTGGGGTGAAAGATACAAGGAATACAAGAAATTTATGAAGCTAAGCAAAATTTGGTTTAATTGCGTAAGAATTCTAAAACAATTGCTTGCGTTATTTAAACAGACACGAAAACAATTTTACAAATTCCATAGAAGGGTTATACTACTTCTAGATGACTTCTAAACAATAAAACAACCGAGCTATTAATTTTACAAAATCAAAACTTAAAACCGGATTATCTAGACAAATATATGCTAAGTGGCAAGATTTTCGAAAACTACTTCTAAAAATCAAACGGTTACCAAATAAATACCAGACATAAAACAAGACTCTAGAAAATTTCAAAAATATTAAAAATAGCTCAAACACGATTTCAGAAATTTATAAAAATTCTATTGCATAATTAAGCTAATTTAAAGATTTTTAGAGAAAACAATTAACTTTGAACAGGGAGAAAATGAATTTTCTTTTTCAAATATTAAAAACAGATTCAAGTTTGGGATTCATTCTTAGGGAGGTTGAAAATTCGAACTTGGGTTTTGAAAACATATTTTTTACACTTTTTAGTGCTATCTCTAAGCCTTAAGAAACCAAACTAGATCTATCCATGGTGTATGGTATAAATCCTTTCTTCACATTTTCCTCCTAACCCATGATGTTTGGTGGAAAGATAAGGTGAAGAACATTAAGCATGGATCTTAAAAAGTGGCTTAACTAGCTCNCTACTAATTTTACAAAATCAAAACTTAAAACCGGATTATCTAGACAAATATATGCTAAGTGGCAAGATTTTCGAAAACTACTTCTAAAAATCAAACGGTTACCAAATAAATACCAGACATAAAACAAGACTCTAGAAAATTTCAAAAATATTAAAAATAGCTCAAACACGATTTCAGAAATTTATAAAAATTCTATTGCATAATTAAGCTAATTTAAAGATTTTTAGAGAAAACAATTAACTTTGAACAGGGAGAAAATGAATTTTCTTTTTCAAATATTAAAAACAGATTCAAGTTTGGGATTCATTCTTAGGGAGGTTGAAAATTCGAACTTGGGTTTTGAAAACATATTTTTTACACTTTTTAGTGCTATCTCTAAGCCTTAAGAAACCAAACTAGATCTATCCATGGTGTATGGTATAAATCCTTTCTTCACATTTTCCTCCTAACCCATGATGTTTGGTGGAAAGATAAGGTGAAGAACATTAAGCATGGATCTTAAAAAGTGGCTTAACTAGCTCCCTAAACATCCATGGTGTATGGGAAAGGATGAGCTAGTCTCTTGGATTTGGTTTTAAGGGATTTCCTAAGTCTTTTTGGGATAAGAAAATCCCTAGATTAAAGAGATCTCCATCGAGAATCTCTAGATCTTAAAACCCCCAAATCCAAGAAGATAAATAGATGAAAAACAGGAAAATACCCAAAAATCTAGTTTTCAACCCCCTTAAATCATCCCAACCCCAAACCTTGGTGGTTTACTCACAAGCCATGTTCATGCCTCTCTTAAACACAGGTTTAGAGCTGATGAACATAAGCGGTTTTTAACAAGAAGAAAGATTTGACTTTAGAAGGATAAAGATACTTGAATCTTATACAAAATACATGAGTTTTAACAAAGGAAACAAACAAGAAACAAACAAGAAATATGAAGGACAAGCAAGAACAAATGAAGAACACTCAAGAACAAGGTAAGAACTCTCTCTCCATGCCTAACTTACAATATTACAAAGTGATTGTGTAAAAAAATGATAATTGGTGATGAGTGTGTAAGAAAGTCCTTCTCCCCTTTGTCATAAGGTGAAAACATTAGAAAATTCTCCACCCTTTCCTTAAAACAAGGGCTGCTTGTCCCTTAGGAGACTTTCATACCAAGGTGGTCCCCTCACTAGAAGACAATCACAGTGTTTATAGAAAAGGCTGTGCGCATGGACTTGTTGATCGAGCCATTATGGTCGATCGTCTAGTCGATCTTCTATGTGATCGGGTTGGGCAGTCGATCGTGCACTCGATCTGTTCTGTGATCGGGTTGGCCAATCGATCTTACAGTCATTCTGCCTAGTGATCGAGTCATGCTGCTCGATCTGCCTCTCGATCGGCCTTAGATCGAGTCATGGTGCTCGATCTGCCACTCGATCTTGGGTGATTTGTTTTTTTCTGGGTTTTCCTTTGATTCCTGCCAACTCCTAGGCTCTTGTTTCATCTTCTTGGCAATGCTCAGCATCCATCACAGCTCCAAGTACTCTAAACAACCTGAAAATGATGCAAACATGCAAGATACCATGCAAATGCTAATGCAAAGTGTTATATGACTTAGAATGAGATAAATTATGCAAACTAGCCTATTATGAATGATGTATGCATGAAAACCTATTCTAAATGCATGCTAAATATGCAAAATATATGAGTATATCAACTCCCCCAAACTTGCCTTTTGCTTGCCCTCAAGCAAACAAAATTCAAGCTAGGAAGAGATGATTAAAAACGGGGGCTCAAATCCAAAAGTGTTTTTCAAATGTATCAATTCAGCGGTCCTAGTTCTCAATTCTAGGATGCAGTGCACAAGCATTTACTCAAAAGGACTTAGCCATAATCATCACATATCAAATTTCAAATCATGACTTGTTTATTCCAAGCAATCCAAGAATCTTAACCTTTAACATTCATTAAGAGCTTAAACCGTGAATCAAACTTGTGCTTTTAAGACCGAATACATTTGGCAAGGGACAAGGCTATGAGGTAAAAATGATCTCATTCAAGTGGGTACTCCAAGCATTGGTTTCTCTCAAAAAGGTTTGAACTTATGCATAATGCTAAAGGTAAAAGGCAATGTATGCATACATGACTAGACTCACATCTACCCAAGTATACTAACAATGATCCTAATCCCTTTCTCATTCATTTTTTTCTTTCTTTTCCAAGCTCACTCACCCTCTAGAGACTACCCAAATCATCAAGGCTAGGCACGCCAAGCATAAACCCACAAGAACTCCATTCTATCACATTATTTTTTTTTTTTTTTTAAGGAAACTTCTTCATCTTTGCTTATGGCTAGTGGTGTGGTCACAAATATTAGCTCTTTTCTTCCTTTAAATAGCTCTCTTTCTCATAAATTTTCTTTTATGCATTTGGCCTCTAGGGCTCTTTTTTTCTTTTCTTTAAATAAGAGCTTTTTCGTAATATAAATCAAGACCAACCATTTAGAACTATGTATCCCTTTTTCTTTCATTTCCCTAGCACCTTTTTAATTTCAAACCCGTGAACTCCCAATCCCAAATCAAGCTTAAAACTAGCTTCAATATGCAAAGCTAGCATCAATATGAGAGCCTAAGCATGTCGCCCTAAACCTAACACTTTATGCCAAGTTCAAACAGAAAATAAGGCCTCACAATTTGCAATCACACAAGAATTTTGGCTTGAAATAAGGCAAGGGTCAAGGTGTGGTATTCTATTTAGGCTTATAAGAGAGTGGTGAAGTGAATAAGAAAGCCTAAATATTTTTTTTATCCATGTAATCTTTCCCAAATGCACAAGTATGATAATTAGATGATCATGTTAAGGTTCCGATTTTTAGGTAAAGATTCAATTCATGCTTGTTTCAACTTTAAGCACCGAAAATCAAGTCAAATGATCCAAGGATGGTTAGAACTTAATTTCAAAGTTGTGCAAAGCATCAAAGAATTACTAACTAGGGCCTTGAACCAATACATGAGCTTAAAACACTTTTAAAGGAAATTTTTCATCATTGCCCCCTATGCATATGAATGATGCAACCTATATGATAAAAAACTAGACTCATTCCTACAATATTTGATAATGCAAATGCAAA
The DNA here is from genome assembly GCA_020283515.1 of Alliaria petiolata. NCBI lineage: Eukaryota > Viridiplantae > Streptophyta > Magnoliopsida > Brassicales > Brassicaceae > Alliaria > Alliaria petiolata. The sequence goes on along the minus strand of JAHZTW010000001.1, from coordinate 329,743,050 downwards.
CTATATGAAAATTTTTTTTTCGAAATTTTTATGAATTTTTCTGATTTTTTTTTTATTTTTCTATGCAATTTTAATGCATGAAGACTCAAGATGAAAACACAAAATAAGATTAAATAAAATATGTCAAAGCACAAACTTTCCTCCCCCAAACTTGAATGACACCGTCTCGGTGTTAAACAAATGCAAGAGAAGAAACACAAAAATAAAAATAAAAATGCATGTTATATACAAAGTTTGGCGTTTTTGGTACCTTGAAGCTAGAGATGGCCGGAGCTTGAGGTTGCTCCGGTCCTTCTGCTCTTTCTTGGTGTGTCATGGAGTACTCCCTTGCCTCTGTTCCCGGTTTGAAGGTCTTGAAGGGAAGGACGTCCAGCCTGGAAATCATCTGGCTCTCGGATATGAATTCCGCCGGTTGAGTGTCTTGCTGCCGTCTTGCCTACTTGTTCTACTTCATCACTCAATGTCATCTCTGAAGAGCTCCTTCCTTGGAGAACTTTGACTTTTTTCACCAGCTTCTTTATCATCTTGCCTTGCCATTTGTTTACTTTGCGTTGAATCTCCACAACCGAGGCAAGGAACTTTTCTGTTTTGGTGCGTGGCTCATAGTCTAGCTTGGGGAGCTCGAAGTTTGGCGGCATCTCAGCATCTGTGGGAGGGGATTCTGGTGATGATTGGGCAAGTTGTGGTGCTGCTGGAACGCCTCCAAGAGGTGCATAACATTCCTCATCGTTTGGCAAGAATTCGATGTTGCCAACACTATTAGCGAGCGTTTCTCCCGGGTGGGGTAAGATGCATGTCTTCTCCTCATGTTCCTCATTGTAAAATAGGTATGCATAGTACCCTGGAGCTGGAGTAGGTCCCAAGGAATCGGTGTTGATCATGTAGGCTTGATCCATGTAGGCACGTTCCGCGCATGGTGTGAATTCGGTAAGGGGGACTCCGGCTTGTACAAATAGTGGCGTGAGAAAACCACCAATGAGCGCTGATGTGGCTCTGCACTTGATGGCCCAAGCTTTGTACCTGAGCAAGGAGGAGGCCAGGATGCATCCATAGTTGACGTTATCTCCAAGATCATCCTCCATTGGTTCATCACTCCTCTCGCTATTGCATAGAACATGTTTAACCCCTTGGAAAAGGAAGCACAGCTCGTTCTTTGTCACTGTTGGTGTCGTGGATCTCCCACTGAATGTGTTTGCTAGCAGCTTGAGAGTGTATCTTAGCAAGGGGTTTCGCACCTTCTTGATCTTTGCGGTATTAGACTTGTAGTCTCCATCGCTAATTAAGTCCCATAGCTTGCTTGCGGATTTGAATTGTGGGAACTCCATTAGTTCTGCTGCTGCATTGAGTCCGTAAGCTTGGCATAGCTCAGGTATAGAGAGACGGTAGGCTTGCTTGCGGATTTTGAATGTGAGAAGACCTTCGGTTGGAGTTGGGATGTTGGGGTCTTCATATTCGCAATCCAAGGTGGAGAGGAAGTGAAGCGTGGCTTCGGGGTAGGTGGGACAGTCCATCCGTGAAAGACATGCAAGCCCCATGTTAGTGAGCAGCTCATCAAACCCTTCCAACAATCCTAGCCTTTGCAAGAGCTCCCTACTTGCAAATTTCGTGGGCTCAAAACGCAACCTGTTTAGCCTTCTCCTTGTTTTCTTTTCCTCTTTGCTCCACTTAACCGTCTCTTCAACTTCTTGCTGTGTGTCCTCTTGTGCACACATAGCTCTGTTCCTTTTCCTTGGTGCCATAGTACCTGAAATCCAAAATCTCAAGGAGAAGATGAGAATAGGTGGCGGTTAAGAGAGAAATACAATGTCAAGAGATTAGAGCTTTTAAAATCGTTTTTTTTTTTGCACAAGCCCTAGATTTTTGGGGAAAGTTTAGGATTTATCAATAAATATTAGATGAAAATCTCTTGAGATAAAACTAAATCAATAAGATTTACCTAATATCTAGATATTTAAAAAAAATAATCCTTATCCCTTAGCAAATAGTATTCTTTCTTGTAATAAAAAGGAAGCTTATGAATAAATTCAATAATGCTTCAAAAAAAAAAAAAAAAAAATTTCGAAATACCTTTGCAAACTGGGCGAATATTATGCTCTCCTTCTTTTAAAAACCAGACACTCACACTCTCTCTCCTTGTTAATGAAAAAATCAGTTTTGGGTGTAAGGAATGAGAGTGTGTGTGAGGTTTATAAAGAAAATTTTTTTTGGACAAGCATGCAAGTGGGAATTTTAAATTGTGGTCAAAGCACAGTTTTTTATGGTCAAAGGAGCCACATTTGACCACAATTCAAATTCAAAATTTAGAGGGAAGGAGAAAGAGGGGGAAATTTGAAAACTTCCCTTGGCGCAAGATCGAGTGAATCGGGTCGATCTATCACTCGATCTCACGCCCATTTTTCTGTGATCGAGTGGCTAGCTCGATTGGCTGGTCAATCTTAAATGGATCGAGTCTTGGATCGTCTGAGGCTCTTGTTTCAAGCTTGTCCTATTCATGATCGAGTGATTGGGTCGATCTCTTGATTGATCTTAGCTCACGATTGAGTGAAATCACTCGATCTTCCACTCGATCGTCTCCTCCTGCCATTATTTTCTTTGCTTTGTAGAACCCATTAACGTTCTTCTTGGCTCTTGTTTCTTTGCACCTACACACTTAAAGCAGAAAGCATAAATTTGAAACAAAAATATGTACAATGATAGTCATGGGATTGCCTCCCAAGCGCGCTTGTTTTAAGTCTCTAAGCTTGACTTTACTTGGTAAGGCTAGGGGGGCGTCTTGGAGAGGCAATGTGGTGCTCTCCTTGTTGCAGTCACTCGCCATGTAGGGCTTGACTCTATGCCCATTCACTGTGAAATGTTCTCCATTCTTCCCAACCAAAGTTATAGCTCCATATGGTAATACTTCTCTTATTTCAAACGGTCCGGACCACCTAGACTAGAGCTTTCCGGGGAACAGGTTCAATCTGGAGTTATAGAGCAGAACCATGCCGCCCTTTTTGAGCTCCTTGTGCACCAGCTTCTTGTCATGAAGGCTTTGGTTTTTTCTTTGTAAATCTTGGCGCTCTCATAGGCATCCATCCTTATCTCATCAAGTTCTTGAAGTTGTGCCAACCGTTTCTCTTGGGCGGTCTTGAGATTGTAGTTGAGTTGCTTCACAGCCCAAAGAGCTTTGTGCTCTAATTACACAGGAAGGTGACAAGACTTGCCATAGAGGAGGTTAAAAGGCGTGGTTCCTATTGGAGTTTTGTAGGCTGTTCTATACGCCCAAAGAGCGTCATCAAGCTTGCTAGACCAGTCCTTTCTAGTGACTCCCACGGTTCTCTCTAAGATGGTCT
>JAHZTW010000001.1:329722902-329736509 GCA_020283515.1 Alliaria petiolata | reverse complement strand
TTCATGCGATGGTCAATGGACATCGTCGGCCCGCTGCATCGCTCCAAGCAGAAGAGATTTCTGCTAGTTCTGACGGATTACTTCTCGAAATGGGTCGAAGCAGATTCTTTCGCCAACATCAAAGATGTTCAGGTCGAGAAATTCGTCTGGAAAAATATCATCTGCCGGCACGGAGTCCCGTACGAAATCGTGACAGACAACGGTTCGAAATTCATCTCAACACGTTTCGAATCCTTTTGCGAAAAATGGAAGATCAGACTAAGCAAGTCGACACCGCGGTACCCACAAGGCAATGGGCAAGCTGAGGCAGCAAACAAGACTATACTCGACGGATTGAAAAAGCGCCTCGACGCCAAGAAGGGTAGATGGGATGACGAAATGGAAGGAGTCCTATGGTCGCATCGGACGACCCCGAGGAGAGCGACTGGCGAAACACCGTTCGCGCTTGTCTACGGAACGGAATGTGTTATCCCGCCCGAAGTGGAATTTCCCGGAGTACGGCGACGGCTCCTCCTGGGACAAGAAGGCCTCAACCATCTCATGCTATTAGATGAAGCAGACCTAATCAACGAGAGACGCGACCAAGCGCTCATCCGCATTCAAAATTATACTGCAAAATACTACAACTCCAACGTTAAAAGTCGGCGGTTCCACGAAGGAGAGCTGGTCCTCCGCAAGGTTTTTCAAAATACAGCGGAGCGGAACGCCGGAAAACTGGGAGCTAACTGGGAAGGAGTGTATCGAATAACCAAAGTGGTCCGACCAGGAGTATACGAGCTAGTCAACCACTCAACGGACGCTACCGTACCACGATCCTGGAACGCAATGCATCTTAAGAAGTACTACTTCTAAGTACTAATCACAAAGCACGAACTACGTGGCGGTTTGATCCTCGAAAGGGCTACGTAGGCAGCTTGTCACACGACGAGTTCAACTGCCCCCCTCCCTAAAAAGGGGGGGGGGAGTGGGGTACATATATCTATATACTCCCACGCTGTGTAAACTATAAGTATTTTCAAATAAAAGTTTATCTAGCCTATTTCTTTTACAACTCTTTTCACTTCGTACGTTGTTGGCCACAACATACGAAGCTCTCACATCCCAAATGGGATCTTAACCTTCGCAAAAAGGTTCTCGACATCCTCCACGCGTTTAAAAGCGCGCTATATAAATTAAAACCGAGTTTACCTCGGTCCAATATCTCTTAGGTATATCACGAGAAATATTCTGATAGCTGTTCTCGAAACGGGTACACAAATCCCAACCTGGAAGAACACCTAAAACCCCAACTCTCACATAACGTTGGTCATCGACTAAACCCCGACAAAAAGTTCAACCTCGAGCAATGTCGGTCCAAATCAGGGATTAGATAAATGATGATTCGGACACACAAGTCCCAACTCATTTACTTATCATATTCGCTTAAGTCATAGGCCAATGAACGGCTCGCTTCCAGGCACTTCGACAAAAACATTACGTGAACTGAAAACGCTTTGGCATAAACATTACTCAAGTCAATACAAGTCATAAAACCAAATCCATAAATAGTTTCGTAGATAAAGCCGTCGAGGCACGTTGTACCAAAAAAAAAAATATAATAAAAACGACAACGGGAGCTAAGTTACATAAAAAGAAAAATTTAGCTGCGCCAGAGTTCGGCTCGGCAACGTCGGTAGCAGTATCCTTTGAGGGAAGCTCGCCAGATCTTCTCTCGGAAAGCATCTAACCCACTCGTGGAGAGTCAATATTCGACCCAGACGGATGCATAACCCCAGTTTTCGAAGCCGAGACTTCTAAGGTCTCCCCCCCCAGAGAGACTTGGCAGCACGTCCGACGACACCGGCGAAGGCATCAGGTCCTCGCGTAGATCCGTCGCAAGTCGCTCGAAATGCTCATAAGCACCCACAAGCTGCACTTGGAGCTCGGTCAACCTCACTTTCTCATCCTCCAAAGTAGGAGGATCGGGACCTTGGAGGACACTGATGAATTGGAGGTTTCCCTCGAATTCAGCCAGGTCGGCGACCTTCTCCCGAGCATCTCCCTTGAGCAAGTTGACTTTAGCCTCGGCACGAAGGACCCTGTCTTGGTATTTGCGCGCAAGCTCACGCCTCGCCTCTTTGCGGGTCTGATCGAGGTTCGCCTCGCGCATTTCCCGTTCAGATTGGACTTGGCGATGCAGAGAAGCTAGGTCGGCTTCCAGACGAACCTTAAGATCCGACGAGTGGGTGGCCTACTTCTCGGCCGCATCACGCTTGCGCTTAAGGTCATCCCTTTCGGCCTCTAAGGCCTTGTAGCGTGTTGCGAATTCCTTTTCCTCGAGCTCCGTCTTCAGAGAGACAGCGACCCGACGAGCATTCTCAACGCGTCTCTGGTCGCCTCGGGCATCCATCTCGTACCCGAGAATAACCTCATTGGCTGCGGCAATAAACTAAAAAGAGAAAGGGGGTTTAACCATGGAACACGAAACAAACCGAAAGGAAATCTTCGAAATAGATCTTACCTTAGTCTCCTTGAGAGCCATCTGCGCATATTTCTTCCGCTTCGCGAGCGTGTCCGAAGGTGGAAAAAGACTGTCGGGAGCAAGGATTTTGGAAAAGAGTGTGGGGGCGACCTCGGAGTCATTGTAGGATGCAACGGTAGTCCTAGGATCGACCTCGGGAATACTAGCCTCTTTAGCATTCACTGTTGGCTGTTTCGTCGTTTTAGACTTCTTTGCTTCGGGAGTGCCGGACGCATCATTAGCAAGTCTTTTCCCAGACTTCTTGTCCTTTTTGGTCGCGGCCTTATCTCCGCCACGGTGCCCCGCGAGAACCGATTCTTTGGGTCTCGTTCCGGACTCGAGACCAATCACTACCTGCTTAGCACCGCTCGAAGTCTCTGGCCGAAGATCAGAGGCCGCCGTCAAAGTTGGCTCTCCAGAAGTCCTCTTTCTCTCCTCGGGGACTGCCTCTTTATTCCTCGGCTCGGGAGCCTTCTCAGCACTTTTCTCAAGAGAAGGTCCCCGGGATTTCGCCCCTTTTGACTTCTTCTCCTCGGCAATCCTTCTTGCCTCCAGGTTTTGTCGTTCGCGAAGAGTCAGTCTCTACGCCATCTTTACCCTGGAGTCCTCGGAAGCGCTCGAAGGTTCTGAATCTCCCACTTCATAGCCGCTAAGGTAGAGAGCGCGGGCACGTTCAATTCGCTGAAAGGAAAAGGTCTTCTCCCAACGAACTTTTCTTCGGTTGAACACTTCGATAATCTCCCAAACGTCCTCTGGGCATCGAAGTAAAATTCGACGAACTGCAAGTAAGAAAAAATATCTGTATCAGCATATTCGGATCGAGTCTTGATTCACAGAAAGAATCCCCAAGGTTCACTCCGGTCATCTACCAATTTTGCCCCATTCCGTCCTAGTTTTCTCGATCCAATCTTCCGACACGGAAGCATCATTGACGAGGACATAGAAGAATCTTTTCTCCCAATCCTGGTCTTTGCTCGGGAAATCTCTTATGACTCTTCGGTCTCTCCTGTTACTGATATAGAACACCTCGGTTTTCGGCTTGCGACGAACATCTAGAAGATTTTCAAGGTGATCAAGGGAGAGCTCGATTCTGCACTCGTAACTCAAAGTTAACAGCCCCACGAAATGTCTCAGAGACCGAGGTGTTAATTAAGCTAAGGCGAGGCCCCGCGTCCATAAGTACTCCGAGATAAGCGAAGGGATTGAAAACCATAACCAGCATTCGGAGAGAAAGACCTCGTACATAGTGAAATAACCCGGAGGAGGCTTATCGGCTCGGTCCGTGGGGGAAGGAAGCTTAAATTCCACTCCCCCACTAACTCCGAAGCGAGTACGAATATCCGCCAAGGAGACGGGTGTCGAGGGAGAAGAACCAGGCGGGTCAGCGACTATCTTTTTCTTCCGGGACTTGATCCAGCTCTTGCCTCGCGGCAACTGGGTCCCAATCCCAATCCTCATCTTCGGGCTTCACGACGGCGAGTCTAGAACTACTCGCCTCGGCTAGACGCATCAGTTCAGAATCGTTCGCCTCGGTAGAACTTGCTGCACAAGGTCCATCTGAACGATCAGCGGACGACGGAATTATCTTTCGTCCCAACAACGTCGGGGAAACCGCGGAGCCAACGGAGTCCTCAAGGGCGGATTCACCTCGGTCAAAGGAAGAGGCTCTAGACTCCGGGTCACCTCGGAAAGAGGTTACGTGAACACTCGTCCCACCTCGGGAAGTAATAGAAACAGTGTCCGAACCCAAACCACCTCGGGGCTTATTCGTCGACTCTTCATGTATCACCTCGGTTTGGGGAGTAGAAGAGGAAGACATCACTTGACCTCGGAAGTTTCGCGAGCAGGAAGATAGATCGGAAAGTTTGAAGATCGATCGGAAAACTAGGGCGGATGGCGGCGGCTCGGTAGAAATTCGAAGAACCCTAACCAAAATCTAAACATAAACAAGAGAGAGAAAGCAGAGAAGAGAGAGAGAGAGCGAACCTTTGAGAAATTTCGGGGAATGAAGATAATGAAGGACTTGGGAGAAACCTCAATATTTATAAAAGAGCTCGCGCGTCGGGGCGCGTCACCTCGGGAACACGCGAGACGCTTCAACTTCCGAGACGGACCGATTCTTCGCAAACAAATAATGGGCCTCCGAGGGAAGAACACAGGCCCAAGCGGGTGTCATCACAGTCCAACGTGATAAAAACTGAAATCTATCTAAGTGTCGCGAAGTGTGTAAAGCGCCGAGGCAAAAACAGTTTCCTACAGGTGGTACCGAGGTGAATATCCAGCATAGACGGGAAGAACACCCGACGAGACTCTAACATCTCGCTGAGAACGCCTTGACATTAAACTTTGCGCCTCGGCACAAAAAAAAAAATGCTCGCCTCGGCACTTGAGCAAAAAAAAAAAAAAAAAAAACAATCACCTCGGTATTTGACGTGAACAAAAAAAATCTTCTTAAGTGTCAAGCCGTTCACCTCGGCGCTCAAGTATAAACACCTCGACGCCAAACTATCCACTTCGTCTTTGATCAGAACATTTCGGGGACGAAGTGAGAACGCCTCGGGACGTTGATCTCGCCTATCTTTACAACTCGTCATCCTCATCTCTGAAACTAACGAGTTGGGGGGCTAACTGTTGGGGTCGGTTTCCACCCAGGCGAAATCAATCAAAGAAAATGCTAAGTATGGAACGTAATTTCTTTACCATGCATGATTCGCACACAAGACACCGAAGTGAATCACCTCGGCGCACAAACCGTGCATAAACCGAAGTGCACACGACGTGCACGACCGAAGTGAATCACCTCGGCGTACAAAACGTGCACGACCGAAGTGAATCACCTCGGTGCACAAAACGTGCACAAACCGAAGTAAACCACCTCGGTGCACAAACCGTGCATAAACCGTGCATAAACCGAGGTGACTCGTTTCGTACGTAAACTGTGCATAGTCCGAGCCGAACCAGGACATGCATAAACCAGACCAACCTTTTCTTTTGACGGCCCGAGCAACGAATTTACGAAGTAAGCTTAGGCCCAAAGCAGCGTACAAGCCCACGAAGAAAGACCGAAGTGACTTTTACCCTAGAAGAATAAGGTTCGTGGAAAAAAGCGCCGTCAAAGAAAAAAGGAAGGAAAATCTACGAGAAGATTCTCCGAGATTTTCGCATAGATTACGAGATAGATGTATAAATAGGATTCTCATTCCAATTGTAAAGGGATCCACGCTTTACCTAGCAAAAAACACTTGTACCCAAAAAGCTTATGTCAGCAAATCTAATAAAACTCCGTCTTCGGATCTTTGTTTGTGTTTTTAACTTAGAATCTTTGCGTCCTCTTTTGAATTTCATAACAGATAATCTATTGTGTGAAATCCAGCACGCACAGTGTCCAATACCAATCACAATCACAGAACACATTGATCTTGCTAAGCATAAACACTAACTTACACAAGCAATCAATGAAAATCAGATAACCTAGCATTTATACGGTTCTAGCTACCAGCTACAGTCACGCACTCACCTTAGACACAAAGGCAAACATTCAGTCGGATGCAATTCGGTGATTACTCGAACAGATTCAGAGCTAGTCGTACACAGCCGCGTTCTCCCGGCTATCGCTACGACTATGTTCGCGAGATCCAATCTCCTCTCGGCTATCTTTCCAACCGCTCACATTTCCTCGAACAGGCTTTTGTACTCACTCGGAAATAGGCCAAAACAGACAGATTAGTCGAATGATATTCGACAGAAACCCAGCACAAATCAAAATATCCGAACGCTTACCGAAATCACTCGGACAGATTCGAAGTGCTCTCAGATATTCCCCAATCCGTTCGGACAATCCTTGGATACTCGATCCCTCTCTCGACAAAACTCCAAATCGGCACCAATAGCTCGGACAGAATTCGCAGAAACAGCACGGATCGAACGATTCCACGGTAGCAGTCGGATTAGTCTGATAATCCCTCGGTCACAGTCGAATTTCCCTCGACTACGGTCAATCGCCCTCAACTATCTCGCGGAACACTCAGGTTTTTCTCGAAAACCTCTAGGCCAAACTCTCTCTCTCGATCTATTTCTGCGGCTGCCCGAGAAAAATCACGAAAATCAGCTTATATACTCGATAAAACCTAGCACCCCGGTTATAGTCGACTTGGTTCGGTTTTCCTTCGAACATAACCGGTCTGATTTAAATTCGCCTCGAACATGTCCAACATCGCTCGATCAAAAGTCAAACCGCTCGGCTATAATCCACGTCTTGCCGACTAAACACACGGCCCATGGCCCATCTAGATACTTAGTCAAGTTCTCGATGAAAAATCCCATTTTTACTCGGCTCGACCATTTTCACTCGGCCTTAGCCACGGTACCGTCTCTCACGAACACAGTCACTGTACAACATTTTTTTTACATGAACACAGTTAACCTCACTCGCATCAGAACATATCTACAACAGCCATCCCATGACTTGCACGGCCATACTCGGGATTTCTAGTCGCGGATGCTACAGGTTGCCTCCCACCAAGCGCTTTTGTTTAAGTCGTTTAGCTCGACCTTGTTTGAAGCTTAGGCAATTGAGGAAAGTGCTTCAGGAATTGTCTCCCCTAAAGCATCTCCTTGCTTACGTATCAACAGCGTACCTCCGTTTTCGTTCCTTATAATCTTAGCTTCTAAGATCACCCGCTTTGTCTTCTCAACTGACTTTGACACTTCCTCTTCACCCAGCTCTTCTAGCTCGGGAGGAATCAGGATTTCAATCCTGGAAAAGGGCATCGAGTGGAGTTGTCCTGCCCTTGTTATCATACCCTTTTTCTCCTTTTTAGTAGTGTGGCTCCTCATTTCCAGCGGCGAAGTGTTTAGCTCCTTCGGGTAGTATCTTTTCTGGCTTATATGTAGGAAGACTACGAAGTTACTTACGTGGTTGATCTTCGCTCCTATCGTGGCCAAGAAGGGTCTTCCAAGTATCAATGGTTTGTCTTTGCCTTCCCCCATGTCGAGCACATGGAAGTCAGTAGGTACTATCTTATATCCGACAAGAAGTTGGACGTTGTAGACCATGCCATTCGATTTCTTTCTAGACAAATCTCTGAATACTAGCTGCGTAGGTGGGGGGAAATAGGTTGTTATTCCTAACCTTTTAGCGATTTCCGTTGACATGACGTTGACATTAGCCCTTGTGTCGCATAGACAATCTTTGAAGTTGATTCCTGTGATCGAGTATGGGAAGGTAAATGCGCCTGGATCTTCTTCTTTCTTCAGCCTATCGAATCCGCGGTTCTCTGGAGTGTCAAAAGGTGGATTGGCCGTTCGTTTCTTTATCATCGGGAAAAGTGGGACGAACCTGCACTTTTCTCCTGTAGCTAGCTGAAACAAGAGTTTTTATATCTTGTAGCAATTCCTCAATTGTTCATATCATTGCAATACTTGAGGTATCAATCCATCTTGGGAAATTGATTCAATAAGAATACAAAGTTTGGTCTAAGCTAAGCTAAATTCGAATTCAAGGTGACAAGCAACAATTAAAAGCAAACTACTAATTAAGAAAGATACTACAAAAGTAATTATATGAAACTAAGCCTTAATTATCACTAATCAAGTACTAATTATGCAATTAACTACTAATCAAGATTAACAAAATACTAAAAACGGAACCTATGGATGGAATCATTGATTTGGAAAACTAAGTGGACAATCTTGCAATCATTTAAGCAACTAATCAAGCCATCTCTATGCCTAGAACACTAATTAAAGACTAATCCATGATGTGTGGCAATAATCCCTTCACTAATCACCCTGATGAACTAATGATGTTTTAGCATTAAAATGATTAGCAAGCATTAATAACAAGTCTAATAGAATGATAAACACCCTAGGCAACTAATGATGTTTTAGGCTAGGTATGTAAATCTCTTATAAAGTTGGTTCAAGCATTTCATCAAACACTTGGTGGTGTATGAAATGCCTATGATCCAAAATAGCAAAGATTAGCTATTTGGCATTAGAAACTACTTTATAAGAAGAGAGATGAAAGAACCTATCCTAGATTGCAAGATTGAACCATTAGAAATCCCTAAATCTAACCCATCCCCAAGTTCCTAAGGAACTACTCACTAATCATGGTTAAACCCATCAAATCAAAGATAAGAGGAAGGCTAAACATGACTAGAAAGATCAAAGATGAAAGATTTAAATAAAGGGAAACTCTAAATTGCATAAACTCTTGAAAAAGGTCTTACAAATTACTTAGAACTCAAAGGAGAAGGTTTTTAAGCAAGAACAAAAGATAATCCAGAAAAATTAGGTAAAATGTATTTATAATGTATTTATAGTAAAATGTATTTTTGACTTGATAAAGTGGTCTCCTCGGTTTGCCAAACCGAGGTGGTGCTAACCGATGTGAGTAGTGGGTTTCGTCGATCTGTGTCCCGCTTTGCTCGTCCGAGGAGGCTAGACCGAGGGAAACTCTGGTGCCTTCACCTCGATTTGCCAGTCCGAGGTAATCAAACCGAGGGAAACTCTGGTGCCTTCACCTCGGTTTTTCAGTACGAGGTAATTAAACCGAGGAAAACTCTGGTGCCTTCATCTCGGTTTGCCAGTCCGAGGTAATCAAAGCGAGGGAAACTCTAGTGCCTTCATCCCAGATTGCTGTGCACGCCAAACCGATGCATCTAGGCCGAGGAGCGTACTGGGAGATCCGCCTCGGTTTGCCAATCCGAGGTGCTACAAACCGAGGTGATGACAGACAACTTCTGTCAAGCTTTGTTTCGACTCTTCTTTGATCCCGGCTCATCCGTTTAGCTCCAAAATACCTGAGGAACACTCCAAATGCAGCGAAATATGCAAACACTATGCAAAGATACCCTAGATCTCTAAATGACAACAATGCAACACAATGATGCTTAATTAGGTTCCTAAATGATAAGAAACTTACACTAAATGGAGGGAAATATGATACAAAATATAGACATATCAACTCCCCAAACTTGCCTTTTGCTTGTCCCCAAGCAAATGAAACACAAGTCAAGGAGAGAGGTTTGAAGGTGGGAGTTCAAATCCAAGACAGTTAACAATAATGATCAACTCAACATCCTAGTTCTTAATTCTAGAATGCTTGTGAATACTCCCTACTCCAAAATATTTAGCCATGCCCATCTCAACATTCAAGTGCACTAAGAATTCAATCAAAACAAGTCTCCCTATCAAACAAACTCTTTAACATTCATTAAGTGTGAAACCGTGAATCATGACATTGCAAAGCAAGTAAATCCATTTGGCTAAGGGACTGGGTTTTGAGATAAAAATGATCTCAATTCATCCAGGTTTTGCATTTAAGTAAAGGTGACACTCAAGAAAGATTGAACTATAAGCATAATACTAAAGGTAAGAAACAAGTGATGCATACAAGTATAGACTTTCATCTACCCGAAATGCTATCAATGATCCTAGACCCCTCTAATTCATTTTTTAGCTCACTCAACCCTCTAGAATCTATCCTTTTTCTCAAGGCTCTTTGTGCCTTGCCAAACCATTTGAATCTCAAACACATTTCTTCTTTTAAAGCTCTAAGGAGAACTTCTTCAACCTTTTATTTTCGGTGAATGGAGTAGTCTATTCTTATTACTTAGCTCTTCTTTGATCTCTAGGTGGCCTTTATAAATGCAAATAATTTTTTATTCTCTTTGGCCTCTTTAGCTCTTTTGATTTCTTTCTTTTTCTTAAGACCACCTAGCATTTTTATTTACTTAGAGCTATTCCTTTTCAAACACAAGACTCTCCATTTCAAACCATTCTTCCCCTTATTTTCACCAAGCCTCTTAATCATCACCTCTTTCTTTCCATACTTTCTCACCAAATTTCAAATAATACCATAGCCAACAAACCCCCAAATCCTAAGCCTAAAGCTAGCCCCAAGATGCAAGGCTAGAATCTACATGAAAACATATACTTGTCGTCTCAAACCTAACACTTTATGCTAAGTTCAATCGAAATAAAGGCCTCACAAGTGATCACACAAGAACAATTGGCTTCAAAGGAGGTTGGTTTATGGTAGGGGTGCTACTTGAGCTAGATAGAGGGTGGCAAAGTGAATAAGAAAGCTCAAGTATTTTAATCCATGAATTTACCTTCAATGCAAGCATGATAATTAAATGTCAAAATTCGGTTTAAGTGAGTAGAGTTGGCTGTCAATTTCAAGACTATATTTCAAACAAAGACTAGTGACAAATGAGGTGGTCCAGGCATGGTTCTTCCTTACTTTCAAATTTATTCACAAGGATCAAAGAACTACTAACTAGGGTGTTGAATTCATCACAAAGGTTAACAATCTACAAGGATAGGCTCATCATTGCTCCCAATGCATATGAATGCAATTCTAAATGATAAAAATTCTTGACACAATCCTACTTATGTGACAAATGCAAATGCAACTACATGCTAATTTGTTTTTGAAATTTTCGAAATTTTTCTCATTTTTTTGTTTTTTTTTCTATGCCTTAGATGAGACTCAAATATGCATGAGAAAGGAAAATAAGAATCACAAAACACAAAGTCAAATACACCATACTCTCCCAAACTTAAATTACACAGTCTCTTGTGTAATCCAAGCTTGGAGAAGATTTCAAAATGCAAGAAATGAAAACTAAATGGTATTTACAATGGTATGGAGTGTTACCTCGATCAAATGCGAGTGGAGGAGGAAGAGGATTCGCCCATCGAGTATGACTGATTACTCGACTCTGGAGTCGGGGATCGCATTGGCTTTCTCTTCCTTCGGCGGGTCTCATGGGAGGATGATCGTGGTGGATCATTGTGAGAAGTACTCCCGTCTTGAGCGTGGAACAAATGGCTTCTATAGAGACCCTCAGCACTTTCTCCCATATCTTCTCCCGCATGTGCAACCTCGTGAGCTTTTGATGAAGAAGCACCCCCCATCTTGGCCTTGAGTCCCTTGATCTCTTTTGTCATTCCCTTGATGGTTTTGACCATTTTCCGAATGGCTTTGTCTTGGTATTTATTCTACCTTTGAAGAATGTTGATGCGGTGATGGGCTTCTCTCAAGGGTTGGGAAGGGATGGCAAGGTCATAAGCATCAAAGAAGTATCGCTCACTACCAACTTTTGGACTTGAAGGTGCTCCTTCATCCTCGTCTTGAGGAGGCTCGTCGCTTGCTTGACTTGTGGAACCTCTTGTCTTTTTCACCATCTCTAGTGGTGGATCGAAAGCAGGGTTATATAGAACATTCTTAGGTGGGTGAAAATCGATGTTACTCCTTTTGCTGAAACTCGTCAAGTGTGGGCTTGGAAGTTTCACTCTTGCCTTTGTACTTGATCCATAAGCAAACTTGTAAACGTAACTGTCACCTGCTTTTCCACTAAGGAATCTCATTTTTCGAAGATATGAGATGTCCATCCATTCTGCCTCGTGTGTAACTTCCCCAAGATCCGCTCCACATGCTTCGAGAATAGGTGTCACTATCCCTCCAAAACTGAGTTGTGGTGCAGTATCGTTAGTTGTAGCTGCCCATTCTTGATAACCCAACAGCTTCTTCAGAAGGAGAGAGATTAAGCCTATTCCAGAGCAATCTCCATGCAATATTGTCAGATTATTCCCAATCTTTATGGAGGGCAGAATTTTCGCAAGTCCCATGTCCAAAAGCTCAAGCTCTTCTTTATTAACATACCCACATTCTTTTCTTGCGAAGAACGTGTGAGCTAGCGTCTTGTGTGCATATCTTACTGCAGGATGTGTAATGGAGCCACTCTTGCTTGTACCGGGTTTGAAGTTGCCGACCCTAATGTAACTCCATAAACTTGTAAGCTCATCCCTTCGAAACTCGACAACCTTTCCTCTTCGCCAACCTTCTTCAAACCCGAACACCTCATTAAGCTCCTTGAAAGACATCATGTGGTGTTTGCGCCCTGCCTTGAAAGTTATATAGCCATGCCCATCTAGCTTCTCTTCTTCGGTTGGCTCCTCACAAAGCGGGTAAAACTCCACCTTTAGAGTAGAAAGGAATTGGCAAAATGGAGCTTGATGGGTTGGATGAGCCATTTGGAAGAACTTTCTCATTGGCATTTGTGTGTAAAGTTCTAGCGCGTCATCAAATAGCCCAAGCTCCCGAAGAGTCTCCATGTGAGGGAACTTTGTTCCCTTGTGCTCCATGGCCATGAGGGTTTTGTAAAGCTCACTCGCATTGTGTTCTTTTCCTGGAGTTTCTTTCGAGCTTTTACTCCCTTCACCGTGCACCATTCATCTCTTCCCTTTTCTCCTATCCTCTCTTTGTTGATCGGTTTCTCCATCAAATTCTCCTCTAGCCTTTCTCACCTTCCCCATAGGTGCCTATAAAACAGGTTATGCTTGGAAGAGAGTTAGCAATTAGTCATTGGCTCTCAACAAGGAGAAAGTTACTCAAGGATAACAAGAATTCACCAAAATAAAACAATTCCAACACTTAGAAAATTTTAACAAGAATTTAAAATTTTAACTTTGTCAAAACTGTTATTCACATGGTGCTAATCCTTAAACATGGTGAATACAGATAATTGCATGGTAAAACCCGAAATTTTAGCAACACTTAGGACACTAATTGACAATTTTCACACTTTTTCATCTAAAAATCACTAAGTGTTGAAATTTCTAAAATTTCACCATATTAACTATGTTTAAGCGCACGAAATTGATTACCCAAACTTTTAGCAATTAATTTCAATTCCTATTGAGCTTTTACCTCAAGTTTCCCAATTGGAGAAAATCATGGATGTGGAGAAAAATAAGTAGCATACCTCGTTGAAGTGCAGAAGGATTGCTCGAAATTGGTAAAGCACGAGTTAGACAAGAAGAATTCGAGCAAGTGATATCTCTATAATTTGCATGATTTTAGTACATGTTTCATGTTAGTTAGGACTTCATTCTTACACTTTAGTATTAGTTTTCATCACGTTTTCACACATGATAGGATTAGATGCATTAGGTTAGGTTTTTGCATAGTCTTGCATGTTTGGAGTGTTTTCTCAGGTGCTTAGGATGGTCCGAAGAAGAAGCCAAGGAAAGAGGTCTCGGATGGAGGACAAGTGAGCAATATCGAGGATGGATCACGACCTCGAAGCCGATA
>JAHZTW010000001.1:329694990-329721002 GCA_020283515.1 Alliaria petiolata | reverse complement strand
AAAAATCCTACTATCAATTTGGCGCCGTTGCCATTGGGGTTTAGCATTAACCATTAGGATTTTGAATCTCTTTGAGACTAAGCTTTTATTTTACCTTGTTTGCTCATCTCTATTTGATTGAGATGATGAATTTTTTCTTATTTGTGGTTACTAACTTGTCTTCCTTGATTCTCTTATGCTTTCAAAGGTACCAAACTAAAGAGAAGAGACATGGAAAGACAAGATCACTTGAGGTGTTGGAGAAGAACAACCAAAAAAGCATTCTCCCAACTCCACAACCTCAAGAACGTGTACCTCTCTCTCCCCAAGCTCAAAAGAACAAGCCAACAATTGGTAGCTTTGATGCTCCTCATTATCATGAGTTGAGATTTGGAATCCATCCTCCTCAAATAGAAGCCAAAGCCTATGAGATCAAGCCAAGTCTTGTGAGGTTAATTCAATGCTCTAAGTTCTTAGGGAATGGACTAGAGAATCCTTATGATCATGTGGACTTCTTTGAGAGGTTGTGCAACTTGTTTAGCATTAAAGGTGTGCCCCAAGATAGCATCAAGCTCATTCTATTTCCTTTCTCACTTGGAGAAAAGGCCCAAAAATGGGAGAGAGCTCTACCATCTCATTTGGTCAAATCTTGGGATGATTGTCAAAGGATCTTCCTTCTAAGGTTCTATCCCACACAAAAAACAATCCAAATTAGGAGAGACATTTTGGGCTTCAAGCAAGGAATCCATGAGACCTTTCATGAGGCATGGGAGAGACTTAGAGGATACACTAGGGATTGTCCACATCATGGGTTCAAGAAAGAAGCAATCCTTAGCATTTTCTATTGGGGTGTTGCTAAGGATCACAAATGGACATTGGATGTGGCTAGCAAAGGGCGTTTTGCAAACCTCACAATAGAAGAAGGAGAGCTACTTGTTGAGAACTTGGCCAAGACTAGTGAAAGCTACTATGAAGGACATGTTGCAACACCTCTATAGAGATCAAGTGAAGACTCCACATGGAAGGACTTGCAAGATAAATTGGAGCGCTTGGAGAAACTCATACAAGCGAAACATGGAGGAGTTGATTTGGCTAATGAGCAACACCATGAGAAAGCCAACTTCATGGTACAAGACCCACGTTCTGTGCAACAAGGACAAGACTCTAGTCCTCTTTCTCAAGAGATCATTCAAAGTATGCTCCAACAACTCTTACATGGTCAAGAGAATGGTGCAATGAAAATGGATAAGGAGTTGTATGATATCCATACCAACATGGGTAGTATACAAGAGGACTTTAAGTTCACACTTGAGACATTAGCCTCCAAAATCAAGGAATTAGAGAATGGTAAAGGAGCTGCTTCTATCTCCACAACTCAAGTTTTGTTTGATGAGCCCAAGTTGGATGAGATTTCGGTGAAATTGCCAAGAAAGGCTGAGATTGGTTGTGTCTCGGGTACAAGCAAGGATAAGGCTGAGCCTAGGCTTAGATCTACTACTAAAGAAGAGCCTGATAGTGAGTCCATACTGACTCTATTTGTTTGTGAAGACGAAACACCTTTCAAGACGAAACCACCAAAAGAGAAAGGCAAGAACAAGGGGTCTTTCATGAGTTTCACCAAAAATCCTAAGGATGGAGCTAGGATGGACAAATCTGAGCCTAGGATTAAGTTCAAAGCTGAAGAAGAGCCTGATGGTGAGTCAATGCTCATGCTGTTTGGCCATGACGAGGAAATCACCAACAAGAAGGAACCACCAAACAAGAAAGGGAAGGCTAAAGGGGCATTGGTGAGATTGCTTGAGAAAGCTAAGGATGAGATTGGTAATGGATGTGCTGTGTCAGGGAACACTTTGAGTTTACATCCATTGGAACTCAAAGGAAGTTCCATTGAGTGCGAAGTCAGGTGCAAAGGAATGCCAAAACCATTTTCAAAGGCAAGGCTCATTCTTCCACCCGGTTTAGAGGAGGATGAGAAAAAGGTGCAAGAGATGATGTTTACTGTCTACACCATGGACATGCCACAAAGTTCACACTCATTCACATCTCCAGCCACCCACTTCACCCTTAAGCCAGCCTAAAAGGATTTGTAAAAAAAGTCAAGCTAAGAGACATTAAACAAAGCGCTCTTGGGCGGCATTCCCATGTTATCCTTGTATATATTCATGTTTTTGTTCTTTAATAATGTTTCTTTGAGTTTTTGAAAGTTTTACGTTGAGTATGGAGGGCTATGAGATCTCCCACCCCTCAGTCAAGCAATCCATCATACTCCATGGATTCATACTCCTCCTCCTCCATGCGTTTTTGATCAAGGTATCATTCCAAACCATTGTAAATACCATTTAGATTTTTATTTTGCATATTGAAATCTTCTCCAAGCTTAGATTACACAAGAGACTGTGTAATTTAAGTTTGGGGGAGTATGGTGTATTTGATCTTGTGTTTTGTGATCTTATTTTTTTTTCTCATGCATTCTTGAGTCTCATGCATACATCTATGGCATAGAAAAAACCAAAAAATTGGAAAAATTTCAAAAGTTTCAAAAAAAAATAGAATGTAGTTGCATTTTCATTTGTCACATAAGTAGAATTGAGTCTAGCTTCCATATAGAATTGCATTCTTGCATAGGGGACAATGATGATTTTTTTTTGTATGGTGTTTAGCTCATGAATTAGTTCAAGGCCCTAGTTAGTAGTTGTTTGATGCTTTGTGTGCAAATTTTGAAAGTTAAAGTTGAACCCTACTTGGACCTTACCATTTGATATTCAAGTTTTAATTGGAGCAAGCTTTGAATAGAAACCAACTCTCTTAAACTTGAACCTAATTTGAACAAGTAATTATCATGGTTATGCATTGCTAGAGAACTTGTAGATACCATATACATATTTGGGTTATCTTCTTTCCTTTTTCCACTCTTGTTAACCCAAATAGCCGACTCTCATCTTTAGAGCGGTTAAAATCGAACTCCCTAGCTAAACTTTCTTTGAAACCTCTTCCTTATTGAGTGCATTAGGCCTTTTTCTTCTTGTGAACTTAGCAAAAAGTGTTGAGTTTAGAGCGACAAGGATAGGCTTCCATGTAGCTAGCTCGAAAACAATGAGCTAGGTGATAGGATAGGATTCTTGGGTGGGGATTTTGGCTTGACATTTGATGTGGAACAAGTAATTTGGGCGAAGTTGAGATGGTGAAAGGGGGGAAACGAAAATATCTGGAACAAGTGTTGGCATTATATATTATACTCTAAGTGTTAAGAAAAGAAAAGAAATCCTCTAGAAAAGAAAAGTAAAGAGCCAAGAAAAAGAAAAAAATATGGCTAAGTTGTTTTAAGAAAGGGGATAGCAAATTGTGAATGAAAAGAGAAAGAGCTCGAAGTGAAAGTGTGCCAACACTTGTGGTTGTAGAAGGAGTTTTCCCCAAGTACTTAAAAGAGAAAAAGAAGAAATGGTTTGAGCTTAAGGGTTTGGCGAATTGCCTTGTAATGGGTAGCTTAGGTTGGACTTGGTGAGTGAGCTTAAAAGAAAATGAGAGTGAAGACAATTGTGTTACAAAGGGTAGATGGAAGTTTGTCCTTGTATGCATAGGTTGCTTTTTACTCTTAGCATTTTGCCAAAGTTCACTTGTTCATTGAGAGATCCCTTGCATTGGAACCCCATGAAGTTGAGATCATTATCATCTCAAAACCTTACCCAAAAACCAAACAAGTTTTCTAGCATTGTATGATTCATGATCCATGGTTACTACTTAATGAATGTTAAAGGGTTGGTGAAAATGAATGCTTGTGTAGGTTGAGGCTTGGGTTCACTTGAATGAGTATGGGTATGGCTAGACCTTTTGGAGTAGAAATTTGCATAAAAGGCATCCTAGAACTGCTAACTAGGACCATTGAATTGATTCATTTGCTTGACACCTTTGGATTTGAGTCCCCACCTTCAAACCTCTCTCCTTAGCTTGTGTTTCATTTGCTTGGGGACAAGCAAAAAGCAAGTTTGGGGGAGTTGATATGTCTATATTTTGCATCATTTTAGCATCCATTTAGTATAAGTTTCTCATCATTTAGGGGTCTAATATAGCATCATTGTGTTGCATTGTATCATTTAGAGTCCTAGAGTGTCTTTGCATAGTCCTTGCATGTTTTGGTGCATTTGGAGTCTTGATCAGGTAACATGGATGCTGTGGAGGCAACAATGGAGTTGGAGAGGAATGGCACATCACTTTGAAGAGCAAGAAGTTGCCAAAAAGATGGAGAAGAAGAATCCTGAAGAAGTTTCGACCAGAAGTTTCGACGTAGCTGACCGAAACTTCTCTCCAGGACGATGTTTCGACCAGAAGTTTCGACGTAGCTGGCCGAAACTTTCCTCCAGGGTGAAGTTTCGACGAGTAGTTTCGGTGAACCTCGTCGAAACTTATCCAGACGCGTGAAGATGATCGACGCTTGAAGACCCGTTCGACGACTCTGTTCGACGAAGCTTCGTCGAAACTTTCCTCCAGGGTGAAGTTTCGACGAGTATGTTCGACGAACCTCGTCGAAATTCTCCCAGACGAATCTTCTTTGTCTACCCTTTGGGTCCCTCCTATAAATACTCTTTAGACCTAATTTTTTATCCCAACTTTTATTCTCTTGTTCTTAGCTTAAACTTTTAGCCACCTTGGGCAAATACTTTGTTTAAGCTTGAATCTTTTGAGTTTAATGCATTATCTTTCTTAGATTTCTTGTTTTATCTTTCTCTAATCATGTTTAACCTTTCTCTAATCTTTGATTTGATGGGTTTAAGTATGGTTAGTGAGTAGTTCCTTAGAAACTTGGGGATGGGTTAGATTTAGGGTTTTCTAATGGATTAATCTTGCAATCTAGGATAGATTCTTTCATTCTCTCTTCTTATTAAGTGATTCCTAATGCCAAATAGCTAATCTTTGCTATTTTGGATCATAAGCATTTCATACACCCACCAAGTGTTTGATGAAATGCTTGAACCAACTTAATAAGAGATTTACATTTCTAGCCTAAGACATTAGTTGTCTAGAGTGTTTATCATGCCATTTAGACTTGAATTTAATGCTTGTTGATTATCCTAATGCTAAAACATCATTAGTTCATTAGGGTGATTAAGAAAGGGATTAGTGCCACACATCATGGTTTAATCTTGTTTAAGTGTTCTAGGCATAGAGTTAGCTTCTTTAGTTGCTTAAATGATTGCAAGGTTGTCCATTTAGTTTCACAAATCAATGATTCCATCCCTAGGTTTCGTTTTAGTTAATTTGATAATCTTGATTAGTAGTTAATCTCTTGATTAGTGCTTAATTAGTTAAAATTAAGGCCTTAGCTCGTATAATTAGTCTTGTAGTATCCCTTTTAGCTTGTAGTTTGCTTTTATTAGTCCCTTGTATCCTTCAATATTGAGTTTGGCTTAGATTAAATAGTTTCATGTATTCCTTGTGTTGTTAATCTTAACCCCATTTGGATTGACATCTCAAATACTACAATGACATGAGTAGTAGAGCTTAATTGAAAGAGGAAAAATCCTACTATCACTAAAACATAAAGTTAGATTCTTTCTTGTTTATCACTCCCAAAGCTTAGTCTAGTTTGGCCATCTATCCTAAAGTCCATAGGCGGCTTGACACGAACGCCACGTGCTTGCTTAGCCGGATCCATGAACAAGAGTTTGATTTCTTGGGCTAAGCCTAACCCTCTGTCCAAGAGTCTTAAAAGCTTCTTTCATCTTAAAAGCTTCTTTCATCTTAAAAGCTTACCTTTTTATCGTTTAAACCAGTAGTTTCTGTTTAAAAACTCTAGAGTCGTTTTATTTATGGTCTTGAGTGACACAAGATCTGTCTTTTAGTAGTTTTTAGTACTAAAGTCTCAATCTTTACCCGATTTAACTTGATTTATGACACCGATATGACCGTTATGTTCACTAACGCTCCCAAAATGGTTTGATACCCCATACACTATACTGCATTCAGTTAACAGTGTTGGGTCATTGATCAAAGGCTTGAAAAAAAGAGTTATCAATTGGCGCCGTTGCCGATTTGGGAGATAGTTTATTCATTTCGGTATTAGGTCGTTATAAGGACAAGTTTTCATTTTTCCAGTTATTTAACACTTTTACTCGCATATATCTGTTTTGACAGGTATATGAACCTACGCTCACACGGCACAACAAATCTTGTTCGCCGAATAGACGATATACATCTGCTCGAGCGATCAGTCAGACGAAATCGGGAACAAGCCGAAACACAAGACCGTGTAACAATGGATAATCCACAAGGTGCTCAAGGAGCTGCGGGCGCAGCTGGTGCACAAGGAGAACAAGGTCACCAAGGACCCCAAGGTCCACAGGGTGTACAAGGAGTCCAAGGACAGCCTGGCTTTGCCGCTGCCCAAAGACCTATAAGACAAATCGGTGCGGGAGACGCCCCGATATCGACAACAAGCCTACATGGTATTCAGCCACCACCGGTCCAGAATAATAATTTCGAGATAAAGAGCGGTCTGATTTCGATGGTCCAGAACAACCGATTCTTCGGCCTACCTTTGGAAGACCCACTGGATCATCTCGACCAGTTCGACCGTGTGTGCGCTATGACGAAGATAAACGGTGTAAGCGAAGACGGTTTCAAGCTGAGATTGTTTCCCTTCTCTTTGGGAGACAAAGCACACGCCTGGGAAAAGACTCTGCCTCATGGATCCATTACCTCTTGGGCAGACTACAAGAAAGCATTTCTGACGAAGTTCTTTTCTACATCGAGGACAGCCCGATTGAGGAACGAGATAAGCGGATTCACTCAGAAATCCAATGAGACCTTCGGTGAAGCCTGGGAGCGATTCAAGGGATACACTACGAAGACTATGACAGATCCAACCGAGGTTCCAAAGAAGAAGGAGATGGAAGCCGGAGAGTGATCAAGGAGCTAAATGAGAAACTTGACAAGTTACTACTTGTCCAAGGTCAAAAGGAAGTACATTTCGTGGAAGAATTCACTCAAGTTCAAGAAGGGGAGGACGTTCAGTACAAAGATGTTAACTACATCAATGCTCAAGGAGCCTACAACAATTGGAGACCAAACAACAACCTCTCCTATCGGAGCACAAACGTCGCCAACCCACAGGACCAGACATACCCTCAGCAACAAGCAGGAGGAGCAAAACAGTTCGTGACATACACGAACCAACAAGGTTTCGTACTAAGATTCCAGAATCAAAACGGCTACCAGCCACGACAACAAGCCGTTGCACCTCCTGGCTTTCAACAACAACAAGGAAATCCGGCTGCTCCAGCTAATTTTGACTTGGAAAGTACTCTCAACCTACTACTCAACGGTCAAACACACATCCAGGCGGATATTCACAAGCGTTTTGCCGAAGTGCATAACAAGATAGATGGAGTTAACACGGAACTATCCGGGAAGATC
Organism: Alliaria petiolata; assembly: GCA_020283515.1. Taxonomy (NCBI): domain Eukaryota; kingdom Viridiplantae; phylum Streptophyta; class Magnoliopsida; order Brassicales; family Brassicaceae; genus Alliaria; species Alliaria petiolata. Next base: position 329,713,613 of record JAHZTW010000001.1, on the reverse strand, counting down.
GAGGCATTAACCACTCGTGTTAAAGCCCTAGAGAACAACAAAGGCATAGCATCAACAAGCCAAACAAGCAACCTTCCTGGAAAAGCCATCATGAATTCCAAGGAATATTGCCAAATGATCACGACTAGCGACAAGGAAAAACGGGATTAGGCCGATATCAACAACTCAAATCGGACTCAAGTCGATGAGAACATCGAAATCCTAAGAAGGGGCGGGAGTACGAAAAATTTGGAAGCATCTGAAGAAAAAGCATCCACTGATCCCCCAAAAGCACCATTCCTGCGTGTCTACAAACCACCGATGCCATACCCCCAGAGGCATAAGAAGCGGTTAATAGAGGAACAAGAGGCCGAATTGATTGAGACCTTGAAGAAAGTTGAAGATCTCCCAATATCGGTGCGGGAGATGCCCCAATATCGACAACAAGCCGACATGGTATTCAGCCACCACCGGTCCAGAATAATAATTTCGAGATAAAGAGCGGTCTGATTTCCATGGTCCAGAACAACAGATTCTTCGGCCTACCTTTGGAAGACCCACTGGATCATCTTGACTAGTTCGACCGTGTGTGCGCTATGACGAAGATAAACGGTGTAAGCGAAGACGGTTTCAAGCTGAGATTGTTTCCCTTCTCTTTGGGAGACAAAGCACACGCCTGGCAAAAGACTCTGCCTCATGGATCCATTACCTCTTGGGCAGACTACAAGAAAGCATTTCTGACGAAGTTCTTTTCTACATCGAGGACAGCCCGATTGAGGAACGAGATAAGCGGATTCACTCAGAAATCCAATGAGACCTTCGGTGAAGCCTGGGAGCGATTCAAGGGATACACTACGAAGACTATGACAGATCCAACCGAGGTTCCAAAGAAGAAGGAGATGGAAGCCGGAGAGTGATCAAGGAGCTAAATGAGAAACTTGACAAGTTACTACTTGTCCAAGCTCAAAAGGAAGTACATTTCGTGGAAGAATTCACTCAAGTTCAAGAAGGGGAGGACGTTCAGTACGAAGATGTTAACTACATCAATGCTCAAGGAGGCTACAACAATTGGAGACCAAACAACAACCTCTCCTATCGGAGCACAAACGTCGCCAACCCACAGGACCATACATACCCTCAGCAACAAGCAGGAGGAGCAAAACAGTTCGTGACATACACGAACCAACAAGGTTTCGTACCAAGATTCTAGAATCAAAACGGCTACCAGCCACGACAACAAGCTGTTGCACCTCCTGGCTTTCAACAACAACAAGGAAATCCGGCTGCTCCAGCTAATTTTGACTTGGAAGGTACTCTCATGCTACTACTCAACGGTCAAACACACATCCAGGCGGATATTCACAAGCGTTTTGCCGAAGTGCATAACAAGATAGATGGAGTTAACACGGAACTATCCGGGAAGATCGAGGCATTAACCACTCGTGTAAAATCCCTGGAGAACAACAAAGGCATAGCATCAACAAGCTAAACAAGCAAGCTTCCTGGAAAAGCCATCATGAACCCCAAGGAGTATTGCCAAATGATCACGACTAGCGACAAGGAAAAACGGGATCAGGCCGATATCAACAACTCAAATCGGACTCAAGTCGATGAGGACATCGAAATCCTAAGAAGGGGAGGGAGTTCGAAAAATTTGGAAGCATCTGAAGAAAAAGCATCCACTGATCCCCCAAAAGCACCATTCCTGCGTGTCTACAAACCACCGATGTCATACCCCCAGAGGCATAAGAAGCGGTTAATAGAAGAACAAGAGGCCGAATTGATTGAGACCTTGAAGAAAGTTGAAGATCTCTTCAACAGTGGCGACAAAACGAAGCCTATTCCAGATTTCCTAGTAGCCTTGAAAGACAAGCTCTATGCTGACGCAATGGCCACCATAGGAAGAAACACAGCAGCTCGTGAGGAGAAACCTAAGGAGGAACCCTTAGTAGTTAAGAAGCTCGAAGATCCATGATCATTCACTCTTCCATGCACACTCGGGGGAATCACCTTTGAAGACTGTTTGTGCGATCTCGGAGCAAGCATTAACGTTATGAGTCTCGCCACAGCTAAGTGTCTCGGGTATGACACCTATACCGACTGCAAGAAGCCGTTATCATTGGCCGATGGAAGTGAGAGGAAGACGGTTGGGAAGCTACTAGACCTTCCTCTCATGATTGGAAATGTGTTATTACCAAGCGACTTCCTGGTGATAGAAATGGACCAAGATGTTAAGGAAACCCTCCTGTTGGGGAGACCTTTCCTAGCCTCTGCCGGTTGCATGTTTGAATGCAGAAGCGGCAAGGTAGAGTTAAGGCTAACCGGGAGCCTGGTGATGCATTTTGACACTAAGGGGAAGAGAGTCGACGAAAAGGAACATGCCTACTCTCTCTCGCTCAAGAGGGCGATTGAGAAAACCCAAGACCCATCATTGGAAATATGCTACGATGGAGCCAGCTTTGATGGAATCTCGCTCAACGCTATGTTCGAAGGGCAGTTGAAAGAAATCCATGAAGCACCAAAAGAGGTGATCACTTGCAAGAAGTCGTATGTGAAAGGACCAACCCTCGGTGATCTTCTGGACGGTATGACACTTAAACCTATTCTCTCTGCTAATGGTGAAGTGAGATACAAGCTGAAATGCAAAGGAAGGGTCAGACCCTTTGCTTACCTTAGGGTGATAAAAGACACCGAATTGACCAATAAATAGGGATCTGAGGTAAGCAAAGAAGGGACATCCGACGTATCTCCGGCTGATTTCATCTATGCGATTAAGGAAAGTAAAGATCCTCCCACAGGATCGAGGGGTGTTCGTTTCCCCCTTTCATGCTGAAAAATGATTAAGAAAAGTCAAGCTAAGTGACTCAAAACAAAGCACTCTTGGGAGGCACCCCAAGCTTATCCATGTACATATTAATGCTTTTTCTAGTCTAGTTTAATGTTTTCAGGATCCCATGAAAGATAGGGTGGGGTCACTTGCGTCATAAGAGGAGCTAAACCTATGAGGAGTTGTCTAGCAAAGCAATGGGATATAATATCGGGATGACACCCTGATATCGTCCCTAGGCATTCTCTGTCGGGCAGGCACAACGGTGCGTAGCCGATATAGAACGAAGCCCAAGCTAGACAACCCTCACGGTGGTCACATATCGGGAACCAGCCGATATCTGTAACGTCAATCACACCATATCGGAGTCAACCCGATATGGCCGTCCAGGTAAAAGGGTGGCTAGGCTTAGCCTATCCGAGAAAATCGCTCAAATTAATGGCCCACTTTTCTAGATAAGGCAAGAACACTAGGTTGGGGTTAACCGACAACTATTCCCCAAACAGGAAACCCTAGTCAAACCCTTTTCTCCCCTTGTCCCCTCTTTATAAAAACCCTCGCCTCTCTCGTTTTCGTTCCCCATCACTCTCAATCCTAGAAGTTTGTCTTTGAGCTTTTAATTTCGCAAACTCGAATCTGTGCTTTCTTCCAAGGATTTTTGCAAATATCGTTCTAAGGTAATTTTTGATCTAAAACGATATGGTTGATTATCTCTTAGGATTGTTTAGATTCGTCGCATTAGGGATTTGAGAGTAGATGGAGAAACGTTTCATAGACAATTTTGCATAAAAACTTAGGTTTTTTTGTAGGATTTTCTGAATATCGGCACATCTATTTGTGAAAATAGCTTCACGGCTAAAACTCATTTGAAGTGTCGAGATTCTGGAAATCCTTTTTCCACCTTTTGGTTTAAACGCAAGCTTGTCTAAAAATCTGGATTTGTGAAGAACGACTTATAAGTAACACTCTTTAGTCTTCACGGTTTAGACTTTTTCCCGATCTAGTAATAACTCGAATATGTTTGCTTGGGTCTCTTTAGTCATGAATAGAGTTGCTTTAAGTTTAAACATACATGCAAGATAAACTTTGCTATTGGTGTTTTTCCTTGTGCTTATACACTTTCGAGTGTTTTTAATTGATAGGCACAATGGTTGGAACAACAAGAAGCGGAGCTGTTCTTTGGAGATCAAGGGAATACCAAACGGAAAAGAGAGAAGGAAAATGACCAGGCGGAGAATCCAGCCAAGCGGCTATAGTACGTTCACCCACACGTGCATCAGGAAGAAAAAGTAGGGGATCCCGACACACCCTAGCCGAAATGCGTGCAGCATTCAGGCGAATGGATTTCAAAGCCACACGCTACCCCATGAGGAAACTATGGTCGAATTGGGTATCTACGAAGACTGCCAGATCCTCTTCAACACGATGGGTTTGAAGAAATTCATGGAAAACGCTTATGCGCCCCATGATGAAGTGACCTTCCACTTCCTTGCAACACTGGAGGTAACCTTCTACGCGTTTGGAGAGATTACTCAGGAGGAAGTGGGCGATGGGTACATCCGCTTCAAGTATGGAAGCGATACTCACCGAATGACATTTCGGGAGCTGGAGTCGATATTCGGGTTCAGCCAAGGCGATATGCGCGAGATGGCCCTGAATATAGAAAGGGAGGAGCTGGAGGCACTGTGGATGCACATTGGGGTAGGGACGTACAAGCCAGGAGTGAACAAGAGCACCAGGATAAGGCATCCAGCCTTGAGGTATGTGCAAAGAGCTATTGCACATACTTTCTTTGCAAGAAAGGAATGTGGAGCTGTCCTGACAAAGGAGCTGGAGATAATGGACGACGGTCTGGTAGAAATCATTCAAGAGACGCGGAACGAGGTTGAACTGAAGGGAAGCAGAAGGAGCACCGGGTTGATCACGTTATTGATGAAGGAGCTTCTCCACTACAAATCGTGGATGATATCCACACCAAGCGACAGGCCTCAGATAGGCTGTGGAGGAGTTGTATCTGCTATCTTGAAAGGGGCTGGCATTGATCTCGAGGAGCCAACTCACGGAATCCGGTGGATAGATATTGCATATCTAAAGAAGTGCCAGTTTCTCGGGAAGCCATATCGGCATGGACACCGATATCAATTCACCCGTGCATCAGGACAAGCTGCAGTACTGTTCCTGCCGAACCCATGGTTGACCACGATAAGGGAGCCAAAGAATCTGGATTTCGACCCACAGGATGAGCATCTCTTCCCATACGGAGCCGACTTAATTGAGGACTACGAGGAGGAATATCGGGAAGGAGCCGATATGGTTGTTGAAGAAGAAGATGAGGATGAAGACGCCTATGATGACCCTACCTACGAGTTTGGTTTCCCTCTATATGGAGCGGATCGCTATCATTTCAATCCAATCACCAGTGGACCACACCGAACTCTCAAGGCGGCTCACGATAGGATCAATGTGCTCCAGCGGTACTGCAAGTGGCAAGACCGTTCGATCAGAAAGCTAGTCTCCACGGTGAAGGGAATCAAAGGTCACGTGAAAGGCCTGAAAGGGCAAATCAAGTCGCTCACCTCGAAGCTGAAGGGCTCGACATCTTCGCCACGGTTTGAAGCCGATATGTCTCCGGAGGAAGCAGAAGGAAACGAAGAAGAGGAATCAGACGAAGCAGACAGCCAAACTCCCCAGGAGAGGCATTCCTTCTCGTTCCTGCCGAGAGAACACGAGATTAGCGAGCCAGGAAGATATTCCTGCCAAGAGGAGAGCATATCGAGGAAGAGGCGTGCGAGCCAGTCCCCGATACCAGAATCAGACAATCCTTCCTTCTCGACCAGTGAGGACACCACGTCCTCACATCACACCGAACAGTGAGGTACCACTCCAAACCGTTGTACATAAGCATTTCTTTTTCTTTATTTTTTCTGCTTTTTGTTTGAAAATTTTCGCATCATCTTAAGGCCGTATTCTTCCTCTCTTCTATCACACAGGGACTGTGTGATTTAAGTTTGGGGGAGTACGTAGTTATGCATCATTTAGAATAACCATTGCATTCGTAAAACTTGCATAGAAAAACACACAAAAAAAAAAAAAATCTTTGAAAAATGTTTCCACAAAAATATTCATGTAGTTGCATCTCCATTTTAGGATCGAGTCTAGATGCATTCATTTAGGATTCATAAGCATTTGCATAAAGTGTTAAGTATAATGAATCCTTGTAAATAGCCATTTTTAAGTCATGAACTCAATGCCTTAGTTCTTGTTTGTTTGATGCATTTTGAATTAGACTGAGCTTAAGGCAGCACCACACTTGGAATTTATCTTGTGAAATTCAGTTTTGGCTTGATGCATTGCGACTTGAACCATTTCCCTAATGAACTTGAACCGTTAATTTGAAAATTTAATTATCTCGTTTATGTTTGTCAAAAAGCTCATGGATTTCACTTGGACTTTCTTTTCCTTTTTACCACCCTCTTGCTAGTCCAAGTACCAGACCACACCCTAAACCAAAACCTTTGTTTTTAAACCATAAACACTTTTGTGAGAGCATGTGAGGCCTTTGCACCATTTTCGAATCTTCTTAGGCAAAAAGTGTTGGGTTTAGGCCGACAAGGTTAGATTTCCATGTAGACATTGGCTCACATCTCGGGTCAACACTAGGTTAGGTGGTGTAGAGTCTGAAATCGGCTACATACCGAAATAGGAAGCCGATATTACTGAGTTGACTAGGAAAAAGGGGGATGTATTTCGATTGACCACATTTTGACAGAAGGAAAAGGAAAGATACTGAGGAGTCAGACGGGGACACGTATTAAGGAGATGGCGGCACCAAAGAGGCTTGAAAAAAAAAAAGGCGATTCCAAAACGAAGCAAAAGAAGGCCAATCAACAAAGTTTAAATCCGGCCAACAACACCAAACGTGAAACACAAAGGAACGCAACAAAGAAGGCAGAAAACCGAAACCGATCTCCAACAAAGAAGAAGTCCCCCGAAATGACCAGGAAAGGTAATATCGAGAAGGAATATCGGGAATAAAGCGAAATGTCAAGAAAAAAAAAGGGTAGCTTAGGACGGAGCAATTTAGACTAGGGTAGGAACGAAATAGATGTTCTGGGTAGATGGTAGTCTAGCCTTGTATGCATACATTGGTTTTTACCCTTAACATTTTGCATTAAGAAGGTTCATTTCAAGAGTGACCCCACTAAACACTTAACTCGTTCGCACTACGAGTTCATACTTAGCTCGTAACCTTACCCTGAGCCAAATGAGTTAGTTGACAGGCATGCATGAGATCCACGTTTTAAATTTCATAATGAATGTGAAAGGGAATTGGGAATTTGAATGTGCATCTAAGTTGGGATTGATTATGCTTGATTATTGTGATGAATGTGGCTAAGGCTTTCTGAATAGGTAGAATTCGACTTGCATCCTAGAAACCTGAACTTAGACATTGAGTTGATTTCCTTTAAATGGCGTTTTGGATTCAAACTTACACCTTTTATTTTAAAACCTCACCCCTCCAGTTGGCTTTTGCTTGAGGACAAGCAAAAAGGCAAGTTTGGGGGTGTTGATATCTCTATAATTTGCATGATTTTAGTACATGTTTCATGTTAGTTAGGACTTCATTCTTGCACTTTAGTATTAGTTTTCATCACGTTTTCACTCATGATAGGATTAGATGCATTAGGTTAGGTTTTTGCATAGTCTTGCATTTTTGAAGTGTTTTCTCAGATGCTTAGGATGGTCCGAAGAAGAAGCCAAGGAAAGAGGTCTCGGATGGAGGACAAGTGAGCAATATCGGGGATGGATCACGACCTCGAAGCCGATACGGACAAGCACAAGCTGAACCTCGACGAGTAACAGTGGCTTGATCCCGAAAGAGCCATCTCGGAGAGAAGATCCAGCAAGAGGATTGAATGAAGACGAATATCGGAGCAAGAAAACGGGAAGCACTCGACCCAGGTTACAAGGAAGGCAAGCCTTCACGACATGATCCCAAAACCATTGCCCGATATGGAGCCTGCCCGAAGAATCATAAGAGTTAACGTTTCGGCTTGTCCATAACGGCGTAAGCCCGAAACGCTAAAAGCCAAAATAGTACCATTTCGGGAAGAGTTAGCGTTTCGGCTTGTCCAGTCTTATCCTTTAGAACACGCTTTGCTTATTTTACTTTTCTGTCTTCTCTTTTAAACCGAGAACCAGCTTTGTATTTTCTCCATTGAAGCTATTTCAAGGCTTTGATTTTTATGCAATCTTGAAGTCTTTAAGTTTTATTGCTTGGTAGATTTTAATAAAGTTTCTTCTTTTTCTTATTTTCGGCTATCTTGCAAGCCATGAGTAACGTTTCTATCCTTGTGGATCTTGAGGTTTCTCAAATGGCAAGTGAGTAGTCTTTTTAGGACTTTGATGGGGTAAATGGACCAAGGAACTCTCGGGTTTACATTTCTTGCTTAGCTAAAACATAAAGTTAGATTCTTTCTTGTTTATAACTCCCAAATCTTGGTCTAGTTTGGCCATCTGGCCTGAAGTCCACAGGCGGCTTGACACGAACGCCATGTGCTTGCTTAGCCGGATCCATGAACAAGAGTTTGATTTCTTGGGCTAAGACTAACCCTCTGTCCAAGAGTCTTACGGTTCAATAGGGACGACGCAGATGCTTGTTTCTTCTATTGTACCGCTATGCGATAGCTAGTCTATGGTGATAGAGATTCAAAGAGGTTAGACCCAAACGCCATGGGCTAAACGATTTGAGGATCCCTTTACCTAAGAATCACCATCAAAAGACCAAGTCTTGATGTGATCCAAAAGCTTTTGCTTGATAAAACAAAACCGAGAGTTACCTAGTTCGAAGAACCCATCTTAATCCTTCTTTCATCTTAAAAGCTTACCTTTTTATCGTTTAAACCAGTAGTTTCTGTTTAAAACCTCTAGAGTCATTTTATTTATGGTCTTGAGTGACACAAGATCTGTCTTTTAGTAGTTTTTAGTAGTAAAGTCTCAATCTTTACCCGATTTAACTTGACTTATGACACCGATATGATCGTTATGTTCACTAACGCTCCCAAAATGGTTTGATACCCCATACACTATACTGCATTCGGTTAACAGTGTTGGGTCATTGATCAAAGGCTTGAAAAAAAGAGTTATCAACAAGTAGGTTCTTGAATCACCAAAATCGAATGAGAATAGAGAAAGCTTTGCTCAAAATCGTGAATGTGTGAAATTAGGGATGAAAATCGAGTTTTGGGGAAGAAGAAGGGAGTAAACCAAGCAAAATCTCTTGAAAATCGGTTTAGAAAAGGCTTGGTTTACTCGATTTGGACCGGTCAACGAAGAGATGAGAAGGGTTGACTTACCTTTTGGAGCTGCATCGGTTTGACAAACCGAGGGACTGCTAACCGAGGAAATCTCTGGAGGTCCCGTCTCGGTTTGCCAGCCCGAGGCAGCCTGACCGATGAAGTTCCTGGCGTGTTTACCTCGGCTTGGCGATCCGAGGCAGCTTGTACGATGGAGTTCCTGGCATGTCCACCTCGGTTTGCCAGTCCGAGGCGCTGCTAACCAAGGAATTCGCAGGGAATTCTTCTCATGTTCCCCATCGAAGTCTAACTCACATGATTCAAGCCTGACAATCATAAACACTCAAAAAGACAATATTAGAAGTGAAAAACAAGAATATATATATAAGGATACCATGGGAATGCCTCCCAAGTGCGCTTGTTTAAAGTCACTAAGCTTGACTTTTCAAACCCTTAGGCATGTGGAGGATCTTGAAGAGGACATGAGCTTGCCTCTTTCTTAGACTCATTCACCAAGTATGGCTTGACCCTATGGCCATTGACTGTGAAACTCTCCCCATTCTTCCCAATCAAGGTGATGGCTCCATAAGGCAACACTTCTTGAATCTCAAAAGGGCCTCCCCTCCTTGACTTGAGCTTACCCGGGAACAACTTCAACCTTGAATTGTAGAAAAGAACTTTGTCACCAACACTCATCTCCTTCACAATCCTCTTGTCATGGAAAGCCTTGGTTCTCTCCTTCTAGATCCTTGAGCATTCATAAGACTCAAGTCTAATCTCCTCAAGCTCTTGGATTTGAATTAATCTCTTCTCTTGGGCTGTCTTTATGTTGTAGTTGAGAAGCTTCACAGCCCACAAAGCCTTGTGTTCAATCTCCACTGGTAAATGGCAAGCTTTCCCATACACAAGGTTGAAAGGAGACCTTCCAATTGGTGTTTTGAAAGCTGTTCTATAAGCCCATAAAGCATCATCAAGCTTGGTTGCCCAATCCTTTCTTGTTATACCCATAGTTTTCTCTAGAATAGCCTTGATCTCACGGTTTGAGACTTCCACTTGACCACTAGTTTGAGGATGGTAAGGAGTGGCTACCTTATGCTTGACACCATGCTTGCTCAATAACCCTTCAAAGACCTTGTTGATGAAATGGCTTCCCCCATCACTAATCACAACTCTTGGTACACCAAACCTTGGGAAGATTATACTCTTGAACATCTTCACCACAACCTTGGAGTCATTGGTAGGACTTGCAATGGCTTCTACCCACTTGGAGACATAATCAACTGCTACCAAGATATACTTGTTTCCATAAGAAGATGGGAAAGGTCCCATGAAGTCTATGCCCCATACATCAAACAACTCCACTTCTAAGATAGGGTTTTGGGGCATCTCATCCCTCTTGCTTATGTTTCCCTTCTTTTGGCAAGGTTCACATGTCTTGATGAACTCATGAGTGTCCTTGAACAATGTAGGCCACCAAAATCCGCTTTGAAGAACCTTTGTAGCTGTCTTGAAAGTGGCAAAATGACCCCCATACTTGGACCCATGGCAATGAAAAATCACACTCTCAACCTCTTCTTGTGCCACACATCTTCTATAGATCCCATCAGCACACCTTTTGTAGAGATAAGGCTCATCCCAATAGAAGTGTGATACATCCCTCATAAACTTTTTCTTATGATAGGTGTTGAGATGTGTTGGTTCCTCATTGCACACCAAGTAGTTAACAAAATCAGCATACCAAGGCTCACCCTTGACCTCTATACCTTGAATCTCTTCAAGCTTCCTTCCAACTCCATGTGCACTAGCAATGCTCTTGATCATCATAATTTGCTCCTCCGGTAGGGAATCATTGATTGGCAAGGCATCCTCAATCCTCATTCTTGACAAATTATCAGCTACACCATTTTCCACACCCTTCTTGTCAACTATCTCCATGTCAAACTCTTGAAGAAGCAAGATCCATCTAAGGAGCCTTGGCTTAGTCTCCTTTTTAGCATAGATGTGGCGCAATGCAGCATGATCGGTGTAGACTATCACCTTTGAACCCACCAAATAGGATCTGAATTTCTCAAAAGCAAACACCACAGCCAAGAGTTCTTTTTCTGTTGTTGCATACTTGGTTTGAGCATCATCAAGTGTCCTACTAGCATAGTAGATCACATGTAGCTTCTTCTCTTTCCTTTGTCCAAGAACAGCCCCAACCGCATAATCACTAGCATCTGCCATGATCTCAAATGGTAGACTCCAATCCGGTGCTTGCACAATAGGAGCACTCACAAGGGCTTTCTTGATTGTCTCAAAGGCTTGCAAGCATTCCTTATCAAACTGAAATTCCACCTCCTTACAAAGGAGCCTTGTCATAGGCCTAGCAATCTTGGAGAAATCCTTGATGAATCTCCTATAGAACCCCGCATGCCCAAGGAAACTCCTTATGCCTTTCACATTGGTTGGTGGCGCCATCTTGACCATAACATCTATCTTGGCCTTGTCCACTTCTATACCATCTTCAGAAATCTTATGACCCAACACAATCCCTTGGTTGACCATGAAGTGGCACTTCTCCCAATTAAGAACCAAGTGAGACTCTTCACATCTTTGTAGAACCCTGCAAAGATTAGAAAGACATGCAGAAAAAGAGGCACCATACACAGAAAAGTCATCCATAAAAACTTCTACCATTTCCTCAATAAGATCGGAGAAGATACTCATCATGCACCTTTGAAAGGTAGCTGGAGCATTACATAACCCAAATGGCATCCTTCGATATGCAAAGGTACCATAAGGGCATGTGAAAGTGGTCTTCTCTTGATCATTAGGATGAATGGGTATTTGAAAGAACCCACTATATCCATCAAGGAAACAATAGAAAGGATGGTTAGCCAATCTCTCAAGCATTTGGTCAATAAAAGGAAGGGGAAAATGATCTTTTCTAGTAGAAGCATTAAGTTTTCGGTAATCAATGCACATTCTATGGCCGGTGATAGTTCTAGTTGGTATCAATTCATCCTTTTCATTCTTAATCACAGTGATTCCACCCTTCTTAGGGACAACATGCACCGGGGAAACCCAAGTGCTGTCACTAATAGGATAGATCACATTAGCTTCTAAAAGTTTCAAGATTTCCTTTTTCACTACTTCCTTAAGGTTTGGGTTTAATCTCCTTTGGTGTTCAATTGAGGAAGCATTTTCATTTTCAAGGTGAATCCTATGAGTACAAAGTATGGGAGATATGCCCTTGATATCACTCAAAGAGTAACCAATAGCTCTCCTATACTTTCTCAACTCATTAAGGAGAGAGTTGAGCTCATAATCACTTAAGTTTTCATTTACAATGATGGGGTAAGAAGAGTTAGGACCTAAGAAATCATACCTTAGTCCAATGGGAAGTGGTTTGAGTTCCACCTTTGGAGCTTTGAGTTCACTCCAATCCTCATCAAGGTCTTTAGCTAATTCGCTATCCTCAAGCTCCCCTAGCCTTTCCTCTTATCCTTGACTCGAAACCTCAGCCCTCATGGACCCATTGTCTTGGTCAAATTCCATTTCACCTTCACATGAAGCTACCAATCTTGTAAAGCTCTCCTCTCCATCTAGTGCCTTGCGTGAATCAAGCATGAGCATGTATGCTTGGGTCTCCTCATGCAAGTACCAATTCTCTCCATGTTGTTTGGTGAGAGCCACACCAAGATGGTCTTCTTGAGCTAGTTCTTCTAGTAGCTCATTAGCTAACTCATCCATAGTTTCAATGTAGAATGCTTGACCATCAATGGTTGGCTTCCTCAAGGTCTCCTTTATGTCAAACTTCAACTCAACCCCTTTTCCTAGATGCAAACTAATCTTCCCATGCTTCACATCAATGATTGCACCAGCTGTAGCTAGGAAAGCTCTTCCCAAAATCAAAGGATCCTTTGGCTCCTCATCCATCTTAAGTACCATGAAATACGTGGGAATGATGAAGTTGCTAACCTTGAGAGGCAAATCCTCTAGAACTCCAATAGGCATCCTCACACTCCTATCCGCAAGAATTAGAGAGATTCCACACTCTGTGTACTTGGTGAAGCCAAGCTTCTTAGCTATTGAATAGGGCATGAGGTTGATGCTAGCTACAAGATCATACAAGCAATTTTCAAATCCAAGGGGACCTAGTATCAAATCCATGGTATAGTGAAAGAGCCGGGGTCTCCAAGCTTCTTTGGTATCACATTGCTTTGAATAATTACACTACACTCTTGAGAGAGCATCATAACTCCTTGGATATCCCTTGCTCTTTGTGCCACGGTATCCTTCAAGAACTTAGCATATTGTGAAATCATCATAAAGACATCCACCAAAGGCATCTTGAGCTCAATGTCTTTGATTTGCTTGTCAAACATAGCCTTGTATTTCTCCACCAATTGTTTCTTAAACCTCCCGGGGAAGGGGAGCTTAAGCTTGTAAGGTGGAGAAATATAGGTGGACTCCTTTTGTTGCACATCCTCTTTTGGCTTCTCCTTTACCACTTCTTTGCTTCTCTTTGCAATATACACATCATCAAAAGTTATAGCATCTTGATCTTTTTCAAAGCTATCCTCCCCATCTTGAATTTCAATGTCCTCATTGATCAAAGGACTTGTCCTTGGAGGCAACTCCTTTCTACTTCTCAAAGTAATAACATTTATGTATTCTTTGGGGTTTGCCTGACACTTTCCCGGTAGAGTGCCTTGAGAATTGGAGCTACAAGCCTTGCCTTTCTCAAGTTGCTTGAATTTTTTTTGAAGACCTCCTATTTGAGTAGCAAGTTCATTAAGTGAAGAATCCATCCTTGTGTTAATTTCAGCAATCTTCTTGCCCATGTTAGCATCACTATTGGCTTGACCTTGAAGTATTTGTTGAAGCATTAGCTAAACATTGTCTTGTGGAGGACCTTGTGAAGGTTGATTAAAACCCGGTGGAGCATTGCCTTGGTTATACTTTTGTCCACCAAAGTTGCCTTGGTCCTTGGTAGTTAGACCTTGGTGCATAACCTTTTTGTTGATTGTTGTAAGGCACAAAAGGTTTGCTTTGAGTAGCTTATGGAGGATATACTTGGTCTCCGGGGTTGGCTACATTAGTACTTCTATAAGAGAGGTTGTTATTCCCCTTATAGTTGTCGTTGGACTAGTTGTTGTAGCCTCCTTGGCCACCCACGAAATTTACCACCTCTTGACCCTCTTGATACTCAACTTGATCCACACAATCCTCTTGATTCTCTTCAACAAAATGTACATGCCTTTGATTGGAAGACATGAGCTTGTCTATCTTGTCATGTAGTGATTTCATCTCTTTCTTTGTAGACTCAAACTCACTTCCCCTTGGAGCTCTATCATAGTCTTCATTGTAATTACCATCACTCAAGGCAAGATTCTCAACAAGCTCCAAACCATCTTCTACCTCTTTGCCTAAGAAGTTTCCATTACTTGCGGTATCAAGAAGCATTCTAATCTTTGGAAGGACACCTCTAAAGATGGTGCTTAGGAGAGACTCTTGTGTGAAGTCATGGTGAGGGCATTGCATAGTGTAGCTGCAGCGACCCAACCCGATAATCCTATCCGGGCCGGCCGTCCCGAGTCTAACTCTAGCCAGAATTAATACTTAGCATATTTTTCAGATTTTTCTTAAACTTAAACAAGCCAATTCGATTCATAAAACATTCATTCTCATTGCATAAATAATCCAATTCCAGTACATAAATCCGGGGTTCTTTAAAACAGAAACTAACTTAGCCAAATTCGACCTAAGTTATAAAACAGTAACACCAAAGCCAGATAATCCGAAGCAAGTCTAAATAAAGTAAACCCCCAAAACCCAGTCCTAATCCACTTCTTTCTTCACTGCCTTCAAGTCCGCCTTCAAGACTAAACGTCCCAGGTAATTTCCTTACCTGCACACTCAACACAAAAGAGAGGCGTAAGCATTACCAGAAATGCTTAGTGAGTATGGTCATCCCGTACCACCGCCAATAACAGAAACGCAATCATACAACAGTTAAACATTTCGCATTGACACATAGCAAGCAAGCACATAAAACAGATATGATCATCTACCCTAGCTCGCGGACCATGACTTATGGACTCGGTTCAGCTCTAGCGTGAATCACACATCACCTAAGCACGAGACTCGATCCGGCTATCCAAACAAGCTAGTTAGACATCATGTATTCTCACGGTTTATACTTAACCAAATCACAATCACATAACATTGCCTTGCTAAGCCAAAACCACTAGCTTACACAAGGAATCAATGAAACCAGATAACCTAGCATTCCTACGGTTCTAGCTACCAGCTACAGTCACACACTCACCTTAGACGCAAGGTAAATGTTTCAGTTGGTTGATGATAGTAGGATTTTTTCCACTTCAATTAATCTCTACTACTCATGACATTGTAGTATTTGAGATGTCAATCCATATGGGGTTAAGATTAACAACACTAGGAATACATGAAACTATTTAATCTAAGCCAAATTCGATATTCAAGTGACAAAGGGCTATTAAAACCAAGCTACAACCTAAAANTTGCTCTATCCCCAAGAGAGAAGGGAAAGAGTCTTAGCTTGAAAGCATCCTCACTCACACCATTCATCTTGAACAACCCACAAACTCTATCAAAGTTATCCAAATGATCAAGAGGATCCTCCATAGGCAAACCATGGAACTTGTCTTGTTGAACCATTGAGATGAAAGCTGGCTTCACCTCAAAGGTGTTGTTGTGAACCGGTGGAGGTTGAATACCATATCTATTTTAGTGAATATTTGGAGCATCACCAGCTCCAATGGTTCTCCCTTGTCTAGGCGCATGCAAGGGGTTTCCATTGCCCCTTGGAGCTTGCTCATTTCCATTATGAGCATGGTTTGCATGCGCCATTGGTGGAGGGTGTTGATCTCTTTGTTGTTCTTCCATTCTCAACCTTTCTAACCTTGCAGCCTCCCTTCTTGCAATCCTAGCAACCCTTTTCAACTGATCAATCTCTTGAAAGCCTTGGAAGCTGTTGTCTCCCTGTGATCTTAGGTGCATCCAAGATAAACTGAAATCTAGAAAAAGAAATGGTCAATAAACACAAAAGGATTACTTAGTCTCAAAGTAAACTCAAATGACCTGGGGTAGCAGTCTTGCGGAAATCGCCATATCTCCCTAACCACAGCTCATAATGGCATGAAACAACTTCCAGATGAAAGGTGATTCAATTACCTACAACTTTCATGAAGAGCTCGAAGGCTGAATCGGAACGTAAAATCTTCGTTTGATCCGATTTGTAGCCAAAAAGAAATCGTCTGGCAAAGTTTCGACGAGGTTCACCGAAATTACTGGTCGAAACTTCACCCTGAAGAAAAGTTTCGGTGAAGCCTCGTCGAACATAGTCGTCGAACCGTCGTCCTGGAGAGAAGTTTCGTCCAGCCTCGTCGAACCGCCTCGTCGAACCGTTTTAAAATCGATGTAACTTTCTAACCAGGGGTCCTAATGACTTGATTCCAACGGCACTAGAAATCACAATGGATCCTCTACAACTCTTAAGAAGGCTTCAGAGTCAGATTTTAAGTTCAAGGCCTTCTTCCAGACACATACATTTTGCGCCTCCAAATGCTTGATATGCTTCTACAAGACTTTTGCTTCTCATTTAGCTGCTTCTCTTCTTCCTCTTGATGATTTCTTGCCCTTCCTTTGCTATGTCATCCTTCTCCAACTCCATTCATGCTTCCATAGCATCCAAATCACCTGATCAAGACTCCAAATGCACCAAAATATGCAAAGACTATGCAAATATACCCTATAACTCTAAATGATCAAAATGCAATACAATGATGCTTAATTAGGTTCCTAAATGATAAGAAACTTACACTAAATGGAGGTAAATATGATGCAAATTATAGACATATCAGTTGAAACTTGGTCAGAAACAGAATCAGTCGATCCCAGCCGTGAACTCTCGGCTAGCGGTACGACCAGAATCCGCGAGATCCAATCTCCTCTCGGTTAACTTCCTGCCCGTTCACTTTTCCTCGAACCAGAAACTGAATCCCCTCCGAAACAGACCAGAAAACACAAATTAGTCGAACCACAGTCGACAAACATTCAACCAGAAACGAATTAGCCGAACACTTACTGAAATCTCTCGGACGGTTCGAAGTGTTCTCGGCTAACTCACGATCCAAGCAGATTTCCTCGGCTAATCTCTCGGATAACTCGGCCAACTCACGCCTACAATCAGATACACGATTATCTCTCGGTGATAATCGCAACAGAACAGAAATCACTCGGTGAAACTCGGCTTACCACGACTATCCCTCGGACAGATTCGGATATCCCTCGGCCACGGTCGGATATTGCTCGGACAGAATTTCTCTCTCTCTGCCAAAATCGCCTCTAGCTGTTTTCTCTCGTATACTTCTTCAGAATAATGCGGCTGGCCGAGAAAAATCAGCTTATATACTCGCCAAAACCTAGCACCCCGGTTATAGTCGCCTCGGTTCGGTTTTATGTCGTACATATCCGGTACGATTTAAGTTCTTATCGAACATATCTCACATCGCTCGGCTATTTGCGGAACAATTCCTTTCCCGCCTCGGATTAATCCACTTTTCTCCGACTACGTCCATGGCCCATGGCCCATCTCCACACTTAGTCAAATTTCCACAAAAATATACACTCGGTCCAACCATGGTACGGCCCTTGACCTTGCAGACGTACCACAGTACGGTACTTAACCTCACAGACGTACCACTGTACGGTACTATAGATGTACCACAGTACACACATATTTACAGAAACGGACGAACCTCAACCATACCAGAACATAAATACAACGGCCATCCCATGACCCGCACGACCATACTTAGGATTTTGGGTCGCGGATGCTACAGTAGCCCTTGAATCTTTCTCATGCTTCATTGAAAGACTCATTGTTCTTTTGAGTGTGGCTAGAGATCTCATTCCTCAACTTAGCTGTCCTTTAGTTGGAGAAGAACTTAGATAGTAATGCTTTCTTGCATTCATCCCAAGAGGTGATGGTACCTTGAGGCAAGTTTTTCTCCCATTGCCTTGCTCTATCCCCAAGAGAGAAGGGAAAGAGTCTTAGCTTGAAAGCATCTTCACTCACACCATTCATCTTGAACAACCCACAAACTCTATCAAAGTTATCCAAATGATCAAGAGGATCCTCCATAGGCAAACCATGGAACTTGTCTTGTTGAACCATTGAGATGAAAGCTGGCTTCACCTCAAAGGTGTTGTTGTGAACCGGTGGAGGTTGAATACCATATCTATTTTGGTGAATATTTGGAGCATCATCAGCTCCAATGGTTCTCCCTTGTCTAGGCGCATGCAAGGGGTTTCCATTGCCCCTTGGAGCTTGCTCATTTCCATTATGAGCATGGTTTGCATGCGCCATTGGTGGAGGGTGTTGATCTCTTTGTTGTTCTTCCATTCTCAACCTTTCTAACCTTGCAGCCTCCCTTCTTGCAATCCTAGCAACCCTTTTCAACTGATCAATCTCTTGAAAGCCTTGGAAG
>JAHZTW010000001.1:329671014-329690789 GCA_020283515.1 Alliaria petiolata | reverse complement strand
TCGCGGATCTAGCCACCTACGTTTGTCTTACACTGCAGATATGACTTCTCATCCCACGATGCAAGACAGACGCGCATACATATCATTCACCTATTTGTAAACACTCACGGTGCGATCCGTCGATATGCCTAAGCATCCTACGGTGCCATCCGCTCGTTAACTTCTAGATCCAGACGATAAACCACACGTTCGTGTATCTAGTCGTCCTGGAATCAGTTGCTAATTGATTAGAGAAGCAAACATGCAATAAGAACAAGACATAAACGAAGATACCTAAAAGAAACTCTATCTCTATCAACCTAGCGAAATCAATCCAAGATTAAACCCCTTCAAAAACCCCCTTAAAAACCCAACTAGATGACTACTCGTTCATGGGAACGAGAGACATCTTTGAGATATGAAAGGTGCGAATTATATTGAATAAGAAACAAAGTGAGAAAACTTCTACAAAAGAAATCGATTAAAGAGAGGTCTTCTTAAATTTTGGAAAACAAAGAATTAAGAACAAAAGATGAAAGGGAAAGGAAGAAGAAGTGGGCGGCTGAAGAAGAATTCTCTCTCGAGGTCTTCAACTCCGAGGCCGTCGAACTCTCTCTCTCTCTATCTCTCTTTGCGGCGTGAAAAGTTTTTCTGGAAAAGCTCTGTGTGAAGTCACCTCCTTCTGAAACCCTAAGGTCCCTTTATATGCCCTAAACCCTAAACCCTAAACCCCTAGTCTTCAGAAAGTGGGTTTCGGGTTTTAACCTCGGGAAATATCGGATATGTGCAAACGGGCGCGGCCACTGGTCTTCTGAGGATCTGTGGCACGGCCGTCCTTCTTCTGGGGATGTGTCTGACGGACCTTCTTGCTTCCTCGTACTTTGAGATCCAACCGTGGGATTGAACTCAAACCACCTTGGTATGAAAGACAGCTGAAAGGGCTATCTTGTCTCCAAATATGAGCTTGAACTTGTGGTGGGAAGGTCGTCATCTGATGCTGAACTTATGGCTCCGAGCACATGTCCTTGAAGTTCCTGTTTTGCTCCAAAATGTGTCCTTTTTGTCCAATTTCCCTGAAATGACTCTTAAGACTAGGAAACGTGGAAATCACTTTAAAAGCGTTGAAAACCGGGTTAAAACACTTGTAAACGATCTTGAAATAATAGGTTTTAGGAGTAAAATATGAGTGTTATCAACATGTCGACTCAAACTTGGATTTGATCGATAAATGCATGAATCGATAGATCGGAGCTCAACCAACTGCCTGACCGGCCCAAACAGGCCGATCAGCGGATCGGTTGGACACATGCATGAGCTTCTGGAAAATCTCAACTGATCCAACCCGGTTGATTCAAGGAAATGTTTTTCTGACACTTCGAAAGAAAAAAAATATATATATATTTTTATTTGTGCTTTGGACCAAAATCATTCAAATATTTGTCGAGGATCAACAAGGTAACAAATTTGATCCATATTTTTAAATTCTTTCAATTTAATTAACTCCTTTTGATTTACTCTCACACCGAGAGGGATGATCATTGTTATATGAAGTATCTATTTGTGATTGGTTGATTTTTCGTTAAAATTTTTAAAATTTCTTTATTTAAAAAGTTTTTATGGAGTCAAAATCATTTTGTTGAGTCAATATTTAGTCGGGAATAATGAAGAAATCCTATTATGAGTTTTTAAACCGTACATGCTATGATTCATCTTCCTATTAACAACAATTTTCATGATTTGCCTAAAGAGGTTAATGTCTAGAAATATTGTGACTCGAAATCCCTCGAGGATTTTGGTTCATAATGATTATGTTAGATGAAATATGCTAGTTGTAAACTATTAGACTATAACCGGATTTTTACATCTTTTCTCACTAAAAGTGTGAATTTGGGGAACGAATCATACATTCAAGACTTCTTATTCACTTTATCACTCTATGTTGATCCTGAATGGCCAATTTATTTTTAGTTGGTATCCTAGCCTTTACCTTTCCTCTTTTCAAACTCCTTACATGATGAGTAGGTTTTGGTCCACTTGGATCAATCACCCATAACTTATAACTGTTGCAGTATAGTGTATGGGATTTCTTGATGGGGTCTAAATAGTCGTCCGAGATTGGAGGATTTCTTTGGGGACTCGTCGAGCTTTGAATTTGTAGGACCCTAAGCTGTAAGTGCACAACGTGCGTTGTAGTACTTAGGGTATCGATCCACAGGGAGGAGGTCAACAGCAAAACAGAGAATCAAGGCAACCAAAGACGCATGGAACTGGGGTTTTGAGCTAAGTGCCACGGTTTTTGCAGAAAAGAAAGAAAGCAGATTCACGTCTTATATAGAAGAGGTTGTCAATCAATCCTATAACCAACGGGAAAAAGAAAATTAACTTAAGTGCTTGTAAAAAGGAAATCAGGTGAGCGGTGCATAAAAAGTAAATAATGAAGTGCGTAAATCTCGAGTTGTAAAGCAGATGGGGAAAACACGTTGGAGATCTTCTCGGGAAATCTATGGGGTTCTAACTAGAAATCAAACTCACAAAAGTTCAGACAAACGAAACTAGGTGATTTTCTCTAAACTGATTCACTGGTTTTAACGACCTAACTCAAACAAGCAAGCTCATTCTATGAATGCAAACTTCGCAGGTATACTATCATATCCTGCATCCTAGGAAAATACGCAATAAAGATCGGGACAATAAGTATTCACGACAGCTTCCTTGCTATGCATAAGCATCCCAGAAATACTGCGCTCTACCCAACTAGGTTCGGATCTGAAATTCAGCACGATCGTGGCTTTCAAAAATCCGAAGATCAGATATCTAGTTCGTGACGCTAGACTCATGCAATAAGAACACGTTTGGTAAGAAAGAAAACCCTAATCTTCAGTCTAAACGATAGGTTTAAAAACATTTAATGAAATTCCGCATAGATCCCTTTAAAGAACACCCAACGGATGTAAACTACTCAGACATGAAAGGAGGAGTAGAAAACGTGATTGGTGAATGCATAACTTGTATAAATCGATGAGAAGTAAAGAGGGTTCAAGAAGAAATCAATCTCCCTCGAAGAACAAAGTGAAACCGCGAATACGAGATCCGCGGCCACCGAAAGAGAAAAAAGGGTTTTGTAACTTAGAGAATTTCGTGATATCTTGATTCTGCTCTCCCTAAAAAAAACCCTAAACAACGAGTATATATAGGTCTTCAAGTCTCCTTGGGCGTCATTTAGGTCTTGACTTGCATAAGACGACTGTAGAATTAAGTTGGGCTTCAAATGGGCTCGGGAATCGTAAAGTGGCTGGCCGGCCAAGCGACTGGCCGTGGCGCGGCCACTGGTCGTCTGGTCAGGTCATGGCGCGGCCAGCTTGGTCTTCCGGGTGCTTGACGGACCTTCTTGCTTCTTCCATAACTTGAGATCCAACCGTGGAATTGTTCTCAAACTACTTCGAGGTGAAAGACAGCTGATAAGGCTACCTTGTCTCCAAATATGAGCTTGATCTTGTGGTGGGAAGGCCTTTGTCTGATGTTAAAACTTCTACAGTAGTAAAAATTCATCAATTACCTTTATTGTCTATTGCTACTAGATTTCACCCACAAAATCTAATCCATAAATGTCTTATGAAAGTATGTTTAGGCCCATTCGAGCTGATTCATCGGCAGCAAAGCCATTAAGAAGCCAGTCACCTCGAGAGTTCAGATGATTAAAGCTTACCGCTTTTGTTGATGATATCAAGCAATCCTGTCCCATTATATAGTCGAAAATAAAAAAATCTCCTATGATCTTATCTACATAATCACAGCTCAAGAGGTTTATTATAATACCATAGATTTTCAATCCCATCGGTTTCAATTGTGAAATAGATGTGTCAGTGAAGCAGGGAAACGATTTGTTAGATAAGTCCCAAACAAGAAATTCACCGAGGATTAGAAGTAAGGAATCAGTTTGAAAGGTGATCAAAGAAAAAAAAAACTTCACCTTTGAGAACATGAAACTCGTTGATAATGGCGGCTGATGACAGAAATGGATAGTACAAGAAAGAGACTGAAAGAAAAGAGAAAAAGGAAATATTCTTAGATTAGGTATTGGTCACCATTATTAGTATAGTTAGTGTTTGTTAGTCAAAGTTATTACTTTCTTTGATTTGTCTCTTTGTGTCTCTCAATTCTTTGAATCTATTCCTTGGATTCATCTCCTCTTTAACTGATTGTACCTATAAATATCTTCTTCTACCTTAATGAAAATGATCAATTCACAATAACTTTACATGGTATCAGAGCAGGTTTCCTCCGAAGTTTTGATGTTGCGATCAAACTTCTTTTTGTTTTTCCCTTTAAACCAAGTGCTTCCTTTTATTTTGGTTTTCCTCCAAGCCTAGTGCTTCTCTAGTTCAAGTCTAAGTGCTTCTGAATCCAAGCCATCGAGTTTCTCATTCAAGTCTACCGTAGACCTCTGAATATTTCTCATACAGCGTTCGATGTTCCGACAATTTACAAGGTGACAAAATTTTGTTCACTTTGCTACTTCCGCATGAAGTTAACAATGACAGTTCACATGTAGATATAGATGTTTCAACATTTTCAAATGCGATAGACAATTGCTTCCTTCTCCGCAAGAACTATATGATGGGAATGATGTACATGAAGGTTTACAAACATATAAACTATTGCTTGTTTCTCTACCAAACCCGTATCCGTATAGCAATGGAAATTCACATGTAGTCTCTTTTTATCCCATAGTTGCATCAATGCAACAACATAAGTGCAGATGTAGACAAAAATGATTATACTATTTCAAAAGACAATAAACCTTTATTAACTTCTCTGGCACAACCAAATGCAGAAATATATGTTTCTGATGTTGCAAAACACGATAAAGGTTTGTCATGTTCTCGACCACAACCACATCTAGTGAGTGTGCACATTCTAGTATACACAAAGATGTTCATCATGTGTTACTTGACGATAAATCAATGATTTTGTTATTGATATTCTACATATTCGTCTACTTTTCAATAGTATTTTCATATGCTTCAATAAAGAAATTATTGATATTTGGTTATAGCCCAATGTTTTCAGTTTTTTTAGAGTTGGTAAAGGTTTGATAGGTAATCTGGAGTATTTAAGCAAAAGAATGCATTTTTGGATATTTTGAAGATTTGACAGCTTCTGAGTATCAGACCATTGACATTGGAGGACTTCCCACCTTCAAATCATATCTAAATTTGGATACAAGATAGCCATGGATATTAGATTTTATCTACAAGTGGTTTGAAGTCAATCAAGATGGTGGATCAAAAGTTATGCTTAAATTACTAAAGACTGATGTGTCTGGTGATGAAATGGAGCAAGCAAGGGAAATTGGTTTTGAATCGACCCCCTCAACCGACCAAATCAGGTCGAACGGCGGATTGATCCAAGCTGAGCAGGAACCCCTGGAATATCTGAATTGACCAACCGATCGACGCAATTCGATTTGGTTCGATAGATGGTCCAAAGAAAATGAAAAGTTTTTATTTCTTGAGGGATTTCGCCATAAAATGAAAAGTCTTTAGTCGACCATTTCACCTATATAAGCCTCAGAGACCTCAATTTTTTTTTATCACCATCTAAAAGAGTCACTATTCAAAGTTCTATTGTTTTTCATAGATTTTGGTTTGAGAATTTGCTACTTTGTGCTTTGTAAGAAGATTTTATCCTTGTATCATCACAACTAGTTGTTTTCTTAACCCTATTCTCATTCATTAATTAATATAATATGATATATGTTGGGATTAAGGGTCTCTTAAGGGGAATCATCATGGTTTGGTAGATAGGTTTAGGATTTTAGAGTGGTGCTTACATTGAGTAGAAGTAGATTCTATGTCTTTCTAGCCAATACTGCATATTGCTAGTATGACTGTAACACCTCCGACGCGATTTAGGTCAGATTTGAATCGATCAGCCGTGCAACAATCAAACAAGAACATGCACGACCAACCATCCAACCCAAACCAGAGCGAAGATGTCACAATGCCGAACATCACAAGCAGACCAGCTATGAACTTAGAACGAATCCCAAGCCACGACCAGTCCAATCGCGATATCCGACCCTCTCGTCGAAGGCCTATGGCTTGCCAACCCGTGCCCAAGTCGAAAGTTGTGTTAGCCCGAACAAGAATTATATCAGATGAAACCGGTTAATATAAAAATAAACTTTATTTATTCATATATTAAGGTTTAACAAAACATTCAACAACCTTTCTCACTTTGGCCTAACGCCCAAAAGATAATACAACAGCCATCAAACATTTCTTTACAAAGACAACAAAAACCTACACTGGCGGCCTAGCGTTCCTTACTTCCCGCTACTGGTTTCCCGACTATTGATTTCCTGCAAAATAAAGTGAGGGATGAGCGCTAATCACTCAGTGAGTTATGGCTCTCTTAACAGATAGAACAATTCCCCACCCCAAAACCCAAAATAACACACAACATGCAATTCACACAAAGTCAACATTAGCAAAAGCAATCACGTCGTCACCACTATTTTATCACCATACTATCACCAAGGCCTCGCGTATTCGATCTTATCCCTCTCGTGAACACCCATCTCATAGCCACAAAGGCACATGAGAACGAACATCACCAACACGAGTCCTGTCTTTCGACCGCACATACTCAGCAGGCTCCGACTATCTATGACTATCCCGTCGGACAATACTCGACCATATGCTGCAATCCCGTCCGTCGGAGTCTTCCCATTTAACCGGTCCTTTTGCTAAGAATGGTGTAACGAGGCAGGATCGAACCACCAATCATCACATCTCATCGTCAATCACCATAAAAATTCGGCTAAGTAGTCATAAAACCTCACACACAAATGAATAACTTAACAAAACTATAATCACCCAGGTAACATCAATCAAACAAACAAACACTACCAACATCACGCAATCTAGCAAATGAATTCTAGCACAGAATCACACCTCACCAAAGCTCACAGCGCTCTCGGCTCAACGATTTTTAGACTAGACTTCAATACCACAGATGGATCCTTGCTTCGCCACAATACCCTGAGTTTGCTCTAAAGTCCTACGCGAATGCCTTACTTTATCTCTCTAACCCTTTCTATTTCTCTCTAAGTTTGGAATAATTTTGGTGTGGTTCCACATTGCAAAGAGTGGGGGGGGGTATTTATAGGAGTATACTAAACTAGTAGGATGTACGGCACGTATTTCCAGACGTTGATCCTATCTACTAATATATAAAGACGAAATAGCTTATCCACGGATCTATAAGGACGAAATAGCTTTCCAACTAGTTTTTTGCTTATCTACGGATCTATAAGGATGAAATAGCTTATTTACAGATCTATAAGGACAAAATAGCTTTCCAACAAATTTCGTGCTTATCCATCTATAAGGACGAAATAGCTTTCAACCAATTTCGTGCTTATCCATTGATTTATAAGGATGAAATAGCTATTGACACCTCGTGCTTATCTATTATCATCCTTATCCAGCAATCAATAATGATGGAATAGCTCCATACACCTCGTGCTTGGCTAAGTCGGTGACTGGCCAACTCCTGGTCATTTTTAGTAGCCACGACGACACCTCAAGTTGATTCTTCACTCTTGATTTTGGACCTTCCCTTGGCCAAATATTTTTCTCGGCCGTCCTTGGTGCCGACGCTCTTACCTCTTAACTGGGTCATTACATTCTTTCCCCCTTAAAAGAATTCGAACCGAATTCCTAAGGGTGGGTCGAAGGGTTTCCTAAACTCTAAAAAGTGTTTTCATTCCTATGGCTTTCTTGTGCGCAAGTTTCTTAAATTCGATAACTTAAGCTCACACTCAACACATAACCATGCAACAATCACACAATCAATCATTCAAGAAAGTTAGAACCCATACTTACCTATAAATACTTATGTTTAGGTGCTTATTTTCGTGTGCCTCCATTGTGCAACACTTAGATCTATAGCCACCAAAGTTTTAATGCTTTTTGTTAACTGTTCTTCGAGTGAGATAGATTCTTCTTGTATCCCCTTTACATTTTATTGATAAATCGAAGTTTGCATTCATCAATAATATTTTCGCTTCGATCAATCCTGCTTGAATAGTTTATTTGCGTTGGGAGTCTGCCGTAGGATTCTTATGGAAAATTTCATTAACTGTTTTTAATCACCTTTTTGCATAGCCGCATTCTAGGAATTTCTTTCGCCTAAGTGTATTTTTAATGCATAGATATAGAGTCATGAACTAGAAACTGATCCTAGGATTAATTAGAGCCGCTAACGTGTTAAATCCGATCACCTGACCCAACTTAGTTGAGCGTCGCATTGTGAGGTGCGAATTGTACACTCACAGAGAGCCGTGAGTGTTACAACGAAGCCGATATATTATTTTGTGCTTGATTACATCGTGAGATGCGACTGCTTACCTATGGAGTAGTTAAAGCATAGACGATCTACTTACCAAAGTATTTATGTTATAAAATTATGATTCTTTTTTGAAACATTCTCGCCTAGTCTCGTTTGCATGCGTTTAGTTGTTTGATTTCTAATTAGAACCCCTAAGAATTCCCGGAAAAAACCCTTACGTTTTCCCTCATCGATTTACCGTATTTTACACACTCCAATATCACATCAATTACATACTTTCAATATCGCACTTTCAATTGATTTTCTTTACGTCGTTCATTTCATGTAAGGTTATTTTTTAAATATTTTTCTTGAGTCATTTTTATTGAGACAAATCTATCAGTTGAAAATAATGAACCTTCTTGGAACTAATTGTGTTGCACTAACAGTTTAGTGACCCTTCCAACAGAACTTGACTATAGATATTGGGATATATTCTATATATCTATTTGTACATTTTCCACTTTGTAGATATTTACGCATTATCTAAGTTTCCTATTTGTATAGTTTCCTTGTAGAATAAGGTTTAGAGTTTTACTTCTATTGTATATATACATCGACCTTATGGTATAAGAAATACAAGTTGATATTCAGCAATTCATATCTTGTCATGGTATCAGAGCACGAAACAATTCTCTGAATCATCGATTGCTCATTCTCCAACCTCTGTTTTTTTTTATCATCTTTCCTTGACCTATCGTGTTTTCCGTTTTCTTCTCGGAACATATCTTCTTTTTGCTGGTTTTGGTTTTCATTCACGAATTCCGAACAGCAAAGTTGGATTCTAAACTCTGTTTTTCATTCACGAACACAGAGCTTTCTCATCCAATCTCTTCATCGTTTTCTTCTCACGATGTCGGGTGGAACGACAGCTCTGAAACTGAAGACTATCTCACTTTATGATCTAACATCGAGTGACAATCCGGGAGCGATTATCTCCTCCTCCTTGCTCACTGGAACTAACTATGATGAATATGCCATTAATCTGCGTATGACACTCAGCTCGCGCAAGAAGTTTGGCTTCATTGATGGTATTCCGCGCCCTCCTGCAAATTCTCCAACTCATGAAGATTGGGTTGCCAATAATCATTTATTGGTCGGATGGATCAAACAAACCATTGAACCGTAGATTAGGTCTTCAATCTCTACTCGTGAAGTGGCCAAAAGAGTTGTGGGATAAAATCAAACGACGGTTTTCCGTTAAAAGTGGATCATGTCTGCAACAGCTTCAAAACTCGCTAGCTACATGTAAACAAAACGACGCAACTGGGGATGAATATTTTGGCAAATTGACTAAGATTTGGGATGTTATTGTAGAGTGTATGCCATGGAAGCAATGCACATGTGGACAGTGTGATTGTGATCTTAACACAGCCCACGAGCAGCAATGCGAGACTCTCCGAATTCATCATTTCCTCTTGGGTCTTGATGATTATGTTCATTGTGTGGTTCAATCTCAAATATGTGCCATCTCACCGCTTCCTGACCTTGACAGTGTGATTAAAACAATCGTACATAATGAAACTCTTCGCTCCACGGTGACTCAGGAAACATCACTAATGAGCTTTGCCTCTCGGTTACACACGACCACAGACGACTGTCTCGACACGCGAGGTATCTCAACAAGCTGGGGTTCCTACTGATAATTTCCGACCAATTAACAAAGATCCCTCTCGATAATGCACTGCTTGTGGCCGTATGGGTCATGATTGCTTCAAAATTGTTGGCTTTCCTGAATAGTCGGGAGACAAACAACGCAATCAGTCTGATAATTGTGATGCGGCACTGAGCTCTTCTGGCAGGGGACGTGGTTTCACTCTAAGGGCAAATAGCACACAAATCATTGATGCAGAGGTTTTTTAACCTTTGGTCAATCCTGAAACACACATGTCATTGTAGTATTTGAGGTGTCAATCCACTTGGGAAGCTAATTACACTTGAGATATAGAGAACTATGCTAAGCTAAGCTAATAGAGAAGGTTTTGAAATCTAACAACCTAAATGATTACCAAAAGCAAAAAGAGAACAAAAGCTAACCCAACCTAAACAAAGACTAAGGAAAGAAAGAAAGCTATACAAGGAAAAACTAGACACAAGGTTGGACTTAAAATAAACTAATGACAAAAGATGTTCTTAGGATGAGATAAATGATATAATTGATGCACATGGGCGATCAATGATGACTTAAAAAAACATCTAGACCTTGGTCCTAGATGGTAATCCTTAGGCATAGGGTTTCTAATCAAGACTAATCCACTGTCGTGATAGAAGTCACTATGCTAACTCATAACCTAGCTTGGCTCCCGCACAATGATACATGAGGATTAGCAAGCAAGAATACCCAACCGTATAAAGCTGAAATCCTCCTAGACAGATGGTTCGTCTTAATCTAGAAAAGGTAGATCGCTTGTTTATGGGTTTGGCTAAGCAAACATTTGGTTTTTATGTCAAGCCGCCTATAGTCTTTAGACTAGTTGATCAAGCTAGACTAAGCATTGAGAATAAGAAACAAGAAAGGATTAAGATCATTAAAAGCATAAGCATTAAGATCTATCACCATAAATCTTTCACAGCCTAAGAACCACGAAATCTACTCTCTTTTCATGTGGTTAACCTCTAGATCCATAAGAAAATAAAAGCTAAGCAATGCTAGAGAGAAGATCAATAAAATGAAATAAATAAAGGCAAAGGCTTTACCAAGAAATGCTAAAGAACAAGTCTTGGTTAAGCATAAACCAAAAAGAAAAGTTCTTGAACTCAAGAACAAAATAAAAGCCTAAACATAAATCCTAATAATGCATAACCATGAAATCCTATGAAGAATATGTGGTTAAACAGTATTAGAAAGCAAGAACAAGAAGATATAAATAAGAGAAGTGCAAAAACTAAATTATAAAAAGTATTTACATGGTTCTTGAAAAGGAAAAGAAAATTAAGCACAAACTAAAAATGTCTAAGAGGAAAAGAGGGAAGAGAGGGATTTCATTTTGGGGTTGCTAGGATATTTATAGGTGAGCCACAAAAACCCTAGTGAAGCATATCCACAAAAAGGGATCCCAATGCTAAAAGCAAACTTCTTTGGACACTTGTTGATGTGATCATGGACACGCCTAGAAGCCTGGAGCACGGAGAGGAGCCGTTGGAGCAGCTTATGGAGCAACCAGAACCGGAACCAGAACCTGAGGAGCAGCTCGAACCTGAGCAAGGAGGAGAAGAAGCTATGATCGTGCCTACTGGACCAATGACTAGATCAAAGACTAAGCTATTCAACCAAGCTATTGGTGGACTTCTCAATCAAACCTACAAGTCAGAAGATCAAGACTTCAAGAAAGCTTGTCAAGACGTGCTGGTCTTGATTCAAGCCGTATGATTTTTTAGTATGGGTAAGTATTGGGTTTATACTCTTTTTCCCTTGTCAAGTTTTGTCCCAATGGGTTTTCTTGACAAGGTTTTTAATGAGGTAAGCCCAGCACTTTCTAATGGCCCATTTGTTAAAATAGAAGCCCAAGAAGAAGGAGAAAGCAAGGGGGCGTCCTCCTTGTTTCATTTAGGGTTTTTGTTGTTGTTTTCTTTATAATCTCTTGTAATCTCTTTTGAGAAAACCATCTATCATCTTTTTATAAAAGTTCCTTTTGATCTTAAGATCTCTGTTTACTAGTGTGTCATATCTAGCAAACAAATTCGATCTCTCTGTGTGTAATATCAGAGTTATCACCTTGGTTTACTTGAGGAAATCCCGCAGCCTCTAAGTAAAGCCCATCAATCCATCTTCAACCTGTTCTTCACGTTTTCCACCCTCACAAGTTCAAGTCCCTCTTAACTACAAGCTGGTCGATTCTAGGAGGATCATATTACTTGTGCTCTTTGGTCTCTAGCTGCAACGGTTTCATACAATTATGGTACCCCGATTTTGGCTCCAAGCTCTTGTTTTCCGAACAGAACCTTCATCGGGCACAAGTCAATATGCTTGCCCATTATACACTAGCTTGCCGAGCTGCCCAGACCGATGCTCACTGTTTCCACGGTAACTTCTGAACCGCCGATCGTAATGACTTGATACTTCTACCAGACGAAATCTAGCTCGATCCTCTACATATCTTATGAAGACATCAAAAGCTGAATCGAGCTGAAATCCTTTCGTACGAGCTGATCTTTCCACAATGGGTTGTCCATTTCGGTTTAGTTGATTGATCTGGAAGCAGACGTCTTGCTTCATATCAGGATGGGGTCATTGTGCCTGACCGTGGTGGCTGTAGAAGTGTTCTCTTTTGCTGCTTCTTGCCTTGGCTGCTCATTAGTTCTTCTCCCAAACTCCATATAACCTCCACAGGCTCCAAAAGTTCCTGCCAAGCACTCCAAACATGCAAAATATGCAATGCCTATCCTAAAACTAATATGAATGAAGATGGGACAAAAAACTAGTGCATGAATGCTTAAAAGAGAGCAAAACCTATACTAAATGCATGCTAAAAATCTGTAAAATATGGAGTTATCAACACCCCCAAACTTGCCTTTTTACTTGTCCTCAAGCAAACAAAGACAAACAAGAGAGTGAGGTTTGAAAATGGGTGTTCAAATCCAAAATGCCCTTAAAAGAGATCAAATCAACGTCCATGTTTAAAGTTCTAGGATGCAAATCAAATGTATTCTACTCTAAAGTCTTAGCTACACTTATCTCAAAATACAATGCACTTAATCTCAACCTACACACACAATCAAATCATCCTCTCCCTTTAACATTTATTAAAGATCAAAACCGTGAATCATGCTTATGTTCATCATTCAACTCACTTGGCTAAGGGCAAGGTTCGCGAGTTAAAAGTGAACTCGAAGTAAAAGGGTTAAGTGTTTAGCAAGGATCACTCAATGATAGGAATCTTCTTAATGCAAAATGCTAAGGGTAAAAACTAACTGATGCATACAAGGATAAATTCTCATCTACCCAAGCACCTAATTACTTTCTACCTTAGTCTAAACCATATTCCCTTTCCTAAGCTACCCTTTTCCTTAGGCATTTCGCCTTGTACTCGTTTTTACTCCTCGTTTTACCTTCTTTGGTCATGGGGTGACTTCTTCTTTCTTCTTTTGAGATCTGTTTCGTCTTTTTCTTTGGCTCATTTGGTGGCGCTCCTTTGTTTTTCACCTTTTGTGTTGCTGGCCTTATTAGACTTTGTTGTTTGGTCTTTTTTTTCTTCTTTGTAAACGCCTTTTCTTCTTTGATTTCGAGCTTCTTTTGCAGCCGCCATCTCACTGTTTTGTTGTCCCCATTTGACCCCATTGAACCTTTCTTCCTATCTTCTCCTCCCTTAGATAAACACTCAAAACTCACCTTTCCTAAACTACCTAAAGATATCGGCTAGGCATATCGGTGTCAAGCCGTTTTCCTTTGTAAACCACCTAACCTATTGTTAACTCGAGTTGATAGCCAACGTCTACATGAGAATCTAAACTTTTCAGCCTAAACCCAACACTTTTTGCCTAAGAAGATTCGAAAATAATGCAAAGGCCTCACATATCTCTCATAAAAAGTGTTTTAAGGTTTGAAACGACGGTTATGGTTTGGGTGTGGTAGGGTAACTTGGACTAGCAGAGAGTGGTATAAAAGAGAAAAAGAAAGCCCAAGTGAATATCCATGAGTTGAAATCCAAAACACAAGCATGATAATTATGAATCAATATTTACGGTTCAAGTATAATTAGGGAAATGAATCAAATCAAGTGTGCTTTAGCAAAGAATTAAATAACAAAGTATATGGTCCTAGTGTGGTTCAACTTCAAATTCGAATTTACTCAAAATGCATCAAACAACTATGAACAAGGGTGTTTGATCTCATGACTTAAAATAACAATTTACAAGGAAATTCACTCTATGCAATGCTAATGAATCCTATATGCTATGCAACTAGACTCAATCCTAGAACGTAAATACATCTAAGTGCTAAAAAAATTTTATACATGAGACTCACGTATGCAAAAGGAAAATAAGAAAACAAAACACAAAGTGAAATGACTCAAACCCTCCCCCAAACTTAAATTACACAGTCCCTTGTGTAATAAAAGTTGAAGAGAGGGACACAAAACACCAAAAATATGCAAGGAGTAATGGCAGTCACAAGGAGTGGAGTAGGGTTTAGGGAGAAAGAAGACTTACATTGGCTTGGCTGCATATCGGGGTCTGACCGTTGCGCCAGCTCGGTGTGGCTCCAATATCAGAAACAAGCTGTTATGCTAGCTCGTTTGGCTTCCCTTGGGCTTAGGCTGTTGCACCAGCTCGGTGTGGCTCCGATATCGGGCACAAGCCGTTATGCCAGCCCGTTATGGCTGTTATATCAGGCACAAGCCGTTGCACCATCCCGTTTTACCTCCTTTGGTCCATGTTGGTTATGGTTCACGACCTCCATGACCCTCTTGACTTGGATAAACATGAGACTGCCTCTCAAGTGCGCTTGTTTTGTGTCTCTAGCTTGACTCCCTCATTGTACCTGAAAGAACAACAAAATAAAACGAAAATCAGAACTGAAATAAATGCTTAGTCTAAGCAAGAACTCAATCTCAAATGCATTAAAACAATCCCACCCGGTAACGGCGCCAATTGATGCAGAGATTTTTAACCTTTGGTCAATCCTCAAACACACATGTCATTGTAGTATTTGAGGTGTCAATCCACTTGGGAAGCTAATGACACTTGAGATATAGAGAACTATGCTAAGCTAAGCTAATAGAGAAGGGAGATTTTCTAACAACCAAAATGATTACCAAAAGCAAAAAGAGAACAAAAGCTAACACAACCTAAACAAAGACTAAGGAAAGAAAGAAAGCTAGACAAGGAAAAACTAGACACAGGCTTGGAATTAAAATAAACTAATGACAAAAGAGGTTCTTAGGATGAGATAAATGATATAATTGATACACATGGGCGATCAATGATGATTTAAAACAACATCTAGACCTTGTTCCTAGATGGTAATCCTTAGGCATAGGGTTTCTAATCAAGACTAATCCACTGTCGTGATAGAAGTCACTTTGCTAACTAATAACCTAGCTTCGCTCCCGCACAATGATACATGAGGATTAGCAAGGAAGAATACCCAACCCTATAAAGCTGAAATCCCCCTAGACAGATGGTTCGTCTTAATCTAGGAAATGTAGATCTCTGTTTATGGGTTTGGCTAAGCAAGCATGTGGTTTTCATGTCAAGCCGCCTATAGTCTTTAGGCTAGTTGATCAAGCTAGACTAAGCATTGAGAATAATAAACAAAAAAGGATTAAGATCATTAAATGCATAAGCATTAAGATCTATCACCATAAATCTTTCACAACCTAAGAACCACGAAATCTACTCTCTTTTCATGTGGTTAACCTCTAGATCCATAAGGAAATAAAAGCTAAGCAATGCTAGAGAGAAAATCAATGACATGAAATAAAATAAAAGCAAAGGCTTTACCAAGAAATGCTAAAGAACAAGTTTTGGTTAAGCATAAACCAAAAAGGAAAGTTCTTGAACCCAAGAACAAAATAAAAGCTTAAACATAAATCCTAATAATGCGTAACCACGAAATCCTATGAAGAATATGTGGCTAAACAGTATTAGAAGGCAAGAACAAGAAGATATAAATAAGAGAAGTGAAAAAACTAAATTAAAATAAAAAATATTTACATGGTTCTTGAAAATAAAAAGAAAACTAAGCACAAAGTAAAAATGTCTAAGAGGAAAAGAGGGAAGAGAGGGATTTCGTTTTGGGGTTGCTAGGGTATTTATAGGTGAGCCACAAAACCCTAGTGAACCTTATCCACAAAAAAGGATCCCAATGCTAAAAGCAAACTTCTTTGGTCACTTGTGCTCTTTGGACTCTAGCTGCAACGGCTTCATACAGTTATGGTACCCCGATTTTGGTTCCAAGCTCTTGTCTTCCCAGTAGAAGCTTCATCGGGCACAAGTCGTTATGCTTGCCCGTTATACACTAGCTTGTCGAGCTGGCTAGACCGATGCTCACTCTTTCCGCAGTAACTTCTGAACCGCCGATCGTAATGACTTGATACTTCGACCAGACGAAATCTAGCTCGATCCTCTACAAAGCTTATGAAGATAGCAGAAGCTGAATCGATCTCGAAGCCTTTCGTCCGAGCTGATCTTTCCACAACGGGTTGTCCATTTCAGTTTAGTTGATTGATCCGAAAGCAGACGTCTTGCTTCATATCAAGAGGGGGTCGTTGTGGCTGACTGTGGTGTCTGTAGAAGTCTTCTCTTTTGCTCCTTCTTGCCTTGACTGCTCATTAGTTCTTCTCCCAAACTCCATAGAACCTCCACAGACTCCAAAAGTACCTGCCAAGCTCTCCAAACATGCAAAATATGCAATGCCTATCCTAAAACTAATATGAATGAAGATGGGACAAAAAACTAGTGCATGAATGCATAAAAGAGAGCAAAACCTATACTAAATGCATGCTAAAAATATGTAAAATATGGAGTTATCAATCATCACAGCGAATACTGCTTCCTCTGTTGCACTCTTGGAGTCTGATCGTCAAGGTCTCAGTGGCATCACGGATGACCAATGGAACATCATTCAAAAAATGGTTGGTGCATCACATCCATCTGATCCTCTCTGCGGTAAGGCTACTAACCCTATGTGGATTATGGATACTGGTGCGACACATCATATTACTGGTCAAGCTGATTTATTGAAGGATATACGAACAATATGTCCTCTTTCGGTAAAATTGCCAACAGGTTCAAATGTTCTTGCTTCTAATCATGGGACAGTCTACCTAACTTCACGATTATCTTTGAACAATGTCTACCTAGTGTTCACGATGATCCTGCCTTGTGGCACAAACGTATGGGGTATCCGTCTTCTCGGGTTGTTGGCATGATTGTAGGAGTCCATAGTGTTAGTAGTAGTAATGAGCTTTTATATAGTTGTGATGTTTGATTAAGAACTAAAAAAACTCGACAATATTTGCCAGAAAGTTTGAATAATGCAAAATCAATTTTTGATTTAATCCATTGTGATTTATGGGGTCCTTATCGCACTACATCATTTTGTGGTTCAAGATACTTCTTAACCATTGTTGATGATTGCTCACGTGCCGTTTGGATCTACCTGACAAGGAAAATGTGTCCCAACATATTAAAGATTTCTTGGCTTTGGTTGAAACACAATTCTCTAAGCGAGTCAAAACCGTCCGCAGCGATAATGGAACATAATTCTTGTGTCTTACACAATTCTTGCAAGAAAAAGGTATTATACATGAGACCTCATGTGTTCATACTCCACAACAGAATGGACGTGTAGAGCGTAAGCATCGTCACATCTTGAATGTTGCTCGAGCATTGAGGTTTCAAGCATCACTTCCTATTGAATATTGGGGAGAATGTGTTAAGACAGCGGTCTACCTTAGGAATCGCACTCCGTCTCACCTCTTGTTGGGTAAAACTCCTTACGAAAAGTTGTATGGTCGTGCTCCATCTCTTAATCACATTAGAGTGTTTAGATGCTTGGAATATGTTCACAACTTAGATCGTAAAGGGGATAAATTATCTACCCGCAGTCGTCGTTGTGTGCTACTCGGGTATCCTTCAGGTAAGAAAGGATGGTTGGCTATATGATCTCGAGAAAGAAGTAGTTTTCTCTCCTCAACAAAACTCCGGTTATATGAACAATGAATCTGTGCTTGTTTTGTCATCTCCTTTAGTATCCTCTACTCATGCTCATGATGATGACGTGTCATCAGCTATACTTGAAGTTCCACCGGCTGCTTCTCTTCCTCCTGTACCTACCGATGGTAATGAAGTTTCAACTGATTTAGTGGGCATCAATTCTACCTCTGTTTCGGCAACGGTAGAACATACTATGGACGAACCTTTAGGTCGAGGTCTTCGATCAAAAACTCAACCGTCTCGCCTGTGTGACTATGTTGTTGGTTCTGTTTCCATCACTCGTTCTCTCACTCCCCCATCGATTCACCCTCTCTTCAGCCGTCCTCAGGTTCGTTATATCCAATCTCAGATTTCATATCTTGTGATAAGTTTTCTCCTAACCATCGCAGCTTCCTCGCTTCAATTACGGCTCGTTAAATCTCGCACATTTCAAGAAGCAATGCAAAATAAAGTTTGGACAAATGTTGTAGGCACTGAAATATCTGCTCTTCAATGCCAACACACTTGGGTTAAGCATAAACCAAAAAAAAAAGTTCTTGAACTCAAGAACAAAATAAAAGCCTAAACATAAATCCTAAAAATGCATAACCATGAAATCCTATGAAGAATATGTGGTTAAACAGTATTAGAAAGCAAGAACAAGAAGATATAAATAAGAGAAGTGCAAACACTAAATTATAAAAAGTATTTACATGGTTCTTGAAAATGAAAAGAAAATTAAGCACAAACTAAAAATGTCTAAGAGGAAAAGAGGGAAGAGAGGGATTTCATTTTGGGGTTGCTAGGGTATTTATAGGTGAGCCACAAAAACCCTAGTGAACCATATCCATAAAAAGGGATCCCAATGCTAAAAGCAAACTTCTTTGGACACTTGTGCTCTTTGGACTCTAGCTGCAACGGCTTCATACAATTATGGTACCCCGATTTTGGCTCCAAGCTCTTGTCTTCCGAACAGAACCTTCATCGGGCACAAGTCAATATGCTTGCTCATTATACACTAGCTTGCCGAGCTGCCCAGACCGATGCTCACTGTTTCCACAGTAACTTCTGAACCGCCGATCGTAATGACTTGATACTTCCACCAGACGAAATCTAGCTCGATCCTCTACATATCTTATGAAGATATCAGAAGCTGAATCGAGCTGACATTCTTTTGTACGAGCTGATCTTTCCACAATGGGTTGTCCATTTCGGTTTAGTTGATTGATCTGGAAGCAGACGTCTTGCTTCATATCAGGATGGGGTCATTGTGCCTGACCGTGGTGGCTGTAGAAGTGTTCTCTTTTGCTCCTTCTTGCCTTGGCTACTCATTAGTTCTTCTCCCAAACTCCATATAACCTCCACAGGCTCCAAAAGTTCCTGCCAAGCACTCCAAACATGTAAAATATGCAATGCCTATCCTAAAACTAATACGAATGAAGATGGGACAAAAAACTAGTGCGTGAATGCATAAAAGAGAGCAAAACCTGTACTAAATGCATGCTAAAAATATGTAAAATATGGAGTTATCAACACCCCCAAACTTGCCTTTTTACTTGTCCTCAAGCAAACAAAGACAAACAAGAGAGTGAGGTTTGAAAATGGGTGTTCAAATCCAAAATGCCCTTAAAAGAGATCAAATCAACGTCCATGTTTAAAGTTCTAGGATGCAAATCAAATGTATTCTACTCTAAAGTCTTAGCTACACTTATCTCAAAATACAATGCACTTAATCTCAACCTACACACACAATCAAATCA
>JAHZTW010000001.1:329640849-329668421 GCA_020283515.1 Alliaria petiolata | reverse complement strand
ATGTCTAGATTCAATGCTCTAGCACTTTCAACAATATATCGTGCTGTTTCAGAAGATCACTTCGAGATGATTCAAGGTTGCACTTCAGCGAAAGAGGCATGGGATACTCTACAAAATATTTTTGAAGGAACATCAAGTGTTAAACGCACAAGGTTAGATATTCTCGCTTCTAAATTTGAACTTCTGAAGATGGATGATAGTGAGGATATTGCTGGATTTAGTGGTAAAATATGTTCCATGGCACATGAAGCACGTGTTCTTGGGAAGATCTACAAGAATAAGAAGTTGGTCAAAAAGCTGTTGAGAGGTTTACATCAGAGGTTTCATGTGGTGAAGACTGTGATGGAAATCGCTCTTGATACTATGTCTTTTGATGAGGTAGTTGGAAGGCTACAGGTTTATGAGCTGAGTTTACCATCTGAAGGATCAAACAACTCACGAGGGATTGATGTTTGCTCAGATATTGGTAGTGAAGATGGCTTAACGTCTTATAAGATAGAAGACCTCATGGATCTCGTGGAAAAGAAAGTTGAACAAGTTCCGAAGAGAGTCAACAAACAGAAGATGGTTAAAAACCAGTGTCATGAATGTGAGGCTTTTGGTCACTATAAATCAGATTGTCCTACAGGCAGGAAAAGAAAAATCAAGACGGGTTTTTCCAAGGATTATAGACCTCACAACCAAGTAGATGCACGTGAGGAAGATTTGTCTGATCTTGTAGCATTATTTGGATCAGCCAAAGAAGCTGAAATTGGTTCTGATAGTTCGTCTGATGAAGATGCAGATACGGACACTAGATCAGACGTCTGTCCAGGAAGTAAAAAAGGTGACCCTCAATCTGTGGTGCGAGATTTATATGAAGATCTGGTGGAAACATGCAAAGTAAACATGGCTCTAGTACAGGAGAAGAAGAGGTTACGCATCAAAGTTGAAGAACTTGAAAAAGAACTTGATGTTGAGAAGAAACGTGCTAAGGAGTTAGAGGATGTGTTGAATGGAAGGAATAAAAGTATTGGCAGAAAGAAGAACACATATGTGCGTCTTGGTTACAGGCAAAACAACTCAGGAAAGGAGGCAATTTGTGTTTCTGAAACGTCTCAGAAATCTGTTGCAAAGGAGGCTACATGTATTGTAACGTCTCAGAAATATGTTGCAAAGGAGGCTACAGGTACTGTATCAGACGTAAATCTTGTAACAAAATCGAGAGCAGAAGCTGTAACAAGCACTTCTACAGAGGTCAAAACACGAGATGAAGTAAGACAGAGTGCCAAGATGAAGGTTGACACACATTCACATACAGAGTATAGAAGACAGAGTGTTGATACGCATTTTAATACAGCTAAAGCTCAGACAAACAAATCAACCACCAGACCAGCTTGGCATCGATTTATTGAATGTTATTGTTGTGGAAGACTTGGTCATATCAAGGCACATTGTTACAAGTTTTTACAACGTGCAGATCAAATTTGGAGGAGAAATCGATATGTTCCACACTTTGTGCAGTCCAAAAGAGGATGGATGAAGACGTCTGAAGGTCATGCAAGTACTCTTCAATCAACGGTTCAAGAGGTGTATTAAGCTATTATGGTGGATGTTCATGGCCTGTGAGAAGTAATAAAGGGGCATATCAACAGAAGAACCTTGACAGAGACATGAATGTGAGATGTTACGATTCAAGTAGGTGGAGGAATCGTTGCAAAAAATTTGTCTGTGTTGACGACAGATGGATGTCCTGTGCGAGGGGCTGTAACAGGGCATATAAAAAAGTATGCAACATCATGAAAATATGGGTGATTGGTGATGTACTTTGGGAGATCATCTTCAAGTGTTTTTAACTCAGTTGTGCACTCAAGCAGGGGGAGATGAGGTGGATATTGGTTCTTGCGGAGCTGATGTTGATTCTGTTGAGCGTGCTGATGTAGATGAAGCACAATTCATGGGGGAGTTTTGTTTGCTTAGATTTGGATGCTACTTTGTCTTGTTCTTGTGTGTGTCTCTGTGGAGGTTTGCAGGTGATTAAATAGTTTGGTGCTTGAGTATCAAACTAAGTTAAAAAGAGGGGGACTTTTGATGCAGATTCTGTCAGCCATCAGACAGTTGGTGCATCAGGCGATTGAAGATGTTAGGTTTTGTGAGATCGGTTCTGATGCAATCAGAAGCATGAAGCGCAATATAGTTTGAAGTTCTAAAACTCAGTCATCAAGGGGGAGATTGTTGATGTTTTCCTGACTGGTTTGAGAAGCTATATGACCACGTCATCAGAAAGTCGATGCATCAGACGAATCAGTCGCATTAGATGTCTGGTCAGACATGTCATCAGAAGACAGAAGTTTATGGAAAGTATATATATTCAAGGGGGATGTCTTGAATATATTACTTGGAGATAAAGCTCAAGGAAAAAGGAAGATATTTGGAAGACTTGATGGGATATGAAAGTATTAGTTTGATTAGGATCAATAAAAAAAGAATATTTCCTCTTGACTTTATGAAACTTGTTAGGATGCCAACTTGGAGAGTTAGGCACAAAATCCTTTAAGTATATTGTCTTTTGGATCAAGAAAAACATCCCTTGAGACGTGTGAGTTAGTTTGACAAGTGTTGTAGCCGTTTGGCATTTTTGAGAGAAAAGGGTGAGAGCTCATCACAGAGTGAGAGTCCTGGGTGTAGATTAGTGTGGCTAATCTTAGGGATCTCATTGTGAGTTAAGAATGGATTGGGGTCGAGCTAAGAGGTTCTTAAAGTCGTGTAATTACAAATTGGATACTAATTGTATTGTATTCAAGAAGATTTTTAATAAAGGTTTGAGGTTTAGACACGTTGTCTAACCTTAGTATATTGGGGTTTCTCTGCACTTACAGAACCAAATCATCGCAAATCAGCATCAACCAAGGATTTCAACGGCAAGATAGATGGAGTGTACTCGGAGTTGAATGGGAAAATTGAAACATTGAACTTACATGTCAAGAAGATAAAGGTTCAAATTGCTTAAACTGCAGACGCTGTCAACTGCCAAAATGGATTTTTCCCAGGAAAAGTTGAACTACTGCAATGCGATTGAAGCAGTAGTAGAACGCTGCATGATGTTGGACGATGCCTCACTCTCATCAGACAATGAAAGAGACAACCAAATCAACAATATGAGGCCCATAGGAAACAAAGATAACAAACCAAAAGAACCGGTGCTTATAAAGGAAGAAGATCCCAGACAAATTATTTTTGCATGCAAAATCGCAGAAGTTAAATTCCCTAACTCTCTTCGTGATTATCAGAACTTGATATATTAAGCCATGTTATTTTTCTACAATAATCATGTGAAAATTAAGTTTATTGGGTTGTTAAAAATTTAAAGTACAATATAGTGATTGAAGTCACGAAAGTGGGAAGACCATATATATCGGTGTTCAGTGTTGTAAACGATTCTTACTAAATTTCTTATAAATTATTGGGGGTTAGTGGGAAGGTGATTTGTGTAGATTTTAAGAATTTTAAGATTTCATTGTTATTGCTGTAATGATTCTTAAATTTTTAATAAAATCTTATGTTATTGGTTTGAAGATTTCATAATTCTTTTTAAATGGTGATTTTGAAATTTTGTGTTATTCAAAAAGTATAGTATCTAATGATTTTGTAATTCTTTAAAATTTTAGTGTTATTGGAACAATGATTCTTTACAACTTAACTCATCATTCATAACTTTCAAAATACTATAGTTTCTCATTGTATTCTCAAAGTTTGGATAATAAAATTAAAAAATTATTATTTTTTAACACAAAAATACTTTTTTAACACAAGTTATATTTTTTTGACACAAGTCTCTCATGAGATATTACCCAGATTTGCATAACACATAAACCTAAATTTGTTGTCAATAAAAGTGAAGAAAGAGCATAATCATATGCAAATAGATATAACACCACATATTCTTCAAAAAGCTAATACTATGTAAAATTGTTTATCGATATACCTCACATAAAATTGTTTATTTGACCACCAAAAAATTAAAAGATGTAACCTCATCACTCATTCCACATACTAAAAGTTATTGTGTCACCAATTATTTGAATTATAGTATAATAAATTTTTTAAAAATTATTATCATATAATTACAGTAACACCCCGACCGTCCTTACCGGCGAGTCACCCATCTCTCCGTCGGGCTCGTGGATCCTGCTCTTGTCCGACGGTCGGTGCGTTATTTTTTTCGGTGGGCCCGACCGACTGATTTACTTCCCGGAAGGAATCCATGCAATCACCACGCGACCTTTTCCCGTGTTTTGACCTCACTCACACGGTTCCGCAGAGAACTTCC
Source organism: Alliaria petiolata (assembly GCA_020283515.1). Classification (NCBI taxonomy): domain Eukaryota; kingdom Viridiplantae; phylum Streptophyta; class Magnoliopsida; order Brassicales; family Brassicaceae; genus Alliaria; species Alliaria petiolata. The sequence continues at coordinate 329,664,112 of JAHZTW010000001.1, read as the reverse complement.
CGGAAAGTCACCCATCCTAGTGCTACTCCAGCATAAGCACGCTTAACTCTGGAGTTCTCTCAAGGTAAGTGACCGGAAAAGGTAAATGCACTTTGATGACATAGGTAGCCAAATCAATCCATTTAAACTTATTCAAATGGGCCAGGCTCGGGTCGTTACAATTCTCCCCCACTCAACGGGAATTCGTCCCCGAATTCTGATCCCGCCAGTGCGAACCTTAACCCCCGAACCCCGAGACAGTCTCCTGGGACAGAACCAGTTTGACTTCCCTTGGCTCTGATACCACTTGTAACACCCCGACCGCCCCTACCGGCGAGTCATCCATCCCTCTGTCGGGCTCGTGGACTCCGCCCCTGTCCGACGGTCGGTGCGTTATTTTTTTCGGGGCCAGACCGACTGATTTACTTGTCCCTGTAATCACCACATGACCTTTTTCTGTGTTTTGACCTCACTCACACGGTTCCGCAGAGGACTTCCCAGAAGGTCACCCATCCTAGTGCTACTCCAGCATAAGCACACTTAACTCTGGAGTTCTCTTAGGGTAAGTGACCTGAAAAGGTAAGTGCACTTTGATGACATAGGTAGCCAAATCAATCCATTTAAACTTATTCAAATGGGCCGAGCCCGGGTCGTTACAATTCTCCCCCACTTAACGGGAATTCGTCCCCGAATTCTCATCCCGCCAGTGTGAACCCTAACCCCAAACCCCAAGACAGTCTCCTGGGACAGAACCAGTTTGACTACCATTGGCTCTGATACCACTTGTAACACCCCGACCGCCCCTACCGGCGAGTCACCCATCCCTCCGTCGGGCTCGTAGGCCCCGCCCCTGTCAGACGGTCGGTGCGTTATTTTTCTCGCTGGCCCGACCGACTGGTTTACTTGTCCCTGCAATAACCACATGACCGTTTCCCGTGTTTTAGCCTCACTCACACGGTTCCGCAGAGGATTTCCCGGAAGGTCACCCATCCTAGTGCTACTACAGCATAAGCACACTTAACTCTGGAGTTCTCTCAGGGTAAGTGACCGGAAAAGGTAAGTACACTTTGATGACATAGATAGCCAAATCAATCCATTTAAACTAATTCAAATAGGTTAGGCCCGGGTCGTTACAATTACTTTACCAAAAAATGGATGGAAATTTGAATATGAATCTATGAGAATCCATAAAAAAAAACTTTATATAGATTCTATAAATATAGGTGAACATAACTCTTAAAATCCATACAAATCTTTCAAAATTTCTCCACTTTTATAATCCACAAATATTCTTAAAATCTACGCAAATCAACTTTCCACTAACCCGTTCTTATTTTATTGTTGTATGGTTCCTTTTCAATAATGTGAGACCTTAAAAATATTTGTTTAAAATATTATTTAATTTTTAGATAACTAAGAATTTTAATTAAGGTTATTGTACTCATTAATCTATAGTAACAACCAAAAGTCGAGATTCAAACAGATAGAGAATAAATTGTAGCTTTTAGCTAAATTTCTCATTATAATATTTTTCCAGATTTTGATGAAAGGCCATTGCCAAGAACCAGACATGGCGATTATGCTGGTTGTAACTAAACATCGATACAATTTCCACCTAAATCCAATCCCTAAACCTTGGCTACTAACATGTAGTACCCAACGATCCGAAGGGCCAGCCATCTCACCTCTTAGCATTCAAAATTTGTATTTTTTCTGTAAAATTTGTTAGTTACCTCACTAACTAATCACTTAACTCTCGGCTTTGCAGTAATGAAACTTTGTTTACTTGTCTCTGAAATCACCACATGACCTTTTTCCGTGTTTTAGCCTCACTCACACGGTTCCGCAGAGGATTTCCCGGAAGGTCACCCATCCTAGTGCTACTTCAACATAAGCACGTTTAACTCTGGAGTTCTCTTAGGGTAAGTGACCGGAAAAGGTAAGTGCACTTTGATGACATAGGTAACCAAATCAATGCATTTAAACTTATTCAAATGAGTCGGGCCCGGATCGTTATAATTCTCCCCCACTAAACGGGAATTCGTCCCCGAATTCTCATCCCGCTAGTGTGAACTCTAACCCCCAAACCCCAAGATTGTCTCCTGGGACGGAACCAGTTTGACTTCCCTTGGCTCTGATACCACTTGTAATACACTGACCGCCCCTACCGGCGAGTCACCCATCCCTCCGTCGGGTTCGTGGGCCCCGCCCCTGTCCGACGGTCGGTGTGTTATTTTTTTCGGGGCCCGACCGACTGGTTTACTTGTCCCTGCAATCACCACGCGAACTTTTCCCGTGTTTTGACCTCACTCACACGGTTCCGCAGAGAACTTCCCGGAAGGTCACCCATCCTAGTGCTACTACAGCATAAGCACACTTAACTCTGGAGATCTCTCAGGGTAAATGACCGGAAAAGGTAAGTGCACTTTGATGACATAGGTAGCCAAATCAATCCATTTAAACTAATTCAAATGGATCAGGCCCGGGTCGTTACAATTATTTTACCAAAAAATGGATGGAAATTTGAATATGAATCTATGAGAATCCATAAAAAAAAACTTTGTATAGATTCTATAAATATAGGTGAACATAACTCTTAAAATTCATACAAATCTTTCAAAATTTTCAAAATTTCTCTACTTTTATAATTCACAAATATTCTTAAAATCTATGCAAATCACCTTTCCACTAACTCGTTCTTATTTTATTGTTGTATGGTTCCTTTTCAATAATGTGAGTCCTTAAAAATATTTGTTTAAAATATTATTTAATTTTTAGATAACTAAGAATTTTAATTAAGGTTATTGTAGTCATTAATCTATAGTAACAACCAAAAGTCGAGATTCAAACAGATAGAGAACAAATTATAGCTTTTAGCTAAATTTCTCATAATAATATTTTTCCAGATTTTGATGAAAGGCCATTGCCAAGAACCAGACATGGCGATTATGCTGGTTGTAACTAAACATCGATACAATTTCCACCTAAATCCAATCCCTAAACCTTGGCTACTAACATGTAGTACCCAACGATCCGAAGGGCCAGCCATCTCACCTCTTAGCATTCAAAATTTGTATTTTTTCTGTAAAATTTGTTAGTTACCTCACTAACTAATCACTTAACTCTCGGCTTTGCAGTAATGAAATCACTACGATGAGGTATAGTAAAATTGAATTGTAATATAGTTAGACCTGCTTAATTTAGAAAATCTTGTGGGGAGGTTGATTTAATCATAAATTTGAGTGTCAATAGACATAAGATTAAGAACTTTATGAATACTAAAGAAAAAAAGTTTGGATCCTCAAGAGATTTAGAAGAAACAAATGAGAGGGAGGAGTATAACATTCTGTAACATTCTATAACATTCTATTGATCCTAATGGAACAAACGACTTTAATGCCTATTGTAATAATTGGAAACAGAACAAAAAAGAGAGGTCTATAATTACAAACATACCAACTCTAGTTCCTTCATGTGACCCTTTCTTAACTTATGTCTCAAAATTGGACCACAGGACCATGTGATTTCTCCCTGCGGTTTTTAAGCACAATACACAACAACTCACCCCAATTATCATCATCGCCATCATCATCATCACCACCAACACCAACATATACTTCAAATCAGCCTACCATATCATGCACACAGTACTATAGTAGCATGAAATTCCACAAAACTATTGGCTAGAAAACGAATAATTAATAATTTTAACATTAAAACAAGATATAAATAATACTTCATTTGTTCCATTTTATTTGATGTTTTGGATGAACACGGACAGATTAACCAAAAACATAGTAACTAAAAACAATTTAACCAATAAGAAAAGACACTATATAAGACTTTAATAAAATTAATTTGCATAGACGAGTTAAAACAAATTAAGTTAAGTGAAAAAACACAAAACAAATCTCTACTACATCTTATAAAATGAAAAGATGAAGTAATAATGTTGACCAAAACATCTCATTCAAAAATCAAAATGCAATTAAGTCGATACAAAAATTGCAATGGAAGAGCAAAAAGAAGAGATTATTATTATTATCTATGACAAACACATCTGTAATGATAAGCACTGTTGATAGGGTCATTGCCTTCAACGGGGACTTGCTCAGCTCGGCATTTGTATCTGCATCCTCTGCATTCGTTGTAAGTACAAGTTGGCGCTGTCGACCCAATCATATGCCTCCTTGAAATCTGTTTTGAAACAATTTCATATACATACTTAGTTTATATTAATATGGAACTAAATCAGTTAGAAGTCGGTTATTTTCTTGTACTAATTACTAATACAATAATCCTCTTTATTGGGATTTACCAGGAGATGTACTTGTGTGGGAAGTGAGACCGTATCCTCGATAGGACGAGCTCTTGAGGCTGTTCAAATACACACAAACGAGAGAATTTCAAAACAAAAAAAACAAAAAAAGATACTAAAGTCTTAGTTGCTGTGAAATTAATAGATTGATATTAAAAAGATAGAACACGAAGGATATAGGTTGAAAAAATGAGACCTTGAACTACATAATTTCCAATAAGCAAACCAAAGAGAAGAAAGAAGAGGGATATGCATCGTGGCTTGATGTTCCTCATTTCATGCGTCATCTTCTTCCTCTTCTTCTTCTTTATTCTTCTTCTAGCTTTATCGTATGGACAAAATGTTATGGAGAGAGATAAGTTTGTCTATTTGGCTGTAAGTTTTGTCTTCTACTTATCATCTAATGGTGAGGTTTCCAAACACGTAGAGATAAGAGTTGGAAAAATGGAGAAGCTGAAGTATTCACTTTTAACCCACTATATTTAAAAGAGAGAGAATGAAAAACATATATAACTCTCTTTTTTTTCAGCACGTCAAAGTTAACTTCTTATGTATGTTTTACAAATATTTAATCGAAATTCTCTCGCCCATCACGTGGATTATTTGTATATATTTTTTTTTACTTTTCTTATGATTTTCTTTGCTTGTGATGCATAATGAGTATTATAAGAGAAATTTTGAGAAATACAAAAATGTATTATTTCTCTAATTATTATCAGATCAAATACTTTTTTAAAAAAATACCATTTTAAATAGAAATTAGTAAGAATCTCAAAACTGCAACATTTGTGTTACAATTTTTCACATATATAACTATCTAATTGCCATTTTCAAATATACTCTTTTTAATGACAAAATTAAATGACCAATTTGTCATTCATTTGTTGAAACTCAAACCAAAGAAGAAAAAAGAGAATCTCAAAACTGCATGTTACAATTTTCACATATATAACTCTTCAATTGCCATTTTAAAATATATACTCTTTTTAATGATAAAATTAAATTACCAATTTTTCATTCATTTTATGTTTTGGAGTTTTAAAAGTATTTTCAGGTATTTTAGGAAAAAGACGCAAATTAGAACAAAAATCCTATTTTGTACAAATTTGATTTATCATAAGTTTGACATCCAATGAATACTTTCCCACCACTTGATCAATCTCAATTTTGCACATAAAATAGACTGATCTACTACCTTTTAACCTGAAGTGGTTTAAGGACGATCCAACTGTTCAATCTCAAGAACCATGAATACAAAGAAGGCATGTCAATCAGTCTCGGAACAGAAACCAGAAGAAGCAGAACATCTCCTGGCCTGGCCACAGAGGGTCGCTCATGCAGAAAAACTCTGCAAACTCGGGGTCAGCTTCGGACAAACCGAGTCAAGCCCAATACCAAACTCACTTGCATTTCTTATCGTTTTTTGTCAAAGAAAAGCCCAGTATCGACCTAGAAGACGTGAACCTATAAAAAACATGTTTTTAGGGTTTCAAAAAGGAGGACGAGCATGCCACCTTAGAGAGAAAAAGTGAGCAGCCGCCGTTTTCCTTCATCTCTTTCATTCTTTATTTTTCGTTGTTTGTTCTTTGTGTTTTCGTGTTTTGTTCTTTGTTTAAGGGAGAAGAGAAATTTGAACCCTCGCTCTATTATTTATCAGACTTTGTGTGATTCTTATTAATGATAATAATGAATTACATGATCTTATCTGAGTAGTTTATAATTGGGTTTAAAGGGCTTTCAAAGGGATTTCATGGTTTAAATTGATAGGCTATTGGATTAAGGGTTAAATTCTTTTAGGAATTCTTCGTTCTAAATTTATTCTTAATGCGTGAATATTTGCTGGCCATTTTGAAGCAGATTTTAGGATTGATAAAACTGTTGAGGTATTGAATTTTTTAACATGAACTAGTTTAGACGAGCAATTGCACTATACCATAAGAAATCATAGTTATAGAGATTGGTTAATGTTAATTGAACTTGACTGTATTGCTGATCTTGCTGCTGATTACCTACAGAAGCAGAGTATTTAAGTAGTTTAGAGTTAGGTGTTAGATACTTCAGGAGGAGATCTAACACAATTTCGTGTTTGAGTTCTAGAACTACCATAATCGATGTCCCTTGTTATTAAACTAATCCGTTAAACCGATCCATGAATCCCAGCGAATTGAATCCCAACGTTATGTTTAATTGTTTGCTTAGATCGATTTGCTCGCTTGCTTTATTTTCCTTGCTATTTTCGTGACACCCTCAAAATCCGCTGTTTGCTCTAGTTTGATTTTAACTTGATAGATTCGTACCGAAACAACTAAGTATATATGGTTCGACCACTAAGTCGTAAAACGCACTTATTTGCACTTGCAGACAAATAAGTGCAGCCGCCGTTTTCCTTCATCTCTTTCATTCTTTATTTTTCGTTGTTTGTTCTTTGTGTTTTCGTGTTTTGTTCTTTGTTTAAGGGAGGAGAGAAATTTGAACCCTCGCTCTATTATTTATCAGACTTTGTGTGATTCTTATTAATGATAATAATGAATTACATGATCTTATCTGAGTAGTTTATAATTGGCTTTAAAGGGCTTTCAAAGGGATTTCATGGTTTAAATTGATAGGCTATTGGATTAAGGGTTAAATTCTTTTAGGAATTCTTCGTTCTAAATTTATTCTTAATGCGTGAATATTTGCTGGCCATTTTGAAGCAGATTTTAGGATTGATAAAACTGTTGAGGTATTGAATTTTTTAACATGAACTAGTTTAGACGAGCAATTGCACTATACCATAAGAAATCATAGTTATAGAGATTGGTTAATGTTAATTGAACTTGACTGTATTGCTGATCTTGCTGCTGATTACCTACAGAAGCAGAGTATTTAAGTAGTTTAGAGTTAGGTGTTAGATACTTCAGGAGGAGATCTAACACAATTTCGTGTTTGAGTTCTAGAACTACCATAATCGATGTCCCTTGTTATTAAACTAATCCGTTAAACCGATCCATGAATCCCAGCGAATTGAATCCCAACGTTATGTTTAATTGTTTGCTTAGATCGATTTGCTCGCTTGCTTTATTTTCCTTGCTATTTTCGTGACACCCTCAAAATCCGCTGTTTGCTCTAGTTTGATTTTAACTTGATAGATTCGTACCGAAACAACTAAGTCTATGTGGTTCAACCTCTAAGTCGTAAAACGCACTTATTTGCACTTGCAGACAACTAGGATTTATAAATTCAAAACCTGAAGCGAAATAAACCATGCATCAAATTTTTGGCGCCGTTGTCGAGGACTTTGATTTGTTTCCTGCGAATCCTTGCTTAAAATCCATAAAACTTTTTCTAACTTTTCTTTTATTTTTGTGTTTTTCATGTACTTTTCTAATGGGGGATCAAGAACAAAACCCTGAAGCTCTTGAAGGTCCGCCTTTGTGCGATGGTTATCAACGAGTGGAATAAGTAGAAGATATGACTAGCGAAGATGACAATGAGGTTTACGAACCGACCCATCGTCAAGGAGAGGCGCCTATGATTGCTGAATCTGGTGCACCTCACAAGTTATTTCAAGACCGAACTACTATTTGGTTAAAAACACATGAAAGTAATGGTTTTGAGATCAAATGTCATATCATCAATTTAGTCAAGCAAAATCAGTACCCTGGCTATTCAGCGGAGCATCCAGTGGATCACATTGAGACCTTCGAAGAAATCTGCACCACTTCCAAATCGAATGGAGACTACCTAGAGTGCAATCTTTTTACATTATCTTTGACCGAAAAAGCAAACAAGTGGCTGAAATCTCTGCCACCAGCCTCGATCATGACTTCGAAAGAGTGTAAAGCGGTTTTCCTTAGCCACTTTTACACTAAATTTTGTTCCAACCTCTTACGGAATTAGAAAGAAATCTTTCTACAAGGAAAGACTAAATCTCTCTACGCTTGGGAGCATTTCAAGGGATATGAAAGAGATTGCCTTCATCATGGATTCTGCGAAGAACATATGATGAGTATCTTCTACAGAGGAATCGACCAGAAATTTTCTCAATATTCTCTATTGAGAAGATTTCTGAACCTTAATTTCTATTTCTTAATTTAATTATGCATTCCTCTTCATATCTCTGTGATTTTTCTGCAACCATGTCTAAGTAGTCTATTCGTTAGGTTTTAGGAATTCAAAAGAACTTCATGGATAATGAATTGATATTTTTGAATAGAGATTTATCTTCTAAGTTCTTCATTTATTGTTAATCATCGTCGTGAAACTTGATTAGCTACATAGTTTCTGATTTTATGTTATTTAATGAATCAAAAGAGTTTTTAAAGCTTGAAAGAACATAAACAAAACGTTTCTTAGCCAATAAAAATTGATGTTAAGAAAATTTTAAACTTGGAACTTAATGAATGTTTGACTTAATGAATTCAAACGACAATGAGTTGATCATAATTTTTTTATTTGATTTCTAGAACATTTCTTAATTAATTCCCTGATGAATTGTCGGATTTGTGATATCTGATTTTCCGCAAATTGCCTTGAACCTGACGTTTTCCTCTTATCAAATTTTCATCATCTTAAATGATGTCTCTCCAAAAGTTTATAGAGAAAAGTGATAACAGACTGTTCTAGAAAAATAGAACGTAAAAATGTCTCTCTCAAAAGTAGCTAAAAATTCCTTTTTTAAGTCTTGGGCCGTCCTAGGTTATTTATGAAAGAACCAAGTCGAAAAACAAATTGTTGAAAACTGCCAAAATTCTCGTTGGGGCTGCAATGGTCGAACTGGTTTTTTTGGGGTTCGTCGTTATGTTGCTCTCAGAGTTCTGTAGGGACTGGAACGATCAAACTTAGTTTTTGCGTTTTCTCATTCTAATGCTCTCGGGTAAACCTCATGAGTATGCCTCTTCTACTCGCCAAACTGACAAGTCATCACAAGATCTGTCATAACTTTCGATCGCAGCGTTGAAATGACTTCAAACTGCCTTCAAATGAAAGTTAACCCATTTTTCTATATTGGATCCATATTTCAACTCGATCCATCAGTGAGAAGTTTTTCAACAAATGCCAACCTTCAGGCAGCTTTGCATAGTTATGCATCTGTATATGCCCATTTGCAATAAAATGGCTCGTTTTTTCAAAATTCTCCAGCCTTCATCAAAAACGTCATTTGGCCTGAAATGACTCAACATGAACTAAAAAGACTCGATAAAATCTCAAAAACGTCATTTGGCCTGAAATGACTCAACACATCATATAAGTTATCCATTTATTAATTGTATAGCTATATAAATTTACATCATAAACGCAAAAATAATTTGCAAGAAAAGTTAGCCAACTTACCTAATTATATTTGGACACAGCGTGTATAAGTTAGAAAGTATATAATAGCTAGGGACAAATGACAGATTTAATATGTTGCTGTAAGATTAAAAAAAAATTATTTTATTTTTAGTTTGCAACCTAATTATTAAATATACGATATGGTCAAATGATGGAGTAAATATGTTGCGATAGAAATTAAGATACTTTTTTAGTCTTTTGGTAGTTAGTTTACGACCTAATTGGGTCCATAATTTTTATTCTCCCTTCTATAAATGTCTATGCAATGGCTTATATCTCTCTCAACTTGATCTTCTCTCTCTCATCATATATTTATCGTGCAAATTTTTCAAAATATGGCTGAAATTTTTTTCTTAGATTTGATCGATAACAAAGATTATGGACGCGGTGGCTCACCAATGAATGAAACTAGTCCAGAGTTAAGGACGAAGAAAACATCTAATTTATTGACAAAAAGAGCGTGTTATTTTTTAAAGAAGCCGGTTTCAGAGAGAAACATCACAAACATGTAGCAGCATGTATTACATAAGAAGAGTCCAGAGTTAGAGAAAATCAACATAACTCACAACCAAGAAGAGATTTAAAAAAAAAGATATAAAGCAGATTGAAGCTTTCAGGAAAAACCTTAAGAGGCAGAGAACAAGTCAAGCATATTTGCTAGTAAGACGACCGTTCATGGAACATTCACAACTTCTGAAAAATACAAAAAGAGAAGATATGTAGCAGATGCTGAATGGATAACCAAACCAATTTCTCCCATTGATCGATTGAGGATAAGAAAGAGAAAGGGAATAAAATGGAGAGTTTGGAAGACGCAGGAATTTATGGACTCATGACTGTCACATAAAACTTATGTTTGCTATCTCCATCTTGGGTGAAAAAGGTAAGATTTTTGTTTCATTTTTAGCCATTTATCTTCTATGTTTATTGAGAGCCATTTTAAGAATAAAAAAAGATCATTAATAATCTACCAGATTATATATAGGTATTTTCTCAATATCTTTTTTTTCCAAACATTTCATTCATTAATTAAACTGTTTGGTTACAACTACAAAAGAGAATCCTCTTTGAATAATACAATAAAGCACAAAGAAAATAAAACATAAAGCAGATTCATCTTCGAAGAAGACTGAAATTGGATTCGAAACACCAAATGCATCAAAAAAGCATTCACGCAGAGCCGGAATGGGTAACCTTAGCCATGTTGCAAAGTGACGTTGAGAACCAACTCCTACCTCCAGATATTGTTGAAACGAATCCGGTTGCCTCTTCTGGTCCAATAAAAACCGCTACACAAGAAGACAGATCGGTGAGGAAGTTGTAGAGATTTCCCGGAAATGATTAAGAGAGAGAACCGCTTCTCATGGAGACAGAAAGTGGTGGAGATACCACGTAAACGAGCTTCTTAGATAATCAATACTAAAGATTTGAGCTCGTTACAGAAGGGTTGACATGGGCCAGGCCCAGAAAAATACAATGTCAGACTAAGATAGTAGTAGTTGGATTACTAACAGAAAAACAATGTCTCGTCGTCCTTTCACCGGCGAGGAACCGGACTAGAAGCTCCGACTGGTCGAAGCTTTGAGGTATGGTGGAAATCGGATGAGCGGTAATGAGTGGCGGAGAGAAGCAGAGGAGACGAAGAAGCTCAGCATGGCCATAACAAGATCCTGCGAAGCAAGTATTGATTGACAATGGAAATGGTCCCTGAGCCCACAGAGCAGAAATGAATCTGGTAGCTGAGAAAAAGGAGAGATGCGATTGTAGCAGAGGATCTTGAATATCCGGCGGATCAAGAGGATCCGGGGGGGGGGGGGGGGTTGATGAACTTTGTCACCGGCGAAACCAGAGAGAGAAGAATAAGGGCTGCAGCTGCCGGATCTGAAGGCATAAAGAGGGAGTCATGGCAGTTAGAGAGCAGCAGCGAAACAATGGGAGGCAAGATGGTCACCATCGAAATCTGAGAAGAGGAGGATATCCGACCTAAAGAATGCAGCGTACCGGTTGGATGATCGGAGAGCTTGCCGCCACTAAAAAAACACGGTGGAGGAGGAAGGGAGGAAAACGAAAAAGTCGACTACAAGCTTCATGGAGAAGGAGAGGAGTTTCGGCTTCAGACTTCACGGAGGAGACGTCGTTGGTCAGGGGGAGGCAGAGGAAGGGGGAGATCGGAGGTCCATTCTTCTCTGAAAAGGCTTGAGCGGCCACCTTGGGAAGAGAGCATGAGAGAAAAGGCTAGGACGAACTCGCAAGGGTGGGTATTTATCAATATCTTAAAATATGAAATTTATCTTTATCTTAAATGTATTAATTACATATTAATTTAGAAAATTAGATTGCTTTCATATCTATATAAGCATATGCATCTTGTAACATTATTCTTATGAGTAGTCATGGGCGTTCGGTTCCTCGGGTCGGGTCGGATCGGGTAGTTCGGGGTTTGGATAGTTCGGGTAGGGGTGGTTAAGACCCGTTTTGGTCCCGACTTAAAATCGGATCGATTCAGTTCGGGTCCGGGTTGGGCCTGAAAAAATTAAAAGAAAAATTAATGGGGATAAATGAAAAACTAAAACCAAAATCCCCCAGAAGAGGTATCGTGTTAACCTTCGTCGATCACGATAGCGAAGTTCAAGCTCTTGAAGACCTGTGATTCGATGAACGTCTTGGCGCCATCGTGACGACCGATCTCTTCATCGGGGACAAAGGAGAGATAGGCGGATCAGATTGGATGGCAGATTGAAGAAGAAGACTCGAAGGAGTCGGCGGCTCCTTCTCCTTAATTAGAAAATTAGGTTTTTTATTAGATAAATGAAAAATAAAAATTTTAAATATTTTCTGGTTTGGTTCGGATAATTCGGGTAACCGATCGGTTCTCGGCTTTTACCCGAACCGAATCAAGAACTGAACTAAAATTGCTTAAGAACCAATCGGGTTATTTGAGCGAGCTGAAACTAAACCGAACCTTGTTTTTTGGGTCGGTCCGTGTTAAATGTCCAGAACCACTTATGAGAGTCTAATAAACACTTTTGTGTTCTTACTCTCATCAGTTTATCATGGTACCTAAGATCCCATTCTGATGGAACATGAATTGTTTTTCTTCTCCAAGAGATACTGTTTTTCCTTCTTTTGATCCATGTTTTTCTTCGTGGCTGTGGAGATATGCATGAGCTCTTACGTAAGCCATCATGAGAGGCATGGGCTCTTATGATTGTGATGGTACATTACGTAAACCATCACGCTGTTGATTTGAAGATTTGAATGTTTGAATAGATTTGGTTTAAGGATTTCTCCCTGAAGTAAGTCGCCATCTACTTTTCTAGACGTGTTTCGGTGATCCGAAAACATGTGACTACTTCAACTTCGTCATCATCTAAGATGCGTTCTTTTCGTCTCTTTGATCAGATACTTGGAAAAGGAGGATGAAGATAATTGGCTGAAAATTACTGGCGACCACATTGATATCGTTTGATGATCAAGTGGTGTTTATGAACAAGAATCTACGGATAGATTCGTTCAATTGATGTTCTTCTTACTCTCGTGAATAATATCATTTTTTTAATATGACTTCTTATCATCATAAGTTATTTTTCTACTTCGCAATCGCGAAATTATTTATGAACATTGCAATCACGAGTTTTAGACCATCTTCATTGGTGTTTTTTAAGAGTTTCTTAAAGAGGTTTTTAGGTTAAAAAAATTAAAAAGAAATTATTAAAGGGGGAAATGGCTAAGAAACGTTTCTTAGCCAAGATGTTTTAGAAAAATTAAGAAACCCTAACGTGTCAGATGCAAATTGGTCGGTTTATTTTCAGAAAAAATAAGCGTAAAAATCTCTCTCTATTCCGTCTATCTTTCCGACACGAAAGAGGAGATTTGTTGCCTCCTCCGATCGGCCCGACACCGAGGATCTCCGGCGAATACCAGTCGATTTCTTCGCCTACAAAAGCTTCCCGGCCTTTCCTCTGGCGATCTCGGCTTTGCCGATTCGTCCGACCATCTCGTCTTTCACTCGAAGAACTCAAAAGCTGTTTCTCTGAGGTAAAAAAAGTTACGATTTTTATGTTTTTGATCATTTATTTGCCTTTTCTTCTGAACTGGGTTTGATCCAGATTTCTTTCTTCTGAATTGGGTAATCTAAAAAATCTGCAATTGGGTTCCTTCTCTGCTGTGATTTGATGATCAGTCGTCTGAAAGTTTTGTCATTTTCATCTTCTGAATCAGTTGGGTTCGTTCGCTACTTAACGGAAATTAGAAAAAAGCTACCAACTTTATATTTTATGTTGAAAAAGTCATAACCTTCATGTTGCTAACTTGTTGAGATCTAGCATTGAGTGTTGTCTGATACCGAACTGATTGTTCCAAATCAATTTGGTCTTTTAGATTGTTGAGAAAGAGTCAGTGTCAGTGTTCTGTTTCCAGTTTCTCTAACAACTTTTTTTTTTGCAGTTCTATTGATGGGCTCTGAAGGACCAACGGCTGTGACAATTAACATCACAGGCTTCAAGAAATTCGATGGAGTTGCTGAGAACCCAACGGAGAAAATGGCAACTAACCTGAAAGACTTTTCGTTGCCCCGATGAATTGGGTTGGAAACCTCAGGTGTTTGCTTCACTCTCCTTTGGTTGTTCTTGTTTGTTTAGTTGTTTAGTTCTATGAAACATTCTTGTGATCTGCAGAATTTGCCAATTGTTCTTTCTGATGGTCCAATCTCAACTGTAAGAAAGGTATGCCGACAATGTATCCTATATGTTGAAGCTTTGTTGGCCGTTCTTGTTTCTTATGCTTGCGTATGGTTTGTAGACTACTCTTCCTGTTGAAGAGATAACAAAGGCGTTAGAGAAGAAGGGTTTCGAGGTGATAACATCGGATGATGCAGGTCGATTTGTGTGCAACTATGTCTATTACCACTCACTGAGATTTGCAGAGCAGAATAAGACCAGTTCGCTCTTTGTTCACGTTCCGCTTTTCGTCGCGGTGGACGAGGAGACACAGATGAGATTCACGGCTTCTCTGCTGAAGGTACGCGCTTCTATTTGCAAGTAATGTTATCCCCCAAATGCGGCTAATTCTCTTGTTCATGAAATGTGCTACATGGACTGATTTGTCTCCCACATCAATAAATGGAATATAAGTTCGCTTCTCTACTGTCTCCTCTACGTATATGCATCATCCTCTTTCATTCTCTTCTTCAAAAGTGTTTGCTTGATCAGACAATATATGCCTTCCTTTCACATGGTGCGAATTAATGATCTTGCCATTTTTTTTATTTGAATGAAAAGTGGTGATGATTAATTATCTTCCTATTGAACTCTTAATTTCTATTTGGCAGGTGCACCTGATGATGAGGCATTCTTAAGGAATGTTATAACACCAATATACCAGGTCTTACGCAAGGTATATGTAACTTCCTGTTCTAGCTTTAGTTTTTTTTTTCCCTCACGTATTAGTTCACTAAGAAGACCAGCTCTTCTTTTGTTTGTGGACAAAAGGAAGTCAGGAGAAACAAAATGGGAAATTATTATATTCGAGTCTTTATGGGCTAATTTTGTTATTAATCTCAGTCAATATTATGTTTGATTTGCAGGTTAATTTGCATGTTTCCTTCGGGAATACACCGACATTGTCTTTATTTGTAGTTCGTGACAAGGAAGATGAGGACTTCGTGCTCTGTCTTCTTGTACCGACGTCGTGTTGTGTTGCTTCTACTTGTAGCTTGAATGAGATGCATTGCCTTGTTTCTGGAGCAAATTTTTTGCTCAAGGTAAGGCCTTTCTTTATGCAACATTCCATTTACCTTGTGTCTTCATATGTAGCTGAGCCTTTATTACTAGCACTTGCTAAACAGCAACTTAAAGACAGGCTCTCATTATGTGTGACCGGCTGATTTGCCTTGTGTCCATCTACATATATTTTCTGCAGGCTATTCGACATGAAGCCTTCACCCACATGGAGGGTGAGAAAGAATTTGCACAGATAGATCCCAATGACTTGTACCCCTATCTTCTTGTGAACGTTGGATCTGGCATTAGCAGAATGAAGGTATTTGTATACGTTTGCTACTTCTTCCACAAACTGTTGTGTGTGGCTCCTTGAACTTCTGAGTTTGGAGGTTAGAAAATTGCATGGACATATATAAAATTGCATGGACATGAAAATTGCTACTTATTCCACAAATTTTTTATTCTTAAGAACCTTTAATGGATTTCTACCAATGGAGGAGAAAAAAAATAAAATCTTTTACCCAAGTTCTTAAAATGATATGATGGAAAATTTATCTTAAAAAATTATTAAGAAACCCAATTGGGTTTCTACCAATGGAGATGCTCTTATCCTTACTATTTGAAGAACTCTACGACCAAATATAAACATCGTTGATGAACCAATGGCTGAATGTTGTAACCGAATGACATGACGACCATGTATACATGTCGCTGAAGAACCCTACGATCGGGTATAAACGTCGATTACTCAACGGTCGAATATAACGCCGATATTTTGAAAACTAGCTTGTCCAATCTCGCACGTGTTACCACATATACGCTTGTCTGAGGATATTGGGAGATCGACAATATATATCAAGAATCAAGAAAGATTTAGAATAATTTACGATTATGAATGTTTACCAATATCTTATAATAAAAAATTTACTTTTATCTTAAATGTATTATTTTTATATTAGTTTTGGAAATTAGATTGCTTTTATATTTAAATAAGTATATGCATTTTGTAACATTATTCTTATAAGAGTCTTGTGTTCTTACTCTCATCAGTTTATCAATGTTTCTATTATATATTCATACTCCTTTATCCAACAAATTCTCATCCCAAATCCATATTAAAGATTATGAATGACCCAAATTTGACTAATAGCCAAGTCGCTAGCCACCTTCAGGTTCATATATATATTTGGATTGAACATATATTATTGCTTGATGGTCTTATTATAGCCTTATTAGAATCTTTTCATCATATTTTGTTCTTTTCAGAAATACAAAGCTCAAGTTGAACGAACAAGTGATTTACATTGTCTAAGAATAAATGGATATCGACAGATAAAACATTTGAAAATATTTCGGACAACAAAAATCCTTTCAAAGCATCCAACCTAGCAAATCTTGTTTCAGGTAACTTCTTGTTGTATTCCTCTAAAAGGAAAAACTCTCCATCATCATCATTTGCTCAAAGCAAAATTTTTGTTTTTATTATATATATTTCATAATTTTTATTATATATATTTCATTATTCTGTTATTTCGTTGCATCTCCGTGTCGATATTATTTTTTCTGTATATAAGAAACCTATTAAGGAGAAGAATATACAAAAATGATAAAGTTTTAGGCGGGAAATTCGATTTGAATAATCACTCATTTTTGGTAACCTATTAAACAAGTCATCCATGGAAATATATTATGTTTCTTCAGCCACAAGTAACACCTTAGCTTACAATATTTCTTCTACTAGTGATGTCTATCATACTGGTCAAGCTTCAACTAGCTTAAATAGTAACAATCTTCCATTCCTCTCTGGTTTACCATAAGTGTTGGTCCATCTAACACATATTCAATCCAAATGAGTTATATTCCTCAGCCTAATCTATCAATCATCTAGCTCAATTCTCGAAACCGATAGGAACCAAATGAACTTACACTCTACTTTAGTACTAGATGCTCACATTTCTCAAACTGGTTGATATACTCATATATTACATACACTCATGTTGCATTTACAATAGATTTTCATCCATATTGCATTCATGATTAGTTGATTTATAGCTTTTCATCTCATTTTAGGACAGAACATTTGCATTAACATTTGCATTTTGTTTTTGTATATATGCATCAATATTCAGGTTATTCTATGGACTTGTAGACATTATGGATGCTGGAGCATAACAAGAAGTCAAAAGAAAGCTTAGAAGAAGCTGAGAACCAAAGAGAGAACTCGTACAAGCAAAATGCAAAGAAGATCGATATGCAGTTTGTTTTAATGGGGGTGACCATTTTTCATGATGTAATAAATAATGGTTCTATCACTTTCAAAAGTGAGAGTGATATTTTCTTGCCCCCTTGCCCCCTCTTTAGGCCTAGAGCCATTTTTAAACACCTTATAAGGTGGGTGTGTGTGTGTAAGAAATCATATCTTGTTTTTCATATCTAGAAATAATATTAAGCAAAAACTCTTTACTTTCTTTTTAAGAAAAGCTTTTGTGTTCTTGTGCAAGTTCTTCGAATTTCTTTAAGTATTTTCGTCCTATCTTAATATCCTCTTAGTCATACATGTTTAACATCTTCTACCTTATGGATAGTAAGAATTTAAACATGTCTAGTGAGTAGATTTCTTTGAATTCAAGGTCGAGGGGATCAAATGGGTTTTAAGAGTTGTTCTTGGTGTTCTAGGCTCTTAACTCTTTTTATTTCTTGGTTTGGAGGTTTTAATGCTTAAAGATCTTGATGAAGGCTTTATGATCTTAGGGATTAACTTGTCACAAAAGGATTTAATGAAATCCCTTAAGCCCAAACCAAGTGATTTGCATACCTTTCACATGAAAGTGGATGCAAAGGGTGCTTACCAAGTCTTATTAGGATCTTTACCTAATGTTTATCAATCATCCTTTCACTAACGATGGTCAGCTTTGAATTGATGGTTGATGAAAGGGTTTCTATCACGAACTAATCTAGTCTTGATTCCTAGATTTAAGAATAGCTAATTTAGATAATGGAAAGATAAGAATTTTTGTTCACCAAGATCAAACTCTTAACCCCAAAACCATGAACCTCAACCTTGGATTCGTTTTTAACTTCTTATAAATTATAAAAGTTCATCATAATCATTTTAACTTGCTGTTTTAAAAGTCTTAAATCATCTAGTTAAGTTCTAAAAATGTTTAGATATCACTTAGTAGTAACAAGCACATGAAGTTTGTGTATGATCATTCAAACCGAATTTGGCTTAGCTTTGGAAAATTCTTGTATTCTTGGTTTCTTTAAAACCTGAGTTGGATTGATAACCTTAAGTACTATATCGATAGTAATACTTTTGGTATTGCAAAGCACAAAAATATTTTGCTTCAATTGGCGCCGTTGCCATATAAGGATTTTTAAAAACATTAGGATTTGAAAATTTTCAAAGACTAAGACCATCTACAACGCACAAATATGTGCGGGTCTTTAGAATAAAAAATATTAAAAACTTAGAAATGAGTAAAGATCAGTGTCTACCGAGAGACACTGAAGATCCGAGAGATCTCTACCGAGAGACACTTGCCCACTGATAGACTCATAATTTAGCATATTTTAGCATCCATATTAGATAGTTTTGCATGTACTTTTGCATTCATTTAGACACTTTTAGTCCCATTTGCATACATATTAGAGTTTAGTGAGTGTTAGCTTAGGTTGTTGCATATTTGTACATATTGAGTCCTTATTAGGTGTTTTGGAGGCTTGGAGGACCAAATGGAGTTTCATGGATAGCCAAGAGGAGCAAGAGAAGCAGCCAAATGAGAAGCAGAAGTCTCTTTAGAAGCATATCAAGCATTTGGAGGTGCGAAATGTATGGGTCCGGACGAAGGCCTTGCACTGAGATTCAGACTCCGAAGCCTTCTTAAGAGTTGTAGAGGATCCAGAGTTCTTTCTAGTGCCGTTGGAATCAAGTCATTCGGACCCGTGGTTAGAAAGTTACATCGATTTTGGTTGGGTTCGACGACTTTGTTCGACCAGATGGTCGAACCAAACAACCAGGGGTTCTGTTCGACGACTTTGTTCGACCAGATGGTCGAACCACTGCACCAGGGGTTCAGTTCGACGACTTTGTTCGACCAACTCGTCGAACTGAACCCAGACGATTTCTTTTTGGCTACAAATCGGATCAAACGAAGACTTTCCGTTTCGATTCAGCCTTCGAGCTCTTCATGAAAGTTGTAGGTAATTGAATCACCTTTCATCTGGAAGTGGTTTCATGTCATTATGAGCTGTGGTTAGGGAGATATGGCGATTTCCGCAAGACTGCTACCCCGGGTCAAAACCCGGTTTGTTCCGGGTTGACCCGGTTTGACCTCCTTCCCTATAAATACTTAAAAACCTAATTTTTATGTATCTTCTCTTGGGCTTAAACCTAAAAAACGCCCCTTTGTGGTTTTGAGGAGATTTGGAAGATTTCTTTTAAGTTTAATGCAATTTGATTCTTGTTTCTTCTAATCTTTCTTTTTCTATTCATCTAATCATGTTTACTAACACTTCTTGCATGAGATTTGTTAGATTAGCTATGATTAGTGAGTAGTCTCTTAGGAACTTGGGGATGGGTTAGATTTAGGGTTTTCTAATGGTTCAATCTTGCAATCTAGGTTAGATTCTTTCATCTCTCTTCTTATTAAAGTGTTCTTAATGCCAAATAGCTAATCTTTTGCTATTTAGGATCATAAGCATTTCACACACCCACCAAGTGTTTGATGAAATGCTTGAACCACTTTTCTAAGAGATTTACATTCCTAGCCTAAGATATTAGTTGCCTAGGGTGTTTATCATGCCATTTAGACTTATTCTTATTGCTTGCTAATCATTTTAATGCTAACACATCATTAGTTCATTAAGGTGATTAGGAAAGGGATTAATACCACACATCATGGATTAGTCTTTATTAGTGATCTAGGCATAGAGATAACTTGTTTAGTTGCTTAAATGATTGCAAGGTTGGCCATTTGAATGCCCAAATCAATGATTCCATCCCTAGGTTTCGTTTTTAGTCAATTAGTAATCTTGATTAGTAGTTAATTGCTTGATTAGCGCTTAATTAGTGATCATTAAGGCCTTAGCTCATATAGTTAGTCTTGTGGTGTCTCTTTTAGCTTGTAGTTTGCTTCTAATAGTTCCCTGTCTCCTAAATTTCGAATTTGGCTTAGATTAAATAGTTTCATGTATTCCTAGTGTTGTTAATCTTAACCCCTATGGATTGACATCTCAAATACTACAATGACATGAGTAGTAGAGATTAATTGAAAGTGGAAAAATCCTACTATCAATTTGGCGCCGTTGCCATTGGGGTTTAGCATTAACCATTAGGATTTTGAATCTCTTTGAGACTAAGCTTTTATTTTACCTTGTTTGCTCATCTCTATTTGAGATGATGAATTTTTTCTTATTTGTTGTTACTAACTTGTCTTCCTTAATTCTCTTGTGCTTTCAAAGGTACCAAAACAAAAAGAAGAGAAATGGAAAGACAAGCTCATTTGAGGTGTTGGAGATGGACAACCAAAGAAGCATTACTAAAGCTCCACAACCTCAAGAATTGGTATCCACTCCTACCCAAGCTCAAGAGAACAAGACAACAATTGGGAGCTTTGATACTCCTCATTCTCATGGGTTGAGATTTGGAATCCATCCTCCTCCAATAGAAGCCAAAGCCTATGAGATCAAGCCAAGTCTTGTGAGGTTAATTCAATGCTCTAAGTTCTTGGGGATAGGAATGGAGAATCCTTATGATCATTTGGACTCCTTTGAGCGGTTGTGCAACACATTTAGGATTGAAGGTGTGCCCGAAGATAGTATCAAGCTCATTTTGTTTCCATTTTCACTTGGAGAAAAGGCAAGCAAATAGGAGAGAGCTATACCATCTCACTTGGTCAATTCTTGGGATGATTGCAAGAGGATCTTCCTTCTAAGGTTCTATCCCACACAAAAAAACAGTCCAAATGAGGAGGGACATCTTGAGTTTCAAACAAGGCACACATGAGACATTTCATGAAGCATGGGAGAGACTTAGAGGATACACTCGGGATTGTCCACATCATGGGTTCAAGAAAGAAGCAATCCTTAGCATTTTCTATAGGGGAGTTGCTAAGGATCACAAATGGACATTGGATGTGGCTAGCAAAGGGCGTTTTGCAAACCTCACAATAGAAGAAGGAGAGCTACTTGTTGAGAACTTGGCCATGTCTAGTGAAAGCTACTGTGAAGGGCGTGATACAACACCTCTAAAGAGATCATGTGAAGACTCCACATGGAAGGACTTGCTAGAGAAAGTGGATAGAATGGAAAAGCTCTTAAGTGTGCAACAAAGAGGAGTTAGTTTGGTTCATAAAAAGCATCAAGAGGAAGCAAATTTCGTGGTCAACAATTGGAACTTCAACCAAGGGAGTAAGCTTCTCAATCAAGGGTCTACCCATGGAGTCCAAAGAAATCACCAAAGCTACCAAGAGAACCATGAGATTTCTCAAATCTCTAACCAAGATGAGGAACAAAGAAAGGTTATCCATTAAATCATAGAAGGCCAACAAATGAATGATATTAGGCTTGACAAGATGATGAGAGCGATGGATGACAAGATTGAGGGTTTGCAACATGAGTTAACCCTTAAGCTTGAACAATCAACCTCACATTTGGAAACCATAGAGTCCAAATTGTTTCAACTCTCTTTGCCATCCAAGAATCCAAAATATTCAAGCTATGTCATTTCACCAATTGTTGATGTTGAGGTTGATGAGGAAAGGACACCCAATGGTTTTAATTGACGAATTGGAGACCCAAAGCAAGTAGAGGAGGTTAGAGACGTGGGAAAAGCTCTAAGCTATAGTTTACCTTCAATCCAATGGGTTCATGAAGACAAGAGTACTTTTGAGAAGAATAAAGGGGATGCATATGCTCTCTTTTTTAAATGCCTAAGCTCTTTCTTCTTTCCCTCATTGGAGACTAAGGAGGATGTGAGTAATTGTGAGACAAATGATTTAGCTTCACCCCAAAAAGCATGTAAGAAGAAGAAAGAATCTCATGAAGAGAATGCTTTGGGTTATGATAATGTTGAAGAAGCTTTAGCATTGGATGGAGCTTGCTTGAAAACTTTTTTCTCTACCACATTGGAAGATGAGAATGAGAATAGCAAGGGGCAAAAGATGGGTAAAGGAAATGAGGACAAGAAGAAGCCAAACCATTACAACCATCTCACTTTTGCTCCATCCTCTCACACTATGAGTCTACACCCTTTTAGACTCATAGATGGAGCCATTGAGTACAATGTGAAGTGCAAGGGTATTCCTAAACCCTTTGCAAGTGTCAAAGCCATTTTTTATTCCACAATGAAGGAGAATGACAAGGAAAGGGCTGAAGAGCTACTCTCCAAGGTTCTCAAGCTTAATCTCACACATGGCACAAGCTTGGATTCATCCCTTGCAACTCATCTCACCATCACCCCCTCAACAAGGAGTCCCACTACTCCCCCTCTCCAACTTCCTAAGGAGAAAGGCTAGGGCCAAGGTATGGTCCTCTTTCTATTTCATTGTATATACCATTTTGTTTTTATTTTGGTTTTGTTGATTTGGTCTCTCTTGAACTTTTATTACACAAGGGACTGTGTAATTTAAGTTTGGGGGAGAGGTTGAAAGATTTAATTTTGTGTTTTGTGATTCTTATTTTCATTTGTATACTTGAGTCTTATGCATTCATCTAAAGCATAGAAAAACCCAAAAATTTGAAAATTTTGAAATTTTTTCAAATAAGAATCATTTAGATGTTGCATTTGCATTATAGGATTGAGTCTAGTTGCATTTCATATAGGTTTGCACTCATTTGCATTGGGAGCAATGATGAGCTTATCCTTGTAGAGTGCCAACTCATGTAATCAATTCAATGCCCTAGTTAGTAGTTCTTTGATGCATTTGAACAA
>JAHZTW010000001.1:329620921-329640070 GCA_020283515.1 Alliaria petiolata | reverse complement strand
AACGGGAGCAGTCCTCAGCCTGTTCGGACTAGGCTGAAATGCGAGGCGGCCTGGATCGCCAGTGATGTGAGTAAGGTCCATGTCAGGTAACTGGACCATGCGCTGCACTCTCTGCTCGTCACTGAAAACCCATAATCTCTCTGGCTTCACCCAGTGAGCCCTCTGCAAGTAATCCATATCAACCCAAGCACGCGATGTATCAATGGTGCAGCTAGAAGTGTCAATCCCGCAGTGCTGGAAGATAGGAGTCAGAAGACTTCCTACAGTCTCAGGCTAGGTCTTCGTACCACTGAAAAGCTTGGTCTTCAAGGAAGCCAAATGATGAGAAAATACAGCGCCAAGATTCGCGCTATCTGGCGCGTCAGAATCCTCGTAAATCTCAGACCAAAAGGCGCGATACAGCAATACCAACTCAGACACGCACATCTTCCCTGGCTCGTGCTTACACAGAAGTGTAGTGGCGAATATGCGTACTAAATAGCGAAGGGTAGGATGGCAAATGTCAGTCTGTGTGGAGGTCTTAGAATCATACCTCCCATTTTTCGAAGTGTGACCAGAAATCCTGGTTGTCCGGAAGCTGCGTCTGAAGAGAGACTCATGTAGCATGCTCATCTGCGAACACATAGATCCCGCAAAGGTCTGGAAGTGAAATGCGGTAGCGGATCCCACGGATTAGGAAGGTCAGTGTGCCTTCCAAAGCATTCCGGACTATCTCGTTCCGGTAGTAGATGCGAGCTGTGGCAATGAACTGGCGGACAAGGTCAGGATAAAGGTCATACTGCCGCGTCGCTATAGTGCCCATCCCAACTCTGCTCATCAACTGCAGAATATCGTCTTTGATGCTCAACTCCCGCATCGTCTTCTTACATGCAAACCGAGTCGGAGCAATTTCCACCTTCAGCCACGCATTGTAGAATAGCGTGTCATAGTCGTCCCAAGCTTCGTCGATGCCTCGAAGAGTGCACATGTCCTTCGCGACCTCTTTAGCTGGTGGGTCTTCCCAATTTCGCTCAATCCGAATCCTTGCACCTTCACGTTTTGGCCAAGGAGAAAGAGAGGGGATTGCTGCATCATTAGCAGTTCCTGAGGCGGATGCTTCAGCTTCCCGTGGTCTCTTGGTTCGTGGTGGCATCTGCAAGCAAAGAGAAAACCCAAAAACAATCCAAACTCTGACAAATGAAACACAAGTCGTCAATACAGGTCGGGTGTCGATCGACACCATACGTGAAATTCGAACACGAACCAGAAATCATGATTTCATCCTCAATTCAACATCAATTAGCAGTCCTAACAATCCCATTATAGTGAATCGAGCAAGTTCTAACCATAAAACCCAAGAAAAACTCCAAAATGTGCAACATGCATCATTAACCTCCAAAATTTTGAAAATTTCAATTTTTGCAAATTAAAGGATGAAAATTAGTTGGGTAATACTCTAAACCATGATAAACAACCTAAATAAGCATCAATCCATCAAGAAATCAAGCTAAATAGGTCGAAATCAAAGTTTTTCACCTTAGGATCGAAAATAAAATTGGAAGATTTGAAGAACATACCTTGGTAGATCGAACAAATGTATAAGAGATTATGAAAGAGGACGAAAATCCGCACGGATTAGAGCCTTGAATGACACAATTTGGTTAAGAAATAGAGATTTGGTGATTTGGGGGATTTTTGCTCTAAGGTTCGCGGTTTTGAAAGTTATGAAGAAAAAGAAAACAAAGTCGGGGTTTTGAAGACTTACCTGCGTCCCCGTGTGGTGTCGATCGACACAAGGTGGTGTCGATCGACACAAAGTGGTGTCGATCGACACTGAGCATGACCGAGCCTCCTCTTTCTTTTTTTTTATTTATTTATTTAAAAGCCAAAATAATTAGTAAAGCCAAAAACCAAAATGAAAAATAAACTAAGTACCTATCAGTGGGTTGCCTCCCACTCAGCGCTCGTTTAACGTCAATAGCTTGACTGTTCATGCGTTTAGGCGGTGGGTGCATCATCGAGAAACAGAATGTGTCTGTCTGGAATCTCGGCTTGAGCCCAATAGTGTTTCACTCTCTGCGCATTCACAATGAATTCCGCTCCTTTGGAGTTTGTCAAGACGATTGCTCCATATGGTCTGACCTCTTTGATGGTGAAAGGACCTGACCAACGTGAACGCAATTTACCAGGAAACAATTGTAAACGAGAGTTGTATAGAAGTACCTGGTCATTTGGTTCGAAATGTCTGGAGACAATCTTTTTGTCATGATATGTCTTTGTCCTCTCCGTGTAGAGCTTCGAGTTCTCATAGCCGTGATAGTGCAGTTCGTCGAGCTCATTGAGTTGCACTAGGCGCCTTTCTGCAGCTGGCTTCAAGTCAAAGTTCATCTTCTTGATAGCCCAATGCGCCTTCTATTCCAATTCCATTGGAAGATGGCAAGCTTTGCTATAGAGCAGCTGGAAAGGTGTAGTCCCTAGTGGCGTCTTGTAGGCTGTCATGTAGGCCCAAAGTGCATCATCCAAATTCGCGGCCCAATCTTTTCTCGTCTTGCCCACTGTCTTCTCCATAATTTGCTTGATCTGTTTGTTGGAGACTTCGACTTGTCAACTCGTTTGGGGGTGATACGGACTAGCCACACGATGTTGAACACCATGCTTCTTCAGCAGCTTGTTGAATACCTTGTTGACGAAGTGAGAACCACCATCACTTATAACAATCTGAGGCACTCCGAATCTAGGGAAAATGATGGTCTGGAACAGCTTAAGAACCACAGCAGCATCATTGGTCTTAGAAGCAACTACTTCCACCCACTTAGAGACATAGTCTACAGCCACTAAGATGTATTGCATTCCAAAGGATGAAGGAAAAGGGCCCATGAAGTCAACACCCCAACAATCAAAGACTTCAACTTCAAGGATGAAGTTCTGTGGCATCTCGTGTCGCTTGCTGATCTTTCCTCTTCTTTGACAAACATCACATTGCGTGATGAACAGCTGTGCATCCTTGAACATAGTAGGCCACCAAAAGCTGCTTGAAGAACCTTGGATACTGTCTTGAAGGTTGCAAAGTGTCCAGCATACACAGTAGTGTCGATCGACACTGGCTCCACAGCGTCTTCTATATCTTCGAGCTCCTCGAATTCTTCAGTGTTTAGCCTTCTGTTCTGCACAGGTTGAAGGTTCTTCCCACTCCTCAATGTGACAGCATTTCACATGGCGTTTGGGATTGGTATCTGTCTTCCCTGGAAGAAATCCTTTTTGCCTGTTTACAGCTTCTGCGGTTTGAGCAACTTGAACATCCAGCTTCTTCATATGAGAGTTTATGCTCTCAATCTTTCCATTCAGGTCTTAATACAGTGAATCAATCTTCCCATTGAAGTCAACTGTCATCTTCTGCTGTCCTTGCAAGATTTGCTCAAACATAGCTTCCATTTTGTTGTCTCGCGCAGGTGGTTTTTGGTAAGAAGAATTTCCATAGTTCCTTGTGTAATTGTTGTTGCTGTTCTGGAATGGGGGCTTTTGAGTATAACCAGAAGAGTTCTGATTTCCTGTGAAGGAGCTCTTCTGATAATTTCCATTGAAACTTATGTTCCCAAACCTTTGGCCTTGAAAACCACCTTCGTTGATGTAGTTGACATCCTCTTCTTCACAGTCTTCATTGGGTTCGAATGTCTCTACTTCATTAGCAAAATGGACCTGCTTCTTTCCCACCAAAAGATTGTGTACGTTGTCCAGCTTCTTGTTGACTTCAGCAATTTGGCTTCCTCCATTCACTCCAGCGTGTTGTCTTCTTTCGAAGTCTGCGTTCTTGGTGCTGTTCCAAGAGGCCAAATTCTCTATAAGCACCATTGCGTCTTCTGGGTATCTGGTATTGAAGTTGCCATTGCTCGCTGCGTCTCAGGCCATCTGATACCTCCAATCAATCCCGCGGTAGAAGATACCAAGGAGCTGCAGTTCGCTGAAACCGTGGTGTGGGCAGTCCCTCTGGTACGCCTTGAATCTCACCCAAGAAGCTTTGAATGCTTCAGTGGGTCCTTGGGAGAATGTAGTGATCTTCGACGTAGAGAACATGGCTACAAGTGATGGTAATTATGAAGACGACATTGATAAAGAAACAATAGAGCTGAACAAGCAGAGGGAAAGTGAGGTGATGCAGTTACAAGCACGGTTGGACGCTTTGCTAAAAGGACATCACGTTCTAGATGCTAAGATAGCAAATATCGGTGTCAAACCGACGGACACTAGCCGATGTGGAGAAGTAAATACTATCCAAGGACACATGCAGTCAGGGGACTCTACAACTTCGGCTATAAATCCTAAGTTAGCTCTGCAGTGCAACACCAACTCATACAACCAGCAAAGTTACCCTCCTCCTCATTAATACTACCATCAGCCTCAGCCATATCCTCCACTATATGCTCAACCTCCTTAAGGACATTATGGATACTATCCACAACCACCGCAAGAATCAGACATTAAGAGCCTTGATAACGAGGTTTTTTCTGTGTTTATCAAAGTCTTAGTCTCATTTGTCAGTGTAGTACTTATGGCTGTCAATCCAAGTTGGGTGTTGAAAGACACAAGGAATACAAGAGCTCAAAGTTAAACTAAGTTATTTTCGGGTTAAATGGAGAGATAATTCCTAATAAACTACTTGTGACAACCTAATGAACTTGGAAACAATTTTATAATCCCTACTGATGGGATAAACAAATACCAGATGACCTCTGATAATTTAAAATGCAAATCTACTGGTTTTTTAAAATTCGAAAACTAAAAGCAGATAAAAAGGGAAATTTCTAACAACTTAGGACAAATTTCAAAAACTATTTATGGAAATGTAAAGACTTCTAAATGATTATCAGGTTGATGAATGATATCCTAAGCAATTTTAAAAATACTGGAGCAAGCAAAAACACAACTTTATGAATTTAGAGATCCTATTGAAAGCATTAAGCTAAAAAGATGACTTTTAAGAAGCTAAGACAAAGATTCAAACTTTAGAACTAGAAAATGATGACTTTAAGTTTTCAAAGGCTAAAAGTAGGTTTAAGGTTGAGGATCACGCTTAAAGAGGTTCAAGATTTAAACTTTGGGTTTTAAAAACATAAATCTACACATTTTATTGCTATCTCTAAGCCTTGAGAACCTAAGCTAGATTTATCCATGGCGTTTGGAAGAAATCCTTTCCTTAACATTTCCTCCTAATCCATGGCGTGTGGTGGAAAGAAAGGGTGAAGAACATGATGCATAAATCTAAAAAATGGCCTAACTAGCTCCCTAAGCATCCATGGCATTTGGGAAAGGATGAGCTGATAGGGCTCAGGTTTTACCCTAATAAAACTACTGCAAGTGCACAACAAAAGCAATTGTAGTATAAGGGGTATCGAAATCCCAAGGGAAGTAGATGCTACAATAAGGTTTCTAAATTCAGATTATGCTAGGTCAAATAGGTTAAAAGTAAATAAAGCTACTAAATAAATCAAGAACAGAATTGAATGCGGTGTAAGTTCAGGAGACGAAGGTGCTAGGCAAGGATGATTATCAGGATGAATCAGAGAATGCAGATATTATTTTGTCAGGAAATAATTAAGAACCGTCTAGAACTCGAAACGCTAATTTAAAACTAATCAACTCTCATTGCAGAAGTTATCTATGCCTAAATTCCAGAAAACCAAATCTCTTTGCGAGTTCAAACAATTCAGACAAGCATTAATGTTCAGGTTCGATTTTGTTCACAAAATACCTAAACCAAATCTCTTTGCGAATAGATATTTTGCTCATCTATGATTAGGTCAGATTATCAATAATGCTCTCGCATCTATTAAACAACCTAGGGTTTGATTTCTAAGTGATCAGTTTTAGAAATCAAATTAAGCACAAATCAAGATGAAGATCCAAGTGATTTTCCTAACAAGATAATAATTCTACAAACTCATCATTAACCCTAAATCACCCTAACCTAACTAGCAAACTACTCAGACATAGAGATGAAAACACAAATCATGGCTGAAATAAATTGCATAAAAAGAATAGAGAATGATACAGGGGTTCGAAATCTGGCTCAGTGAGATAGAATTGTATCCCCAAAAGCTCAGGATCAATCTCTCTCTAAGTCTCAAAAACAATAAATTATGAAAAGGTGTTTAGCTAAACAATGCATGAAATCTATTTATAGAAGGGGATTTTTCGTCCAGGGGCAGACTTGTAATTTCTTCAAACTTGCTCTCTTTCCTTTTTCCAATGGAAATCGCGAAACTTGGCCGACCTCGTCTGGTGTCGATCGACACCTTGTGCGTGATTCTACTCTTTCGACTTCATCACTTCGGCTGCTTCTCTAAAATGCTCCAAAAAGTTTCAGATTCTCCCATTTAGCTCCAAGTGCTCTCCATCCTGTAAAGACTCAAATAGGACTCGAAAACTAACAAAAGACTCTATAAAAACACTTATATCATGCTCTAAAAACGGGTAAAAACCATGATATATCATGAGCTAGTCTCTTGGGTTTAAGGGATCTCCTAAACCTTGCTAAGATAAGGAAATCTCTGAGATCATAGAGATATTTCTCAAGAGTCTCTAGGCTTTAAAACCCCCAAACCCAAAAAGAGATTAGGTTAAGTGCAAGAAAAACCCAAGCTTAAACCCTAAGAACCCCCTTAATTGCCCCAACCTTAAACCCTTGGTGGATTACTCACTACGCATGATTAGAGCATATGAAAACATAAAGAAAGAAAGGATGAACATGATTAAACGACTAAGCAAGAAAGATTAAGAGAAGTACTTAAGATTAAAAATAAGATTAAGGTTTTACAAAATATGAAAAGCTTGAAAACTAACAATGGCAGGTTTTTTAGGCTTAAAGAAGAAGGAGACAGATCGTAAGAATGTGCCTCCTTGGCCAAAAATAGGTCCCCTCACTAAACTCCAAATCATGAGCTGTCCGGATAAGGTTAGAGATCGACCTTAGTCGTCGATCTATGATTCGATCTTCCGCATAGAACGTCATCTTTTGCCTGATCGTTGGGTCGATTCAGTCGGGTAGATCGAGCGCTTCTATTGATCTTCTGGTCGATCTCGTCCAGATCGACCGGGGAACTCGATCTGGCCCTCGTTCTTCCCGGGCTTAGTTGCCGTGTCCGTACTCACGTTCTTCACAAGTGTTTTTCAAATGAATCAATTCAATGGTCCTAGTTCTCAATTCTAGGATGCAGTACACAAACTTCTACTCCAAAGAACTTAGCCATATCCATCACATATTGAATTTCAAATCATGACTCGCCTATTCCAAACAATCCAAGAATCCTAACCTTTAATATTCATTTAAGTTCAAACCGTGAATCACACTTATGCATTTAAAACCGAATACATTTGGCTAGGGACAAGGTTATGAGATAAAAATGATCTCATTCATGTGGGTACTCCAAGCAATGGTTTATCTCAAAAAGGATTGAACTTATGCATAACGCTAAAGGTAAAAGGCAATGTATGGATACATGACTAGACTCTCATCTACCCAAATATACTAACAATGATCCTAATCCTTTTCTCATTCATTTTCTTTTTCAAGCCCACTCACCCTCTAGAGACTACCCAAATCAACCAAGGCAAGACGCCAAGCATAACCCACATAAACACCATCATTCAATTTCATCATAGGGAAACATCTTCAACCTTTCTTATAGCTAGTGGTATGGCCATATATATATATATATTTTCTTTATGCACTTGGCCTTTTGGCTCTTTTCTTAGATTTTTTTTTTTTCTTTTGAGAGCTATCTCCCTTTTTTTCAACTTGAGCTTTTATTTGAAGCAATTCAAGACCAACCACTTAAAAGTATGTATCCCTTTTATTCAAACTCCAAACACCAACTTCTTTTCAAACCCGAAACAAGTAAACATTTTCAACAACACCCGTTAATCCCCACCCCAAATCAAGCCTAAAACTTGCTTCTCTATGCAAAGCTAGCATCAATGTGAAAGCCTAACATGTCGCCCTAAACCTAACACTTTATGCTAAGTTCAACCAAAAATTTAAGGCCTCACAATATCACACACAAAATTTGGCTTGAAAGGAGGGTAAGGGTTAAGGTAAGATGTTCTATTTAGGCTTACAAAGAGTGGTGAAGGAAATAAGAAAGCCTAAATATGTATATGTGATCCATGTATTCTTTTTCAAATGCACAAGTATGATAATTCACAATTCATGTTAAGGTTTCACTTGATAGGAAAGGATTCAATTCAAGTTTGTTCCAACC
The DNA here is from genome assembly GCA_020283515.1 of Alliaria petiolata. Classification (NCBI taxonomy): domain Eukaryota; kingdom Viridiplantae; phylum Streptophyta; class Magnoliopsida; order Brassicales; family Brassicaceae; genus Alliaria; species Alliaria petiolata. Next base: position 329,631,836 of record JAHZTW010000001.1, on the reverse strand, counting down.
TTAAGCCAAGAAAATCAAGACAAATGGTCCAAATATGGTTAGAACTTACTTTCAAAGTTTTTATAAAGCATCAAAGAACTACTAACTAAGGCCTTGAACCAATTCATGAGCTTAAAACACTTAACAAGGAATGTTTTTTTTTATATCCTTGCCCCCTATGCAAATGCAAGCAACCTAAATGATAAAAATTCTAGACTCAATCCTAAAATGGTTTTCAATGCTAATGCAAGATACATGAATTTTTTTTCGAAATTTTCAAAAAATTTCTGATTTCTTTGTATTTTCTATGCACTTAGATGGATGCATGAAGACTCAAGGATGTGAACACAAAATAAGATTCAAATAAAAAAAGGTCAAAGCACACATTCTCCCCTAAACTTGAATGACACCGTCTCGGTGTCAAACAAATTCAAGAGGAGACCAAAATCCAAAAAGCAGAAATTAAAAATGCATGATATATACAAAGGTTTGAGTTTTTGGTACCTTGGAGCTAGGCATGGCCGGAACTTGATGTTGCTCCGGTCCTCCTGCTCTTTCTTGGAGTGTCTTGAAGTATCCCCTTGTACTTTCTCTTGCTTGTGCCTTGGTGTAGAGAAAGACATCCAGATTGATTACCATCTTGAGGCTCGCAGATCTCGACACCTCCGGTTGAGTGTCTCCTCACCGTCTCACCCACTTGCTCAACCTCATTACCCAAAGTCATCTCTGATGAGCTTCCTTGTTGAAGGACTTTGATCTTCTTTGCTAGCTTCTTGATCATCTTGCCTTGCCACTTGTTAACCTTGCGTTGAATCTCAACAACCGAGGCAAGGAATTTCTCAGCCTTTATTCGTGGCTCATAGTCCAGCTTGGGGAGATCAAAGCTTGGGGGCATCTCAGCATCTGTAGGAGGAGATTCTGAGGGTGAACGAGGGAGTTGAGATGGAGCTGATGTGTCTCCAAGAGGCGCAAAGCACTCTTCATCGCTCGGTAAGAACTCTATTGTGCCGATGCTTTGTAGGTGCGTTTCTTGTGGATTGGGCAGTATGCAAACTTTCTTCTCATGGTTCTGGTTGTAGACCAAGTAAGCATAGTAGCCTGGATCCGGAGTATATCCCAAGGAATCGGTGTGGCTCATGTAGGTTTGATCCATGTACGCACGCTCCACACAAGGCTCAAAATCTGCAAGGGGCACTCCCGCTTGTGGAACAATTACGTGAGGAAACCTCCTATGAGTGCAGAGCTTGCCTTACATCTGATTGCCCAAGCCTTGTATTTGACCAAAGAAGAAGCCAAGATGCTGCCGTAGTTGACGTCTTCTCCAAGATCATCTTCCATTGGGTTCTCATTCGCCTCACTATCGCATACAATCTTCTCGTTCTTGGTCACTGTTGGGGTTGTTGACCTGCCATTGAATGTGTTGGCCAGCAGCTTGAGGGTGTACCTGATATCTCCGTAAATTGCATGTTTTTAGTACATGTTTCATGATAGTTAGGACTTCATTCTTGCACTTTAGTCTTAGTTTTCATCACGTCTTAACTCATGTTAGGATAGATGCATTAGGTTAGGTTTCTGCATAGTCTTGCATGTTTGGAGTGTTTTCTCAAGTGTTTAGGATGGTCCGAAGAAGAGACCAAGGAAAGAGATCTCGGATGGAGGACAAGTGAGCAATATCAAGCATGGATCACGACCTCGTAGCCGATGTGGACAAGGGCAAGATGAACCTCGACAAGTAGCAGCGGCTTGATCCCGAAAGAGCCACCTCGGAGAGAAGATCCAGCAAGAGGATTGAATGAAGACGGATATCGGAGCAAGGAAATGGGAAGCACCCGATTCAAGCTACAAGGAAGTCAAGCCTTCACGACATGATCCCGAAACACTTGCCCGATATGGAGCCTGCCCGAAGATTCAGAAGAGTTAGCGTTTCGGCTTGCTCACCACGACTTAAACCCGAAACGCTAAAAGCCAAAATAGTACCATTTCGGGAAAGTGGTCCCAACGTTTTAGGTTTTTCCTCTTTTATGTATAAATACTCTCTCCACTCTTATCCTTATCATCACGCTTGCTTATTTTACTTTTCTGTCTTCTCTTTCAAACCGAGAACTATTTTGTATTTTCACCATTGAAGCTTGTTTCAAAGCTTTGATTTTTATGCAATCTTGAAGTTTTAAGTATTATTGCTTAGTGTATTTCAAGAAAGCTTCTTCCTTTTCTTATTTTCGACTATCTTGCAAGCCATGAGTCACCTTCTTATCCTTATGGATCTTGAGGTTTCTCAAATGGTGAGTGAGTAGTCTACATCGGTTTTGGGATGAGGGTAGGGAAAATGAGTTAAGATTCGATTCTTTGACGCAGATCTATGCTTAATCCATCTTAATCCTTTCTTATTTGATACTGTTAATGCTTAGTCATCTTCGCTATTTGACCTTTGCCAATGAGCTTCTTCAAACAAACGCCATGTTTGAATGTTTGCAAGGACCAATCTCATAAGAGATTCGCTCATCCTAGCCTAAGGTATTAGATGCCTAGGGAGCGTTTTGGCTTTAGTAGAGTTGTTTATTCAAGCTTGCTGCTTTCATGGATCACTACGTGATATCGAGGTTAGGTCGTGAGACGGCAAAGAGACTTATACCACGAGAGTGGGTTCGTCCAGATCCTGAACTCTACGCTAAAGGATTAGCCTCATAGGAAGTAATCTAACGTCAAAGGAAAGATCTTTAACGCATTAGACCCGAAAAACCCCTTGTCCCTTGAACCGATTCTTACTTTCCCTAGCAAGTTCGTTTCTTTAGCTACAATATCTTCAATTCCTTAGCAATATTAGTTTCAATACCTGTCTTTCTGTTTTTGTCATAATATTGGTGATAAATCCTTGTCATTTCAACCATTTAATTTCACTTAGCTTGTAAAAGAATACCATAAATGCAGTACCTTGAATTCTCCCATCGGATTGATAAGACCCATAACCTATGCTACATTCGGTTATAAGTAGTGGGTCATTGACTGAGTAGAACCCATAGAAAAGCCTACTTATCAATTGGCGCCGTTGCCGGTTTGGGAGATATTTTATTATTGCATTTCCGATTCTTAGCAAGACTAAAACTTTACTTTCTTTTTCGACTCTAACTACGTTCCTTGAGACTTTTTCGCAGGTTCCTATAACAAAAAGTTCAGATGGATGACACGCACCATCCCCAAGAAGGAATGAATGACGCACAACGGGAACAAGCCGATATACCACGAAACCAACGTCTCATCGGCGAATGTGACTCCCCACCAATTATAGAACACGAATCGGTATTACCCTCAAGTGATGCTAGATACGAGATAAAAAGTAGTATGCTTGCCATGGTCCGGAAAAACAAATATCAGGGTGAAGCCGTGGAAGACCCCCTGGATCACCTCGATGATTTTGAGAAGATTTGTTCTTTGACAAAACAAGAAGGAATCTCCGAAGACGGATTCAAGCTACGCCTTTTTCCATTTTCCCTGGGAAGCAGAGCTCACCAATGGGAAAAGACTCTCAAACCCGGATCTATAACAACGTGGGACGAATGCAAGCGAGCCTTCCTCAAGAAATTCTTTTCGCCGTCAAGAACAGCGAAGTTGAGATTGGACATCTCTACGTTCACCCAAGCAGAAGATGAGCGATTCAGTGAGGCTTGGGAATGTCTAAAAGGGTACACATTAAAATTTCCCCATCATGGTTACTCAAGCTCCTCATTACTCAGTATTCTCTATAGAGTTGTGTCAAAGAAATATAAGGATCAGCTGTATACTGCAAGCAATGGCATCTTCCTCGGCCAAGACGTGGATGATGGAATGAACCTCGTTGAGAATATGGCTACAAGTGATGGTAATTACGAGGACGACATTGACAACAACACAACTGAGCTAAATAATCAGAGAGAAAATGAGGTTATGCAACTACAAGCTCGTTTGGATGCTTTACTAAAAGGTCAACAAGTCCAAGACACTAAGATAGCGAGTATCGGGGTAGTCTCGACGGACAGTAGCCGATATGGAGACACAGTCATCACCAACGACCACAGACAGTACGACGACACAACAACTCCAGCTACACATCCTCAACTAGGTACTCAGTACAATGCTAATGCATATACACAGCAGGCTTTCCATCCTCCCCATTATCACCCTCAACAACAACAATATCAACCTCCATACCTGCCACTACCTTATGGATATTATGGCTTCTACCCACAACAACCGCAAGATTATGATATCAAGAATCTCCTAACTCAGCTGGTTCAGAGTCACTGCAGTAGCAACCAAGATATTAAATCAATCAATTCAAGGTTGGACAAGCAGGAAGAACATACACGGCTAATACAACAACCAATGCACTATGAAACCGCTCCACAACCAGCCTGCGTCAATGCCATCACTCTACGAAGTGGAAAGATTCTATCACCAAAGGACAAACCTGAGCAAATCAGCGAGGACGATAACGACCTAGTGGGGGGGATAGCTTTGAAAAACCGGAAGTTAACAACGAGGTAGAAGAAGTTCAAGAAAGTGTTGAAGATCAGCTCTTCACCAAAATCAGAGAACAGAATATCGGGATTAAGCCGACACCTACGACTCGTTTTGAGAAACCCAAAGAGCCACGGTTTGTGCCTCCCGCATACAAACCTCCTTACCCGTTTCCAGGAAGATTCATGAAAGAACTCCTCGAGAAATACAGAGCTCAGTTTGCAGAGCATTTGAAGAAAGTGGAACTCACCATGCCCCTCATGGATGCTTTGACATTGGTACCGCCATACCAAAAATTCATAAAAGATGCAATCTTGGCAAGAACGAAAGAACTCCAAGGCATGATGGTAATGACAGAAGAGTGTAGCGCCATTATCCAGAAGAAGGTAGTGCCGAACAAGCTAGACGATCCGGGATGCTTCACTCTCCCATGTTCAATTGGTCCTCTCACGTTCATCAATTGCTTTTGCGATCTAGGGGCGAGTGTGAGCCTCATGCAACTGTCAATAGCCAAACGACTGGGTTTCACATCATACAAGCCGAGCAGAATATCTCTGATATTGGCGGACCGATCTGTATGGTTGCTCAAGGGACTGCTCGAAGACGTTCCCATCCGGATTGGTGATATCGAGGTACCAACCGATTTTGTGGTGCTCGAAATGGACGAAGAACCGCGAGATCCTCTTATTCTTGGGAGACCTTTTCTAGCCACGACAGGGGCAGTAATTGATGTGAAGAAAGGTAAGATTAAGCTCAATCTTGGAAAGGATATCATTCTCAAGTTCGACATAAAAGAGGTCATGAAGAAACCTACTATAGGAGGAAAAGTCTTCTGGGTGGATGCAATGGATAGGCTAAATGATGAACTTTTTGAGGAACTTTCATTGAAAGACCCCTTGCCGGTTGCCTTGACAAAGAAAAAAAAGCAGCACGGACACGTGGAGCAAGAAAGCGAAGTCTATGTCATGCATCTGGACGCAAGAAAAGCCATTGTAGATGATGATTATCCAGAAGACCTAGAGCATGGAAGGCATAAAATCGCCAGGAAAAAAAAAGAAGGAGCATATTGAGGTCAAGCCGATTTGAGTACAACGAGCTCGGGCGATCAAAGCATACGCGAGGATTGGAGCGAACTTGATGCTCCGAAACTTGAGCTCAAACCACTACCAGATGGGCTAAGGTATTGTTAATGAGGATCTAAATGATGATGAGTTAAATTCACTCCTAAAGGAGTTGAGAAAGTATAGGAGAGCCCTCGGGTACTCACTAAGTGACATCAAGGGTCTCTCTCCTACACTTTGCACTCATAGGATTCACTTAGTGGATGAAAACACTTCCTCTATTGAACACCAAAGGCGTTTAAACCCAAATTTAAAGGAAGTGGTCAAGAAAGAATTTTTAAAACTTTTAGAAGCTGGCGTTATATACCCCATAAGTGATAGTACTTGGGTATCTCCTGTTCATGTGGTACCTACGAAAGGGGGTATCACTGTCGTAAAAAATGAAAAGGAGGAATTGATCCCTACTAGGACCATAACCGGTCATAGGATGTGCATTGATTATAGAAAACTTAATTCATCCACTAGAAAAGATCATTTCCCCTCCCTTTTATCGACCAAATGCTGGAGAGGCTAGCTAACCACCCATACTACTGCTTTCTGGATGGCTATAGCGGCTTCTTCCAGATACCGATTCACCCAAACGACCAAGAGAAAACCACATTCACATGCCCGTATGGTACCTTTGCATATCGAAGGATGCCATTTGGGTTATGTAATGCACTAGAAAGATTTCAAAGATGTATGATGTCTATTTTTTCTGACCTTATAGACGAAATGGTAGAAGTATTTATGGACGATTTCACTGTGTATGGTTGCTCTTTTGCTGTTTGTTTGTCGAATTTGTGCAGGGTCCTTAACCGATGTGAAGAGACAAACTTGGTATTGAATTGGGAGAAATGCCATTTCATGGTCAGAGAAGGGATAGTGCTTGGTCACAGAATATCGGGGAGAGGTATCGAGATTGATAAGGCGAAAATAGAGGTCATGGTGCATTTGAAGCCACTTACTACAGTGAAAGAAATCCGTAGCTTCCTTGGGCATGCAAGCTTGTACAGGAGGTTCATCCGTGATTTCTCCAAGATCGCTAGGCCAGTCACAAGGCTATTATGCAAAGAAGCCGAGTTTATCTTCGATGAAGATTGCCTCCAAGCGTTCAACACAATCAAGGACGCACTCGTGAGTGCCCCCATAGTCCAAGCTCCTGATTGGGACCTTCCATTCGAGATTATGTGCGATGCGAGCGATTAAGCCGTGGGAGCTGTTCTCGGGCAAAGGAAAGACAGGAAGTTACACATGATCTACTACGCAAGCCGGACGCTAGACGATACCCAAGTGAACTACGCCACGACCGAGAAAGAGTTATTGGCAGTTGTGTTTGCCTTTGAGAAATTCAGGAGCTACTTGGTGGGATCAAAAGTGATTGTTTACGCGGATCATGCTGCCCTAAGGTACATCTATGCGAAAAAGGACACCAAGCCGAGACTGTTAAGGTGGATTCTCTTGCTACAAGAGTTTGATATGAAGATCCTAGACAAAAGGGGAGTAGAGAATGGTGTAGCCGATCACCTGTCCCGGATGAAGATAGATGTTTTGTTTCCTATCAATGATGCCTTACCGGAGGAACAACTCATGATAGTGGATGTTCTTGGGGGAATGTATCAAGTGAATCAAAGTCTAGAAACGGTAGCCAGCATGGAAGAAAACACCATTCCTTGGTACGCAGATTACATCAATTACTTGGTAAGCGGAGATGTGCCAAAAGACCTTGATGTTTACCGAAGAAAGAAGTTTTTCAAAGAAATTAACTACTTCTTCTATGACGAGCCATAACTTTTCAAAAGAGTGATAGATGGGGTCTACAGAAGGTGTGTATCAAAGGGAGAGCGAAAGGAATCATGTTCCATTGCCACGGTTCAGCCTATGGTGGTCACTTTGCCACGTTTAAAACCGCAACAAAGATCATACACGCAGGATTCTGGTGGCCAAGTTTATTCAGAGACACTCACGAATATGTCTCCTCTTGGGAAGCGTGCCAAAGAAAGGGGAACATCAGTAAGCGAGACGAAATGCCGCAGAGCCCGATATTAGAAGTCGATATCTTTGACGTTTGGGGGATAGACTTCATGGGACCATTTCCGTCCTCTTACAGGAATAAGTATATACTAGTCGCGGTTGATTACGTCTCAAAATGGGTGGAAGCAGTTGCCAGTCCTACCAATGATGTAAAGTTGGTACTAAAACTATTCAAGTCGACCATCTTCCCAAGATACGGGATTCCAAGAGTAGTGATAAGTGACGGTGGTAGTCATTTTATCAACAAGCTGTTCGAAAACCTCCTGAAGAAGCACGGGGTCAAGCATAAGGTAGCTACACCATACCATCCGCAAACAAATGGGCAAGTCGAGGTATCCATTCGCGAGATTAAGGCGATATTGGAAAAAATGGTTGGAGTAACAAGAAAAGACTGGTCAGCCAAATTGGATGACGCTCTGTGGGCATACCGAACTGCTTTCAAAACGCCAATAGGAAGATCTCCATACGCACTTCTATATGGCAAGGCATGTCACTTGCTCGTGGAACTTGAGTACAAGGATCTATGGGCCATCAAACTTTTGAATTTTGACATCAAGACAGCTCAAGAGAAGAGGCTAGTAAACCTACACGAGCTAGAAGAAATCCGTTTAGAGGCATTCGAGAGCTCGCGGATCTACAAGGAGAAAACAAAAGTCCTCCATGATAAGAAAATCAAACCGAAAGAGTTCGCACCAGGGAATCAAGTGCTGCTGTACAACTCAAGACTGAGACTGTTCCCTGGGAAGTTAAAATCGCGATGGTCCGGACCATACATGATCAAAAAAGTATTGCCGTACGGAGCTGTGACATTGGTTGGAAAGGATGAAGCGGATTACACAGTAAACGGGCCTAGACTGAAGCCGTATTTGGGGAATGAAGAATACCAAGTTTTATAGGCAACCGTGGTCCGTCTTCAAGACCCCAACAAGGCCTAAACGACTTTGAAAAGTCAAGCTAAGAGACTTTAAACAAAGCGCTCTTGGGAGGCACCCCAAGCTTATCCTTTTACCTTATTTTGCTGTTTTTCCCTTTACTTTGCAATTCGCAGGAATAATTACTAGTAGAATCGGCTATTTAGATATCAGGACACGAGATATCGGGGAACCATAACGGGAAGAGAACTGGGAAAACTGGTGATTACGGGCATGAAACCCGTATACCGGCTAATGTGGATGACGAACCGTCAGATATCGGGTGGAAGCCACAGTCTAAAGCCGATATGGAAATACGACCTGGCTAGTACAAACGGGTTTACCCCGTAACGAACTAAGCGACATAACCAGAGGTATCACTCCAAACTCTGTATAAAATTCTGGCATCCATTAGGATTGTATTCTTCCTCTCTTCTATCACACCGGGACTGTGTGATTTAAGTTTGGGGGAGTACGTAGTTATGCATCATTTTAGATTGACCATTAAATTCGTAAAACTTGCATAGAAATACACAAAAAAAAATTTGAAAAATTTATTCCACAAAAATATTCATTTAGTTGCATCTTCATTTTACGATCGAGTCTAGATGCATCCATATAGGATTCATAAGCATTTGCATAAGGTGTTAAGTATAGTGAATCCTTGTAAATAGCCATTTTTAAGTCATGAATTCAATGCCTTAGTTCTTGTTTTTTTGATGCATTTTGAATTAGACTTAGCTTAAGGTAGCACCACATTTGGAATTTGTCTTGTGAAATTCGGTTTTGACTTGATGCATTGCGACTTGAACCATTTCCCTAATGAACTTGAATCGTTAATTTGAAAATTTTAATTATCTCGTTCATGTTTGTCAAATAACTCATGGATTTCACTTGGACTTTCTTTTCCTTTTTACCACTCTTCTGCTAGTCCAAGTACCAGACCACACCCAAAGCCTTAACCTTTGTTTCAAAGCCATAAACACTTTTGAGAGAGCATGTGAGGCCTTTGCACCATTTTCGAATCTTCTTAGGCAAAAAGTGTTGGGTTTAGGCCGACAAGGTTAGATTTCCATGTTGACGTTGGCTCCTATCTCGAGTCAACACTAGGATAGGTGGTTTAGACACTGAAATCGGCTTGATACCGAAATTTTAAACCGATATTGCTGGTTAGACTAGGAAAAGGGGGTGGGTTCCGATTGGTGATACATTTACAAGAAAAAGAAAGAAAAGAAAACCACTGAGTCAGACTGGGACATGTATAAGGGAGATGGCAGCTCCAAAAAGGCTTGAAAACAAAAGAGCAAAAAAAAAGCGATTCCAAAAGAAAGCAAAAGAAGCACAAAAACACCAAAGGTGAAACACAAAGGAACGCAACAAAGAAGCCAGGAAGCCGAAACCGATCTCCAACAAAGAAGAAGTCCTCCGAAATGACGAGGAAAGGTAATAGCGAGAAGCCATAACGGGAATAAGGCGAAATGCCAAAAAGAAGGGTAGCTTAGGAGGGAGCAATATAGACTAGGGTAGGAAACGAAATAGATGTTCTGGGTAGATGGTAGTCTAGCCTTGTATACATCCATTGGTTTTTACCCTTAGCATTTTGCATTAAGAAGGTTCCTTTCAAGAGTGATCCCATTAAACACTTAACCCGTTCGCACTACGAGTTCATACTTAGCTCGTGACCTTACCCTGAGCCAAATGAGTTAATTGACAAGCATGAATGAGATCCACATTTTAAATTTCATAATGAATGTGAAAGGGAATTGGGAAATTGAATGTGCATCTAAGTTGAGATTGATTTTGCTTGATTATTGTGATGAATGTGGCTAAAGCTTTCTGGATAGGTAGAATTCGACTTGCATCCTAGAAACTTGAACTTAGACATTAAGTTGATTTCCTTTAAATGGCGTTTTGGATTCAGACTTACACCTTTTATATTAAAACCTCACCCCTCCGGTTGGCTTTTGCTTGAGGACAAGCAAAAAGGCAAGTTTGAGGGTGTTGATATCTCTGTAAATTGCATGTTTTTAGTACATGTTTCATGATAGTTAGGACTTCATTCTTTCACTTTAGTCTTATTTTTCATCTCATCTTCACTCATGTTAGGATAGATGCATTAGGTTAGGTTTCTGCATAGTCTTGCATGTTTGGAGTGTTTTCTCAGGTGTTTAGGATGGTCCGAAGAAGAGACCAAGGAAAGAGATCTCGGATGGAGGACAAGTGAGCAATATCGAGCATGGATCACGACCTCGTAGCCGATGCGTACAAGAGCAAGATGAACCTCGACAAGTAGCAGCGGCTTGATCCCGAAAGAGCCACCTCGGAGCGAAGATCCAGCAAGAGGATTGAATGAAGACGGATATCGGAGCAAGGAAACGGGAAGCACCCGATTCAAGT
>JAHZTW010000001.1:329601653-329620108 GCA_020283515.1 Alliaria petiolata | reverse complement strand
CCAGATCCTGAACTCTACGCTAAAGGATTAGCCTCATAGGAAGTAATCTAACGTCAAAGGAAAGATCTTTAACGCATTAGACCCGAAAAACCCCTTGTCCCTTGAACCGATTCTTACTTTTCCTAGCAAGTTCGTTTCTTTAGCTACAATATCTTCAATTCCTTAGCAATATTAGTTTCAATACCTGTCTTTCTGTTTTTTTCATAATATTGGTGATAAATCCTTGTCATTTCAACCATTTAATTTCACTTAGCTTGTAAAAGAATACCATAGATGCAGTACCTTGAATTCTCCCATCGGATTGATAAGACCCATAACCTATGCTACATTCGGTTATAAGTAGTGGGTCATTGACTGAGTAGAACCCATACAAAAGCCTACTTATCAGTACCTTAGCAAAGGATTTCGTACCTTCTTGATCTCGGCGGTATTGGCCTTGTAGTCTCCATCGCTAACCACGTCCCATAGAGCATTCGCGGATTTGAACTGTGGAAACTCCACCAGCGTAGCTGCAGCACTGAGGCCACAAGCTTGGCATAGCTCAGGGACGGAGAGGTGGTATACTTGTTTTCTGATCTTGAACGTGACATGACCCTCGGATGGAGTTTGGATGCTTGGATCTTCATATGAGAAGTCCAAGGTGGAGAGAAAATCAAGCGTGGCCTCGGGGAAAGTTGGGCAATCCATCCGTGATAGGCAAGCAAGGCCCATGCCTCTGAGCAACTCATCAAACTCCTCCAACAATCCCAGCCTTTGCAAGAGATCCCTACTTGCAAACTTTGTAGGCTCAAACCGCAACCTCTCTAGCCTCTTCTTTGTTTTCTCTCTTCCTTACTCCACTTGACCCTTTCTTCCACCACTTGCTGTGTTTCCTCTTGAGTTTCCAAATCTCTGCTTCTCTTCTTGGTTGCCATGGTACCTGAAATTCAAATTCTCTAGGAGAAGGTGAGTATAGGTGGCACTTAAGAGAGAAAAATATGCTCAAGAGACAAAATCTTTAAACTCTAATGCATATAAGCCCTAGATTTTTGGGGATTGTTTCGAATATATCAATAAATAGAAGAGGAAAATCTCTTGAGATAAGACTAAATCAAGAAATTTTCCTAATACTTAGATATTTCTAAAAATTAATCATAATCCCTATCAAATAGCATCTAATCCATTCAATAAAAAGGAAATATTTGAAAATTCGAATATACAATTCAAAAAACTTGAAATACCTTTGAAACAAGATGGATGCTAGATGATTTCTCTTTTGAAAAACCGAAACTCACACTCTTTTGCTAAAAATATGTTTGTTTGCAAATGAATAAAGAGTGTGGAGATAAGGTCTTATAAAAAAAAAAAAAACTTGGGCTTATGCATGCAAGTGGCTTTGAAAGTTGTGGTCAAGGCACATTTTTCGTGGTCAAAGATGTCAGCCTTGACCAAAATTCAAATTCAAAATGAGAGGGAAAGAGAAAAAAGGGGGGAAATTTAAAACAACTTTGGCATGAGATCGAGGCAAACCGGTCGATCTTGAGCTCGATCTCATGCTCGTTTTGTCCGTGATCGAGTGGCTTGCTCGATTGGAGGCTCGATCTGGTTTGAATCGAGCCTTAGATCGGGTATCCTCCTCGTTTCAGGATTCCTCATGGTTGTGGTCATACTTCGTAGATCGAGCTCCCTGATCGATCTGGAGGTCGTTTTGGTGGAGATCGAGTGATATGGTCGATCCAGCTATCGATCTAATTCCTCAGATCGAGTGAGCTCGGTCGATCCACACTCCGTTTGCAATGCAAGTTAAACACATGGGTGGGTCATCCTCTCGAAATTGATAACAGATTTTTCTTGGTGTTAACAAAGCCTTTAGCATGCTCATGTCATTGCAATACTTAAGGCTCAATCCAACTTGGGAAGTTTGAAGGAATACTAAGAATACAAAAGCTATAAGTAAATCTAAGTGAAATCCGGATAAATTGGGTGAACAAATGAAAATAAACTATTTGAGACGATCTACTGGACTTGGAAATAATTTTAAAATCCCGACTGATATGTTAAACAACTAGAAAGCCACTTTCAAAGATTTAAAAAGCTCGACTACTAATTTTAGGAAATGCAAATCTAAAAGCGGACAAAACAGGAAAATTGCTAAAGACTCAAAATGAATTTTTAAAACTAGAAATAAAAATCTAATGACTCCTAAATTCTACCAGGGTGCGAAATATGCTACTAGGGAATTTCTAAAATACTAATAAGACTAAGAGCACAACTTTATAAATTTATAACAGCCTTAAAGCAAGAAATAAGCAACTAGGTGTATTTAAGCTAAAGTTTGAAACTTTAAACTAAAGAAAGGTGATTTTTAGGTTTTCAAATGCTAAAGATGTATTCACGGGTTGGGGATCATGTTTAAGAGGTTCAAGATTTAAACTTTGGTTCTTAAAAACATAGATCTACACATTTTGTGCTTTCTCTAAGCCTTGAGAAGCTAAACTAGATTCATCCATGGTTTGTGGTATGAATCCTTTCTTCACCCCTTCCTCCTAACCCATGGTTCGTGGTGGAAAGAAAAAGTGAAGAACATGAAGCATGTATCTCAAAACGTGGCCTTACTAATCCCCCTCACATCCATGGCGTTTGGGAAGGGTTGGATTAGTATCTTGGATTTGGTTTTAAGGGATTCCCTAAATCTTTCTAGGACAAGAAAATCCCTGAGAACAAAGAGGTCTTTCTCAAGATCCTCTAAGCATTAAACGCCCAAATCCAAGAAGAGAATGTATTAAGAGCAAGAAAAGACCAAAGCTTAAACCTTTTAACCCTCTTAATCACCTCAAACCGTGAAACATTGAGAGACTACTCACTCCTCATGTTTGAATCACTCATAAACACTGGTTTTGAGAGATTCAACATGTTCGGTTTGAGCTGAGAAAGAGATTAAGCTAATGATAAACAAGATTAAAAGAAGTACTTAGATTAAAAATGCAAACTTAAGGTTTTTCAAAGATGAAAAGCTTCAAAACATAAAAATGGCGTTCTTGCCTAAAAGAAGCAGAGACAAAACGAAAAACTAGGATAAGGATGTGATGTCTGGTCAAAATTAGGTCTAAGGCCTTTTATACAAAAGAGGAAATGGTCCCCCACAAGACTCCAAAAATGAGCTGTCGGATAAGGTTAGAGATCGACTAGTGTAGTCGATCTCTCTCTCGATCGTGCGCATGGAACGTCCTCTTTTGCTCTATCGTCAGCTCGATCAAGTCGGATGGATCGAGTGCTTCTCTCGATCGTCTTGTCGATCCTTTGGTGATCGAGTCGTGAAATCGATCTTCCTCTCGTTCTTCCTGGGCTTAAGTCCCATGTCCGTACACTTGCTTGATCGGGCTAGTCGATCTTGACCTCGATCGTCTTAATTGGAACGACCTGAGTGTCTCGATCTTCTGGTCGATCTCATCTTGATCGACCTGCCTAGCTCGATCTCTACCTCGATCTCGGTTCCTTTGTACCATGGCGGAGTTTCTCCAAGTGTCCATGAGCTCCTCTTTGATCCTTAGCATGTCCACGCACCCTCCATAGCTCCAGTGCATCCAAAACAGCCTGAATATGTTGCAAGAATGCAAGAAACATGCAAATGCTAATGCAAACATGTCTAAATCTTAAAATGGGACAAAAGCTACAAAAAGTCTAAGTATAACTGCAATATGAATATAATTATGTCCTAAATGCAAGCTAAATGTATGAAATATATGAGTACATCAACTCCCCCAAACTTGCCTTTTGCTTGACCTCAAGCAAATTAAAGACAAATTAGGAGAAGTGGTTTGAAGGTGGGAGCTCAATTTCCAAGATAGTTAACAATGATAATCAACTCAACATCCTAGTTCTTAATTCTAGAATGCATGTGAATACTTCCTACTCCAAAAGAGTTAGCGATGCCCATCTCAACATTCAAGTGCACTAAGAATTCAATTAAAACAAGTCTCCCTATCAAACCAACTCTTTAACATTCATTAAGTGTGAAACCGTGAATCATGACATTGCAAGCCAAGTAAATTCATTTGGCTAAGGGACTGGGTTTTGAGATAAAAATGATCTCAATTCATCCGGTTTTGCATTTAAGAAAGATTGAACCATATGCATAATGCTAAAGGTAAGAAACAAGTGATGCATACAAGCAAAGATTTTCATCTACCCGAAATGCTATCAATGATCCTATACCCCTCTCATTCATTTTTTTAGCTCACTCAACCTTCTAGAATCTACCCTCTTTCTCAAGGCTTTTCGTGCCTTGCTAAATCCTTTGAATTTCAACCACATTTCTTCTTTTTAAAGCTCTAAGGGGGAACTTCTTCAATCTAATTATTTTCAGTGAATGGAGTAGCCTATTCTTATCAACTTAGCTCTTCTTTGATCTCTAGGCAGTCTTACATATTTTTTTTTTCTTTTCCTTGGCCATTTTCGGCTTTTTTGATTCCTCAAGACCACCTAGCAAATTTTTTATTTTTTTTACTAGAGCTATTCTTTTTAAACTCAAGACTCTCCATTTCAAACCATTCTTCCCCTTATGTTTCACCAAACCCCTTCATTCATCACTTCTTCCTTTTCACACTTTTCCACCAAATACCATAATATACCACGGCTAAACCCCCAAATCCTAAGCCCTAAGCTAGCCCCAAAATACAATGCTAGAATCTACATGAAAACCTATACTTGTCGTTCCAAACCTAACACTTTATGCTAGGTTCAATCGAAATAAAGGCCTCACAATCACACGCAATCAATTGGCTTCAAAGGAGATTGGTTATGGTAGGGGTGCTACTTGAGCTAGCAAAAGGGTGGCAAAGTGGATAATAAAGCTCAAGTATTTTGATCCATGAATTTACTTTCAATGCAAGCATGATAATTAAATGTCAAAATTCGGTTTAAGTGAGTAGAGTTGGCTATCAATTTCAAGACCCATCTCAACCAAAAACTAGTGACAAATGAGGTGGTCCAAGCATGGTTCTTCCTTACTTTCAAATTTATTCACAAGCATTAGAGAACTACTAACTAGGGTGTTGAATTGATTACAAGAGTTAAAAATCTACAGGGATAAGCTCATCATTGCTCCCAATGCATATGCAAACAACCTAAATGAGAAAAAATTCTAAACTCAATTCTAAAATGTTTTAAGATGCAAATGCAAGCTACATGAATTTTTTTGAAATTTTTGAAAAATGTTTCTGATTTTTTTGTATTTTCTATGCACTTAAATGAAGACTCAAGGATGCAAAATAGAAAAGAAGATTCAAATAAAACATGTCAAAGCATACTCTCCCCCAAACTTGAATGACAATGTCTCGGTGTCACACAAGTCTAAGAGAGAGCCAAAAATCGAAAGTAAAAACTGAAAAGAAGATAAAAATGTGTGGTATGTACAAGGGTTGTTGTTGTCTTGGTACCTCAATCCTGCGAAGTGGAGGAGGAGGTTGGTGAGGATGAGTCTATGGAGATGGGGATCGTTGCTGTGCTTCCAAATACCATGTAGCACGCATCATCCAGTGGCAAGAACTCGAGTCCTTCAATGCAATTGATCAACACACCGTAGGGGTTTGGGAGAATGTAAGCTTTCTGCTCGTTTTGCTTATGCTTGAAGTAGTAAGCAAATGTGTTTGGGGCAGGTGGGGGTCCGAAGAAGTCCTTCGCAAGCATGTAGTCGTGGTCTATATAAGCTATATTCGTGCATGCTTGAAAGAATGTAAGGTCCACTCCCGCTTTCTCAAAGAGGGGGGTTAGAAACCCTCCTATGGAGATAGGGCATGACCTCGATCTTCGGACCATCCTCTTGTAATTGACCAAGGCAGCAGCTAGGATGCATCCGTAGTTAACATCTTCCCCAAAGTTGTCATCCACCGGGTCTTCCTCATTAGCTGTGAGCCATCCCTCATCCCACAAAACTTCCTTTAAGCCTTCGAATAGAAAGCTCAGCTCGTTCCCTCCTATGGTTGAATCTGATGTCTTCCCCGCAATGGTGTTAGCAAGGAGTTGCAATGTGTACCGTAGCAAAAGATTCCTAGCCTCTTCAATCTTGGGCTCGTCGCTCTCTGAGGTGCCTTCACCAATCAAATCCCACAATGCCTTTGCCGATTTAAACTGTGGGAACTCGACTAGAGGGGCCACGGCATTGAACTGGTATTCCTCGCATATGTCATCCGTGGTCAGGTTGAAACACATTCCCCCAGACTTTGAATGTCATGCGCCCGGTTGATAGTGTTGGTGCTCTCGGATTGTCGTAGGAGAATTCCATTGTGGATATGAAGTGCAATGTCACCTCCAGATAAGTTGGACAATCCAAGGTTGCTAGCATGCCAAGCTCCATATTGCCAAGCAGCTCATCAAAGGAACCAAGCAGTCCGACCTCTCCCAAGAAGGTTCGGCTTGCAAACCTTGTAGGCTCAATGCTTCTATTCTTGAGCCTCATGCGAGTCCTTCTTTCCACTTCAGTCCATACCAGCAGCCCAGCTTGTGGAGAGTATCCAAACCTCGATGCCATTGTACCTGAAATGAAAGAGCTCGCAAGAAAAATGAGGATATAGCAATTTGCCAAAGGATCAAGGTAAGCTAGGTGATCAAGGACTTAAACTTTATGCAATAATTCCAAAAATTTTGGGATTAATTCAAAAGATATCTTTAGATCTAGAGGAGGTTTTGTAATAATTTAGAAGATTTCAGAATATTTCCCCCAATCTTAGATATTTCTAAAAATTAAAAACATAAACCCCAAATCAAATAACTCCTATCTTTTTGAATGGAAAGGAAATTCTTGAAAATTCAAATATACTATTAAAAAATTCAAAATACCTTTGAAATAAGAATGATGCTAGATGCTCTTGCTTTGAAAAATCGAAACTCACACTCTCTCTCTTTTAAAAATAAGTTTGTATGCAAGCAAATGGAGAGTGTGAGGCAAGATCTTATAAAGGCAAGAATTTTGGATCTATGGATGCAAAGATTTTCGAAAATTGTGGTCAAAGCACACCCACCAAGGTCAAAGGTGTCAGCCTTGACCAGGATTCAAATTCAAAAAGAAAGGGAAAGAGAAAGAGAGGGAAATTCGAAAACTTATCTCGGCATGAGATCGAGTCAAATTGGTCGATCTTGAACTCGATCTCATGCCTATTCTGCACGTGATCGAATGGTTCGATCGGTTGGAGGCTCGATGACTTAGATCGAGCCTTAGATCGAATGTCCTTCTCGATTCATGATCCTTCGTGGCTGGAATTATTCGTCTCGGATCGAGCTCCCAAGTCGATCGTGAGGTCGTTTTCGTCGAGATCGAGTGAAGTGATCGATCGTTTCATCGATCTCTATATAGAGAACGAGAAATCTGATTGATTTTTCTATCGATCTAAGTACAAAGATCGAGTGAGGCTAGTCGATCCACACCCTGTTTGTATTCCAAGTTGAACGCATGGGTGGGTCATCCTCTCGCAATCGACTAGCTCACTCGATCGTCTTATTCGATATCGCCTATATCGAGTGACTTTACTCGATTTACTTGCCCGATCTGGAAAAGATCGAGCTAGGATATGTCGATCTGTCACTCGATCCGTTTATTCTGTTCTCCTTTCCTTGCCTTTGGTAAATCCATGACCTTGATTCTTGGTTCCCATCTCCTCTTTCCTGAAGATACAAACATAAAAGCATAAAGTAGAAAAAGAATATATACAAAGATAGTCATGGGATTGCCTCCCATGTGCGCTTTTGTTTAACGCCGTTTGGCTCAACTTTTCTTACTCCCTTTTAGTGTAGAGCTCGGACGGCTGGAGTGGGAAGAGACTCGGTGGAGCTTATCCCTGACTGAATCTCCATGATGTAGGAAGTGTTCATCATTTCTATTACCGTACCCTTGTCTCTTCCGATCAAATCGTGTGGAAGTAAAACCATTGTTTTGAGTAAACCCCCTGTTGTTGAAAGGAACAAAGGGTTTGCCTTGTTGTGGTGGGTATACTTGATCCTTTGGGTTTTCTACATTTGTGCTGTGGTATGAGAGATTGTTGTTTCCTTGAAACCTCTGGTTATACCCTTGTGGCTTGGTGTAGTCTACCGAATTCGCTTCCTCAAGGTCATCTTGACAGCCTTCTCCTAACACTTCTGCGGCTTCACCCACAAAGTGTATTTGCTTTTGAGTTGCAAGCATCATCTTCTCAATCTTTTCATGAAGGGATTTCAGCTCCTTCTTGTGTGACTCCAGCTCATTACCTCTTGGTGCTTGGTCATAATCCTCAGAGTAGTTGCCATCACTCAACACCAAGTTCTCAATAAGCCCCATACCTGCGGTCACTTCTTGTCCAAGGAAGTTGCCTTTGCTAGCGGTATCAAGTAGTAAGCGGATCTTTGGAAAAGCTCCTCTGTAGATGGTGCTAAGAAGTGTCTCCTCTGTGAAACCATGATGAGGACAAGCAATGGTGTAGTCCTTGAACCTCTTGATAAGTAGGTTTTTGGATTGGGTTCTACTCAGTCAATGACCCACTACTTATAACCGAATGTAGCATAGGTTATGGGTCTTATCAATCCGATGGGAGAATTCAAGATACTGCATTCATGGTATTCTTTTACAACCTAAGTGAAATTAAATGGTTGAAATGATAAGGATTTTATCACTAGTATTATGACAAAAACAGAAAGACAGGTATTGAAACTAATATTGCTAAGGAATTGAAGATATTGTAGCTAAAGAAACGAACTTGCTAGGGAAAGTAAGAATCGGTTTAAGGGACAAGGGGTTTTTCTGGTCTAATGCGTTAAAGATCTTTCCTTTGACGTTAGATTATTTCCTATGAGGCTAATCCTTTAGCGTAGAGTTCAGGATCTGGACGAACCCACTCTCGTGGTATAAGTCTCTTTTCCGTCTCACAACCTAACCTCGATATCTCGTAGTGATCCATGAAAGCAGCAAGCTTGAATAAACAACTCTACTAAAGCCAAAACGCTCCCTAGGCATCTAATACCTTAGGCTAGGATGAGCGAATCTCTTATGAGATTGGTCCTTGCAAACATTCAAACATGGCGTTTGTTTGAAGAAGCTCATTCGCAAAGGTCAAATAGTGAAGATGACTAAGCATTAACAGTATCAAATAAGAAAGGATTAAGATGGATTAAGTATAGATCTGCGTCAAAGAATTGAATCTTAACTTATTTTCCCTACCCTCATCCCAAAACCGATGTAGACTACTCACTCACCATTTGAGAAACCTCAAGATCCACAAGGATAAAAAGGTTACTCATGGCTTGCAAGATAGCCGAAAATAAGAAAAGGAAAAAACTTTCTTGAAATATACTAAGCAATAATACTTAAAACTTCAAGATTGCATAAAAATCAAAGCTTTGAAATAAGCTTCAATGGTGAAAAAAAATAGTTCTCGTTTTGAAAGAGAAGAAAGAAAAGTAAAATAAGCAAGCTTTTTTTTGATAAGGATAAGAGTGAAGAGAGTATTTATACATAAAAGAGGAAAAACCTAAAACGTTGGGACCACTTTCCCGAAATGGTACTATTTTGGCTTTTAGCGTTTCGGGCTTAAGTCGTGGTGAACAAGCCAAAACGCTAACTCTTCTGAATCTTCGGGCAGGCTCCATATCGGGCAAGTGTTTCAGGATCATGTAGTGAAGGCTTGCCTTCCTTATAACTTGAATCGGGTGCTTCCCGTTTCCTTGCTCCGATATCCGTCTTCATTCAATCCTCTTGCTGGATCTTCGTTCCGAGGTGGCTCTTTCGGGATCAAGCCACTGCTACTTGTCGAGGTTCATCTTGCCCTTGTCCGCATCGACTACGAGGTCGTGATCCATGCTCGATACTGCTCACTTTTCCTCCATCCGAGATCTCTTTCCTTGGTTTCTTCTTCGGACCATCCTAAACACCTGAGAAAACACTCCAAACATGCAAGACTATGCAAAAACCTAACCTAATTCATCTATCCTAACATGAGTGAAAACGTGATGAAAACTAAGACTAAAGTGCAAGAATGAAGTCCTAACTATCATGAAACATGTACTAAAAACATGCAATTTACAGAGATATCAACACCCCCAAACTTGCCTTTTTGCTTGTCCTCAAGCAAAAGCCAACCGGAGGGGTGAGGTTTTAAAATAAAAGGTGTAAGTTTGAAGGAAATCAACTCAATGTCTAAGTTCAGGTTTCTAGGATGCAAGTTGAATTCTACCTATCCAGAAAGCTTTAGCCACATTCATCACAATAATCAAGCAAAATCAATCTCAACTTAGATGCACATTCAAATTCCCAATTCCCTTTCACATTCATTATGAAATTTAAAACGTGGATCTCATTCATGCCTGTCAACTAACTCTCTTGGTTCAGGATAAGGTCACGAGCTAAATATGAACTCGTTATGCGAACGGGTTAAGTGTTTAATGGGATCACTCTTGAAAGAACCTTCTTAATGCAAAATGCTAAGGGTAAAAGCCAATGGATGCATACAAGGCTAGACTACCATCTACCCAGAACATCTATTTCGTTTCCAACCCTAGTCTATATTGCTTCCTCCTAAGCTACCCTTCTTTTTGGCATTTCGCCTTATTCCCGTTATTGCTTCTCGATATTACCTTTCCTGGTCATTTCTGGGGACTTCTTCTTTGTTGGATATCGGTTTCGGCTTTCTGGCTTCTTTGTTGCGTTCCTTGTGTTTCACCTTTGGTGTTGTTGGCCGGATTTAGACTTTGTTGATTGGCCTTCTTTTGCTTTCTTTTGGAATCGCCTTTTTCTTCTTTTGTTTTCAAGCCTTTTTGGTGCCGCCATCTCCTTAATATGTGTCACCATCTGACTCCTCGGTATCCTTCCCTTTCCTTTCCTGTAAATGTATCACCAATCTGAACCCACCCCCTTTTCCTAGTCTAACCAGCAATATCGGCTTCAAATTTCGGTATCAAGCCGATTTCAGTGTCTAAACCACCTATCCTAGTGTTGGCACGGGATGTAAGTCAACGTCTACATGGAAATCTAACCTTGTCGGCCTAAACCCAACACTTTTTGCCTAAGAAGATTCGAAAATTGTGCAAAGGCCTCACATGCTCTCACAAAAGTGTTTATGGTTTAAAAACAAAGGTTTTGGTTTGGAGTGTGGTCTGGTACTTGGACTAGCAAGAGGGTGGTAAAAGGCAAAGAAAGTCCAAGTGAAATCCATGAGCTATTTGACAAATATGAACGAGATAATTAAAATTTCCAAATTAACGGTTCAAGTTCATTAGGGATATGGTTCAAGTCGCAATGCATCAAGTCAAAACCGAATTTCACAAGACAAATTCCAAATGTGGTGCTGTCTTAAGCTCAGTCTAATTCAAAATGCATCAAACAAACAAGAACTAAGGCATTGAATTCATGACTTAAAAATGGCTATTTACAAGGATTCACTATACTTAACACCTTATGCAAATGCTTATGAATCATATATGGATGCATCTAGACTCGATCCTAAAATGGAGATGCAACTATATGAGTATTTTTGTGGAACAAATTTTCAAAAATTTTCATAACTACATGACTTTTTTTTTTTTTTTTTTCTATGCAAGTTTTACGAATACAATGGTTAATCTAAATGATGCATAACTACGTACTCCCCCAAACTTAAATCACACAGTCCCGGTGTGATAGAAGAGAGGAAGAATACAGTCCTAATGGATGCCAAAATTTTATACTTAGAGTTTGGAGTGGTACCTCTGGTTATTTCGCTTAGTTTGTTACGGGGTAAACCCGTTTGTACTAGCCAGGTCGTATTTCCATATCGGCTTTGGACCGTGGTTTCCACCCGATATCTGAGGGTTCGTCATCCACATTAGCTGGTACACGGGTTCCACGCCCGTAATGAACAGTTTTCCCAGTCTTCTTCCCATTATGGTTCCCCGATATCTCGTGTCCTGATATCTAAATAGCCGATTTTACTAGTAATTATTCTTGCGAATTGCAAAGTAAAGGGAAAACAGCAAAATAAGGTAAAAGGATAAGCTTGGGGTGCCTCCCTAGAGCGTTTTGTTTAAAGTCTCTTAGCTTGACTTTTCCAAGTCGTTTAGGCGTTGTTGGGGTCTTGAAGACGGACCACGGTTGCCTCTAAAACTTGGTATTCTTCATTCCCCAAATACTGCTTCAGTCTATGCCCGTTTACTGTGTAATCCGCTTCATCCTTTCCAACTAGTGTCACAGCTCCGTACGGCAATACTTCCTTGATCGTGTATGGTCCGGACCATCGCGATTTTAACTTCCCAGGGAACAGTCTCAGTCTTGAGTTGTACAGCAGCACTTGATTCCCTAGTGCGAACTCTTTCGGTTTGATTTTCTTGTCATGGAGGACTTTTGTTTTCTCCTTGTAGATCTGCGAGCTCTCGAATGCCTCCAAACGGATTTCTTNCGGTTTGATTTTCTTGTCATGGAGGACTTTTGTTTTCTCCTTGTAGATCTGCGAGCTCTCGAATGCCTCCAAACGGATTTCTTCTAGCTCGTGTAGGTTTACTAGCCTCTTCCCTTGAGCTGTCTTGATGTCAAAATTCAAAATTTTGATGGCCATAGAGCCTTGTACTCAAGTTCCACGGACAAGTGACATGCCTTGCCATATAGAAGTGCGTATGGAGATCTTCCTATTGGCGTTTTGAAAGCAGTTCGGTATGCCCACAGAGCGTCATCCAATTTGGCTGACCAGTCTTTTCTTGTTGCTCCAACCGTTTTTTCCAATATCGCCTTGATCTCGCGAATGGATACCTCGACTTGCCCATTTGTTTGCGGATGGTATGGTGTAGCTACCTTATGCTTGACCCCGTGCTTCTTCAGGAGGTTTTCGAACAGCTTGTTGATAAAATGACTACCACCGTCACTTATCACTACTCTTGGAATCCCGTATCTTGGGAAGATGGTCGACTTGAATAGTTTTAGTACCACCCTTGCATCATTGGTAGGACTTGCAACTGCTTCCACCCATTTTGAGACGTAATCAACCGCGACTAGTATATACTTATTACCGTAAGAGGATGAAAATGGTCCCATGAAGTCTATCCCCCAAACGTCAAAGATATCGACTTCCAATATCGGGCTCTGCGGCATTTCGTCTCGCTTGCTGTTGTTCCCCTTTCTTTGGCACGCTTCGCAAGAGGAGACATATTCGTGAGTGTCTCTGAATAAACTTGGCCACCAGAATCCTGCGTATAGGATCTTTGTTGCGGTCTTGAACGTGGAAAAGTGACCACCATAGGCTGAACCGTGGCAATGGAACATGATTCCTTTCGCTTCTCCCTTTAATACACACCTTCTGTAGACCTCATCTATCCCTCTTTTGAAAAGATATGGCTCGTCATAGAAGAAGTAATTAATTTCTTTGAAAAACTTCTTTCTTCGGTAAACATCAAGGTCTTTTGGCACATCTCCGCTTACCAAGTAATTGATGTAATCTGCGTACCAAGGAATTGTGTTTTCTTCCATGCTGACTACCGTTTCTAGACTTTGATTCACTTGATACATTCCCCCAAGAACATCCACTATCATGAGTTGTTCCTCCGGTAAGGCATCATTTATAGGAACCAAATCATCTATCTTCATCCGGGACAGGTGATCGGCTACACCATTCTCTACTCCCTTTTTGTCTAGGATCTCCTTATCAAACTCTTGTAGCAAGAGAATCCACCTTAACAGTCTCGGCTTGGTGTCCTTTTTCGCATAGATGTATCTTAGGGCAGCATGATCCGTGTAAACAATCACTATTGATCCCACCAAGTAGCTCCTTAATTTCTCAAAGGCAAACACAACTGCCAATAACTCTTTCTCGGTCGTGGCGTATTTCACTTGGATATCATCTAGCGTCCGGCTTGCGTAGTAGATCACGTGTAACTTCCTGTCTTTCCTTTGCCCGAGAACAGCTCCCACGGCGTAATCGCTCGCATCGCACATAATCTCGAATGGAAGGTCCCAATCAGGAGCTTGGACTATGGGGGCACTCACGAGTGCGTCCTTGATTGTGTTGAACGCTTCGAGGCAATCTTCATCGAAGATAAACTCGGCTTCTTTGCACAATAGCCTTGTGAGTGGCCTAGCAATTTTGGAGAAATCATGGATGAACCTCCTGTAGAAGCCTGCATGCCCAAGGAAGCTACAAATTTCTTTCACTGTGGTAGGTGGCTTCAAATGCACCATGACCTCTATTTTCGCCATATCAACCTCGATACCTCTCCCCGATATTCTGTGACCAACCACTATCCCTTCTCTGACCATGAAATGGCATTTCTCCCAATTCAATACCAAGTTTGTCTCTTCACATCGCTTAAGGACCCTGCATAAATTCGACAAACAAATCGTCCATAAATACTTCTACCATTTCCTCTATAAGGTCAGAGAAAATAGACATCATACATCTTTGAAATCTTGCTAGTGCATTACATAACCCAAATGGCATCCTTCGATATGCAAAGGTACCATACGGGCATGTGAATGTGGTTTTCCCTTGGTCGTTTGGGTGAATCGGTATCTGGAAGAAGCCGCTATAGCCATCCAGAAAGCAGTAGTATGGGTGGTTAGCTAGCCTCTCCAGCATTTGGTCGATAAAAGGGAGGGGGAAATGATCTTTTCTAGTGCTGAATTAAGTTTTCTATAATCAATGCACATCCTATGACCGGTTATGGTCCTAGTAGGGATCAATTCCTCCTTTTCATTTTTTACGACAATGATACCCCCTTTCTTAGGTACCACATGAACAGGAGATACCCAAGTACTATCACTTATGGGGTATATCACGTCAGCTTCTAAAAGTTTTAAATTTTTTTTCTTGACCACTTCCTTTAAATTTGGGTTTAAACGCCTTTGGTGTTCAATAGAGGAAGTGTTTTCATCAACTAAGTGAATCCTATGAGTGCAAAGTGTAGGAGAGAGATCCTTGATGTCACTTAGTGAGTACCTGAGGGCTCTCCTATACTTTCTCAACTCCCTTATGAGTGAATTTAACTCATACTCATTTAGATCCTCATTAACAATAACTGGATATGTGGAATTTAGTCCCAAGAAAGCGTACCTCGCGTATGCTTTGATCGCCTGAGCTCGTTGTACTCATATCGGCTTGACCTCGATATGCTCCTTCTTTTGTTTTCCAGGCGATTTTATGCCTTCCATGCTCTAGGTCTTCTGGATACTCATCATCTTTAATGTCTTTTCTTGCGTCCAGATGCATGACATAGACTTCACTTTCTTGCTCCACGTGTCTGTGCTGCTTCTTTTCCTTTGTCAAGGCAACCAACAAGGGGTCTTTCAAAGAAAGTTCCTCAAAAAGTTCATCAATTAGCCTATCCATTGCATCCACCCAGAAGACTTTTCCTCCTATAGTAGGTTTCTTCATGACCTCTTTTATGTCGAACTTGAGGATGATATCCTTTCCAAGATTGAGCTTAATCTTGCCTTTCTTCACATCAATTACTGCCCCTGCCGTGGCTAGAAAAGGTCTCCCAAGAATAAGAGGATCTCGCGGTTTTTCGTCCATTTCGAGCACCACAAAATCGGTTGGTACCTCGATATCACCAATCCGGATGGGAACGTCTTCGAGCAGTCCCTTGGGCAACCTTACAGATCGGTCTGCCAATATCAAAGATATTCTGCTTGGTTTGTATGATGTTGACAGTGGCATGAGGCTCACACTCGTCCCTAGATCGCAAAGGCAATTGTTGAACGTTAGTGGACCAATTGAACATGGGAGAGTGAAGCTTCCCGGATCGTCTAGCTTGTTCGGCACTACCTTCTTCTGGATAATGGCGCTACACTCTTCTGTCATTACCATCATGCCTTGGAGTTCTTTCGTTCTTGCCAAGATTGCATCTCTTATGAATTTTTGGTATGGCGGTACCAATGCCAAAGCATCCATGAGCGGCATGGTGAGTTCCACTTTCTTCAGATGCTCTGCAAACTGAGCTCTGTATTTCTCGAGGAGTTCTTTCTTGAATCTTCCTGGAAACGGGTAAGGAGGTTTGTATGCGGGAGGCACAAACCGTGGCTCTTTGGGTTTCTCAAAACGGGCCGTAGGTGTCGGCTTAATCCCGATATTCTGTTCTCTGAGTTTGGTGAAGAGCTGATCTTCAACACTTTCTTGAACTTTTTCTACCTCGTTGTTAACTTCCGGTTTTTGAAAGCTATCCCCCCCCCACTAGGTCGTTATCGTCCTCGCTGATTTACTCAGGTTTGTCCTTTGGTGATAGAATCTTTCCACTTCGTAGAGTGATGGCGTTGACGCAGGCTGGTTGTGGAGCGGTTTCATAGTTCATTGGTTGTTGTATTAGCCGTATATGTTCTTCCTGCTTGTCCAACCTTGAATTGATTGATTTAATATCTTGGTTGATACTGCAGTGACTCTGAACCAAGTGAGTTAGAAGATTCTTGATATCAGAATCTTGCGATTGTTGTGGGTAGAAGCCATAATGTCCATAAGGTGGTGGCGGGTATGGAGCTTGATATTGTTGTTGTTGAGGGATAATGGGGAGGATGGAAAGCCTGCTGTGTATATGCATTAGCATTGTACTGAGTGGCTAGTTGAGTATGTGTAGCTAAAGTTGTTGTGTTGTCGTTGTAACACCCCCGATCCGGCCTAGATCAGGGTGCAATCGGCCGGCCGCCCAACAATCAAACAAGAACATGAACGACCAACCATTCGACCCGGACCAGACCGAAGGTGCTACAAATGCGCACCCAAACGCTCAGTCCTAGGTTTCCAAAATAAATCCAGAGACCCTAGACCAAACATCCGAGCACGCTTACCTATCAAACATGACTCAAAGCTTTTCAACCCGAGGCATATCCGATAGTTGGTTCGTCTTGGACAAGGACTAATACCACATGGAAGCTCAAGTATTTTCTCAAACATATTATTCATATAATACTTTGATTCCAAGTGTAACCAACATAAATATAGATCCAGCTAGGAGCTTTGCGCTCAAAAGCTTACTATACATAATAAACACGTACTTGATCTTACAAAAGGCATGCGAACTACACCAGCTTTACCTAAGCTCCTCCAGCCCATAAGGTTTCCCCACTAATGGTTACCTGCAAAATAAGTAGAGTCGTGAGCAACTATTTTGCTCAGTGAGTTCTGGTTCCCCTATACGAATAATCAATCCCCATAAAACCCCAAAATAACAATCAGCACGCAATCACACAATCACACAATAATACAAGAATCACATAATCACACAATCATCAGATGCAACATAAGCTATATCATATGCATAAACGTACTATAAGATGCATAGTAATCATACTTATACTTCATTTCACTAGCCATGGCAATTCTGCACATTTGAGATTCACACCCCTCTGCTCTTCCTTATTGCCCATTCGAACCATAGCCACAAAGGCTAAATGATCCGAATGACTGGAGGTCAATCATATTACCCATTCAGGCTATAGCCACACAGGCTCAATAACCTGAATGTCCTCACAAATCTGCACTGTCGTGCAGAGCACGGCCCTAGGCTGCAATCCCGTCTCTCCGTGCTGTCGTAACTCAAACAGATCCATAGATACTGGCCAAGCCACGAACCTCTAGGGGGTCTCAAATGGCCTCATTCATTCTCATATACAATTCATGCATAATAATTTGCGCGAATCTGTTAGATCCGGCAGCATGCATACACTATCTCATCCACGGTGACATAAATAGGTGCTAATGCACATGTCACACCATCAACAATCAATCAAAGTAAACACTCATACTTGCTTTGCAGTAAAGCAACAAACAACCCATACCACGACTCACCTTGGCTTTCCGAAAGATAGGTTTGAAAGACTAAAATTTCCGCAGCAATTCGACCTCCTACTTAAAACATTAGTTTCATAGTGATTGGTCCATAATCACGAGAAACGGAGGTTAGAATAGGACTCGGGACAAAAAACTAAGGTAGACAAGAGGTTTCGGGCTAAAACGGCTTACCTTAAAATTTTCTCAGCTAGCCTCGCGGTGGTCCTGCGGTGGTGCTCGCGGTGGTCAGGTGGTCGGATTTTCTTTAAGTGTGTGAGGACGTGATGACATTTCTAAGAGGGAGGCTCCTCTTTATATAGGCGAGCTCATGGTGGTGATGAGTCAACAAGCGCCACCGATCTCCGCCGTATTCTGCCATGTGTCGTCGCCGGAAAGTGCTTGGTGGCGGCGACTGATAAGTGTATATTTTGCATCATTTTAGCATCCATATAGTGTAGATTTATCATCATTTTAGAGTCTAATATAGCATTATAGTGTTGCATTTGATCATTTAGAGTCCTAGAGTGTTCTTGCATGGTTCTTGCATGTTTTGCATGTTCTTTGCATGTTTTGGGACCTTATTAGGTGAAAAGGACGCTTGGGAGTTGAGGATGCACTTGGAGAATGATGCATGTCACTTGGAGGGACAAGAAGCAACAAAAGGATGAAGAAGAAGGCTTCTGGCAGCAGATCGACGAGATGGATCGGTGAAGCTCGTCGATCCATAATTCCAGG
>JAHZTW010000001.1:329554557-329589345 GCA_020283515.1 Alliaria petiolata | reverse complement strand
TTTTCTTCACGCTCGTAATGCACAGACCTCCGTAATGTTTTGAACTCAGCTTCGTAGTCTCTCACGCTCCAATCTTCTTGCTTGCTTTCTTGATATTGTGGTTCCAACCGGTCCTTGGCCTTGGGTAGAAAGTCCTTCCGTTCAATTTTTTTTTTTAACCTCCATCCAAGTCGGGATCGCTTCTCCATAATGCTTTACTACTCCGTTCCACCAATTGGTCGCCTCATCATCGAAATGAAACACTGCTACATCTTTCTTGAACTCCTTTGGATGTCTTGATGTATAATTCTGTTATGCTTCAACTCTTTCACAATAACTCCGATATGGCTCTCTCTGTCTTGAATCATTCCTTCTGAGAGCTTCAAGCTCTGACATCATTTCGTGGTATTTTAAACTCTGCCATCTCAGCTGCCCTTTATTACTCCTCCGGGGAATCATGTATAAAAACACCATTACTCATCTCAGATCATTTTGTTTTATCGTGTTGCGCACCATGCAATACACCCAATCTTCAGTTACTTTACTTTCCATGAACCGATGGTCCCCCAATTCTTCCTCCTTTCAATATTCTAGACCTTCTGAAATAAGAATGACCCAAAAGCATATGCATCCAACAAGGGTTAATCCTATTCCCATCTACCTAAATAAAGGAGCTAGCTGGTTTCCTAAATGCCTTTTGCAACTCATTTACTCGATAAAACATTTGAAAACGAGTCCCATATGAACATGATAGAAACCATGCTCTGATACCACCTAATTGTAACGCCTCCGATCCGGCCTAGATCAGGTACAATCGGCCGGCCGCCCAACAATCAAACAAGAACATGAACGACCAACCATTCAACCCAGACCAGACCGAAGGTGCTACAAATGCGCACCCAAACGCTCAGTCCTAGGTTTCCAAAATAAATCCAGAGACCCTAGACCAAACATCCGAGCACGCTTACCTATCGAACATGACTCAAAGCTTTTCAACCCGAGGCATATCCGATAGTTGTTTCGTCCCGGACAAGGACTAATACCACATGGAAGCTCAAGTATTTTCTCAAACATATTATTCATATAATACTTTGATTCCAAGTGTAACCAACATACATATAGATCCAGTTGGGAGCTTCGCGCTCAAAAGCTTACTATACATAATAAACACGTACTTGATCTTACAAAAGGCATGCGAACTACACCAGCTTTACCTAAGCTCCTTCAGCCCATAAGGTTTCCCCACTAATGGTTACCTGCAAAACAAGTAGAGTCGTGAGCAACTATTTTGCTCAGAGAGTTCGGGTTCCCCTATACGAATAATCAATCCCCATAAAACCCCAAAATAACAATCAGCACGCAATCACATAATCACACAATAATACAAGAATCACATAATCACACAATCATCAGATGCAGCAGAAGCTATATCATATGCATAACCGTACTATAAGATGCATAGTAATCATACTTATACTTCATTTCACTAGCCATGGTAATTCTGCACATTTGAGATTCACACCCATATGCTCTCCCTTATTGCCCATCTGAACCATAGCCACAAAGACTAAATGATCCGCATGACTGGAGGTCAATCATATTATCCATTCAGGCTATAGCCACACATGCTCAATAACCTGAATGTCCTGACAAATCTGCACCGTCGTGCAGAGCACGGCCCTAGACTGCAATCCCGTCTCTCCGTGCTGTCGTAACTCAACCAGATCCTTAGATACTGGCCAAGCCACGAACCTCTAAGGGGTCTCAAATGGCCTCATTCATTCTCATATACAATTCATGCATAATAATCTGCGCGAATCTGTTAGATCCGGCAGCATGCATACACTATCTCCTCCACGGTGACATAAATAGGTGTTAATGTACATGTCACACCATCAACAATCAATCAAAGTAAACACTCATACTTGCTTTGCAGTAAAGCAACAAACAACTCATACCACGACTCACCTTGGCTTTCCGAAAGATAGGTTTGAAAGACTAAAGTTTCCGCAGCAATTCGACCTCCTACTTAAAACATTAGTTTCATAGTGATTGGTCCATAATCACGAGAAACAGAAGTTAGAATTGGACTCGGGACGAAAAACTAAGCTAGACAAGAGGTTTCGGGATAAAATGGCTTACCTTAAAATTTTCTCAGCTAGCCTCGCGGTGGTCCTACGGTGGTGCTCGCGGTGGTGCTCGCGGTGGTCAGGTGGTCGGATTTTCTTTAGGTGTGTGAGGACGTGATGACATTTCTAAGAGGGAGGCTCCTCTTTTTATAGGCAAGCTCATGGTGGTGATGAGTCAACAAGCGCCACCGATCTCCGCTGTATTCCGCCATGTGTCGTCGCCGGAAAGTGTTTGGTGGCGGCGACTCATCAACAAGCTGCTGAAGCAGCTGAAGCAGCTGAAGCAGCTGAAGCAGGACGAGCCTCCAAGCTGGTGAAGCAGGTGAAGCAGCTCAATCAGGTAGCCAGGCAGCTTAGTCACCGAGGTGCTTCTTCCCGACCAATCCGACAAACCACCCGATCGCACCGAAACAAGTCACCGAGAACACAGTTTGGTCCTATTGAAAAACTTATGGGCTAAACTTATTTTTTTAACAATTCTAACTTACTTAAGACTTATCTTATCCAAGCCACACTCAAGAAATCCCTTAGCACAAACTCAACTTCCCCGATTACTTAAACGAGCCGAAACTGCCCCGATAAGGCACTGCTGGAACAAACTGGAATTTCTTCAAGCAAACATGCTTTCTCTTGACTATGAGGCTTCTCATAAGTCCTTTCTTACCCTTGGAAGGCTGACTTATCATTCTTGATCACAAAAAATCACCACTTGATCATCCTGGCTGCATCTGACGAATGGATCGGTGTTACGCGACTAAAATCTGGTCCAGTTGATTCTCTCATGCTTTTCTTTGACAACTCTCCTTTCTTTGGCTTCCCTTAGTCATTACAAACTTATCAAACCTTTGAAAATATCTTAGATACGTTCTAACCACTTCCGGCTGGAACAGATGCCCAACGGTCGATCTCGGGCCTGCTGTGTCTACTAGATTTGAATCCCTTTGATCCAAATTCCCGTCTTTCAACTACTTAAGCTTCTTTTAGTCACTATTAACATTCCCAAGTGTGAAAATACTTCTTGACCTCTTTGGAAAAGCTTCCACCACCTTCGGCCGCACATGGCCGGTCGGGCCACATTCTGGTCCTTCTTACGGGTTATTACANGAAGGATGGAAAGCCTGCTGTGTATATGCATTAGCATTGTACTTAGTAGCTAGTTGAGGATGTGGAGTTGGAGTTGTTGTGTCGCCATATCGGCCACTGTCCGTCGAGACTACCCCGATACTCGCTTCTTTAGTGTTCTTGAACGTGTTGACCTTTTAGTAAAGCATCCAACCGAGCTTGTAGTTGCATTACCTCATTTTCTCTCTGATTATTCAGCTCAGTTGTGTTGTTGTCAAAGTCGTCCTCGTAATTACCATCACTTGTAGCCATATTCTCAACAAGGTTCATTCCATCATCCATGTCTTGGCCGAGGAAGATGGCATTGCTTGCAGTGTCCAGCTGATCCTTATATTTCTTTGACACGCCTCTATAGAGGATACTGATTAATGTGGAACTTGAGTAGCCATGATGTGGGCATTTTAGTTTGTACCTTTTTAGACGTTCCCAAGCCTCACTGAATCGCTCATCTTCTGCTTGGGTGAACGTAGAGATGTCCAATCTCAACTTCGCTGTTCTTGACGGCGAAAAGAATTTCTTGAGGAAGGCTCGTTTGCATTCGTCCCACGTTGTTATAGATCCCGGTTTGAGAGTCTTTTCCCATTGGTGAGCTCTTCCTCCCAGGGAAAATGGAAAAAGGCGTAGCTTGAATCCGTCTTCCGAGATTCCTTCTTGTTTTGTCAAAGAACAGATCTTCTCAAAATCATCTAGGTGATCCAGGGGGTCTTCCACGGCTTCACCTTGATATTTGTTGTTCCGGACCATGGCAAGCATACTACTCTTTATCTCGTATCCAGCATCACTTGAGGGTGGGGTAATACCGATTCGTGTTCTGTAGTGGGTGGGGGAGTCACATTCGCCGATGAGACGTTGGTGTCGTCGCGGTATATCGGTTTGTTCCCGTTGTGCATCATTCATTCCTTCTTAGGCATGGTGCGTGTCATCCATCTGAACTTTTTGTTATAGGTACCTGCGAAAAGGTCTCAAGGTACGTAGTTAGAGTCTGAAAAGAAAGTAAAGTCTTAGTCTTGCTAAGAATCGGAAATGCAATAATAAAATTTCTCCCAAATCGGCAACGGCGCCAATTGATAAGTAGGTTTTTGGATTGGGTTCTACTCAGTCAATGACCCACTACTTATAACCAAATGTAGCATAGGTTATGGGTCTTATCAATCCGATGGGAGAATTCAAGATACTGCATTCATGGTATTCTTTTACAAGCTAAGTGAAATTAAATGGTTAAAATGATAAGGATTTATCACTAGTATTATGACAAAAACAGAAAGACAGGTATTGAAACTAATATTGCTAAGGAATTGAAGATATTATAGCTAAAGAAACGAACTTGCTAGGGAAAGTAAGAATCGGTTTAAGGGACAAGGGGTTTTTCGGGTCTAATGCGTTAAAGATCTTTCCTTTGACGTTAGATTATTTCCTATGAGGCTAATCCTTTAGCATAGAGTTCATGATCTGGACGAACCCACTCTCGTGGTATATGTCTCTTTGCCATCTCACGACCTAACCTCGATATCTCGTAGTGATCCATGAAAGCAGCAAGCTTGAATAAACAACTCTACTAAAGCCAAAACGCTCCCTAGGCATCTAATACCTTAGGCTAGGATGACCGAAACCCTTATGAGATTGGTCCTTGCAAACATTCAAACATGGCATTTGTTTGAAGAAGCTCATTGGCAAAGGTCAAATAGCGAAAATGACTAAGCATTAACAGTATCAAATAAGAAAGGATTAAGATGGATTAAGCATAGATCTGCGTCAAAGAATTGAATCTTAACTCATTTTCCCTACCCTCATCCCAAAACCGATGTAGACTACTCACTCAGCATTTGAGAAACCTCAAGATCCACAAGGATAAAAAGGTTACTCATGGCTTGCAAGATAGCTGAAAATAAGAAAAGGAAGAAACTTTCTTGAAATCTACTAAGCAATAATACTTAAAACTTCAAGATTACATAAAAATCAAAGCTTTGAAATAAGCTTCAATGGTGAAAAAAATAGTTCTCGGTTTGAAAGAGAAGAAAGAAAAGTAAAATAAGCAAACTTTTTTTTGATAAGGATAAGAGTGGAGAGAGTATTTATACATAAAAGAGGAAAAACCTAAAACGTTGGGACCACTTCTGAATCTTCGGGCAGGCTTAAGTCGTGGTGAACAAGCCGAAACGCTAACTCTTCTGAATCTTCGGGCAGGCTCCATATCGGGCAAGTGTTTCGGGATCATGTAGTGAAGGCTTGCCTTCCTTGTAACATGAATCGGGTGCTTCCCGTTTCCTTGCTCCGATATCCGTCTTCATTCAATTCTCTTGCTGGATCTTCTAATGGAACCCTTTGATGGATTATGCTCTTTGTTGGCGCGTTGGATCGATCAGATAGATCGGATAGATTGGATAGATTGGATAGATGGTGGATCGAATGAGACCGTCAAGAGATGCGGAAGTCTCTTGGTATTCTCCACTCCACGGAACCGAGGAAGTAACCCTTAACCACGGATCTTAGGAGGTTTGCTGTGTTTGGAAGTAACCCTTGCCAAACTCAACGAAATGTTCAAGATGAACAAAGACATTTCTCTCAAAGAAAAGATGATTAAAAACTTGGATGCCTTTATTAGAATGAGTTTACAAAATACTTATAGAATTCACAACACAGAAAAAGAAAAGAGAAATTAAGTTTTGTGGATTTTCTAAGCATAGAAAATGAAAACAAAGACTAGAATTTATGTCTTGGTCAAAACCCTTGAATTCACGCGGATGACCCCTCGCCTGCTTGATGTGTTCCCATCCAGAAGTTTGTCTTGTACCGAATGGAACAAGCATAAGCATTTTCGGCCATGATGTAATCAGCTTGGTCAAACCGAGTTATCTCACGTTCAATCTCTTCCTTTAATCCTTTAGCTCGAATATAAAGCTTTTGACCGGAAGAAAAGTCGAATGGGTCGAACATGTACTTATCGTAGGAACTTGGCTCGATGATCGGATGCTTGACTTGGACAATCCGATTTCGAGTTGGTCGAGCGACTCGTTCTTCAGGACGGAGCTCCCTTCGGAGATTATTCCCGAACAATGTTGGATCAAAACAGAACACGGCTGTGTCGGACTGAACACGTTCGCGGCCAATGCTGGTTTCTCCTTGTTGAACCTCACTTGTACCGTCCATGAGCTGCTCCGGTACATGCTGCTCGTCATCCTCTGAACCGTCCGAAGATGTTTGGCTTGGTGCTTTGCCACGGAATCTATCACTTGTCTTTGCAACTCCTTGGTTTCGACAGGATTGGTACGGTAAGCGGGACGGTTGGAAGAGACGCTCCGGGTACTAGATCGATTTGGTGTTCTATCCCACGGATAGGTGGCAAACCACTCGGAGTTTCTTCCGGGAACGCATCCTGAAATCTGCTCATCAATGGCTTAAGTTCACTCGGCAGCTCCGGTGTAGGGTTAGTGGCCATTAGTGATTCTTTAAACACAAGTAAAATGAGAGAAGGTTTAGAAAACAAAGTTTTCTTTACCTGACTTGGTTTAATGTAGAAGTTGGAACTTTTGACCGGTGCTTTAGTTGCTTCCTGTTGTTTCTCAAGTTCACAGCTCTTTCTAAGTTGCAGCTGATCCTGGTGAACTTTGGATGGAGACAAAGGAATGAGAGTGATCTTCTTGCCTTGATGATCGAACATATGCCGATTGGTGTAGCCATCATGCACAACCTTTTTGTCGAACTGACAAGGCCGTCCTAAGAGTATATGGCTGGCATCCATAGGCAAAACGTTGCATATGATTTCATCTTGGTATCGGCCAATGGTGATTGGGACCGTGACTTGTTCCTTGACGTGCTGAACTCCGTCTTCATTCAGCCATTCGAGCTTGAATGGTCTCGGATGCGGTCTGGTTTCTAGTCCGAGTTTCCTGACAAGCACATCACTAGCAACATTAGTGCAACTCCCACCATCAATGATCAAAGAACAAACATTATCATTTATAAAACAACGAGAATGAAAAAGGTTCTCCGTTTGCTCGGTATCATTGGTTTTGGGTTCCACGCTTAGTGATCTCATGGTCACTAGAAGATTTCCTTGAGCCGGATAGTCATAAGGCTCTTCCTCATCATAGATGGGACCGGTATCCTCCTCTTCATCGTTTTCAGCTTCGGATTCTATCTCTCCATTCTCAAGTAGAATCATCACCTTTTGGTTAGGACATTTGTTTGCATAATGTCCTAAACCTTGACACTTGAAGCACCTGATATCTCTGGCTCTACTCGTGGATTCCACGGTTTTGCCTTTGTCGAAACGAGAAGGTTGATTAGTCTTAAACTCAGAAGTAAAAGATTTACCTTTATCCTGCAAACTAGGCTTAGGTGGATAAGCGGGTTTTGGAGCATAAGCTGGTTTTGAAAAACCCCTCCTCTTGACTAGTTGTTCTATCAAGATGGCTTTGTGGAGCATGTCCTCAACACTTTCAAACTCTTGAAGTTCCAGCCGGTCCCGAATTTCCATGTTCAAACCTGCAAGGAAACGAGCCAAGGTTGCATCCATATCTTCCTCTACATCCGCCTTAAGAATAAGCATCTCCATTTCCTAGAAATAATCTTCCACGTTCTTTGTGCCTTGAGTCAAACGTCTCAGCCTTTGATGAAGATTCCTGTGATAATGACTTGGAACAAATCGCTTTCTCATTAGTTCGGTTAGTTCTTGCCAATTAGTTATTGGTCTTTCACCTTTTCTTCTCCTAAGTGAAACAACTTGATCATACCAACTAATGGCATAGCCACTAAACTCTGAGGCAGCAAGTCTAACTTTCTTAAGTTCCG
Organism: Alliaria petiolata; assembly: GCA_020283515.1. NCBI lineage: Eukaryota > Viridiplantae > Streptophyta > Magnoliopsida > Brassicales > Brassicaceae > Alliaria > Alliaria petiolata. The sequence continues at coordinate 329,581,324 of JAHZTW010000001.1, read as the reverse complement.
AGAAATTTTGACAATCAAAAACCAACTCAGTTTTTCTTTCCCATTCCAAATACGTGTCAGGTTCATTCTTACCTGCAAAGGATAGAATTTTGAGCATGAGACCACCGAGTCCATCATCTGACCTTCTAGAGAACGGGTTCTCTTCATCTCGGTTTCTATGACCTCTCCTTGCCCGGAAGGTAGAACGGTTGTCATCGAATTCTTCTTCTTCATGACCGTCAAAGGAACGGCTATGTCTCCTTTCCCGGTTCCTTCTTTGGGCTGGCCGCGCATGGCCTTGTTGATCCTCCAGGATTTTGTCAAGCCTAACATGAACCTCTTCAAGACCTGCGTTCATAGATCTCATCAAATGTTCGGTTAGTGCTTTCATTTGTAAACCAGACAATCCGGATCCAGGATTGTTATTTCCTTCTTCTCCACTATGACTCATTGTTTTCCCTGAAAAACACTTAACAAACAATTAGGAAAAACTCTCTTTCTCTCAAGTGTTTGTCGCCTCACCCACACACATGTTTTACTCACTGATTTTTTGGTGATCACACTGAGTTATTTTCTCGATGTTCTTATCAAACAATTCAAGGCAAATCCAACAAACACTCCCACGCAACAAAGGAGAAAGAAAATATAGAAATTTCGAAGGGAAATCCGTTTAGCCACCTCTTGACTGGATTTCTCCTCAGCCAGCAGGATTTCTCTTCCACCACCCTCACAAACTGGATTTCTCCTCACAAAATGTTCAAGATGAACAAAGAGATTTCTCTCAAAGAAAATATGATTAAAAACTTGGATGCCTTTATTAGAATGAGTTTACAAAATACTTATAGAATTCGCAACACAGAAAAAGAAAAGAGAAATTAAGTTTTGTGGATTTTCTAAGCATAGAAAATGAAAACAAAGACTAGAATTTATGTCTTGGTCAAAACCCTTGAATTCANTTATAGAATTCGCAACACAGAAAAAGAAAAGAGAAATTAAGTTTTGTGGATTTTCTAAGCATAGAAAATGAAAACAAAGACTAGAATTTATGTCTTGGTCAAAACCCTTGAATTCACGCGGATGACCCCTCGGATGCTTGATGTGTTCCCATCCAGAAGTCTGCCTTGTATAATTCAGAAGTCGGTCTTGTACCGAATGGAACAAACATAAGCATTTTCGGCCATGATGTAATCAGCTTGGTCAAACCGAGTTATCTCACGTTCGATCTCTTCCTTTAATCCTTTAGCTCGAATAGAAAGCTTTTGACCGGAAGAAAAGTCGAATGGGTCGAACATGTACTTATCGTAGGAACTTGGCTCGATGATCGGATGCTTGACTTGGATAATCCAATTTCGAGTTGGTCGAGAGACTCGTTCTTCAGGACGGAGCTCCCTTCGGAGATTATTCCCGGACAATGTTGGATCAAAACGGAACACGGCTGTGTCGGACTGAACACGTTCGCGGCCAATGCTGGTTTCTCCTTGTTGAACCTCACTTGTACCGTCCATGAGCTGCTCCGGTACATGCTGCTCGTCATCCTCTGAACCGTCCGAAGATGTTTGGGNACTGAACACGTTCGCGGCCAATGCTGGTTTCTCCTTGTTGAACCTCACTTGTACCGTCCATGAGCTGCTCCGGTACATGCTGCTCGTCATCCTCTGAACCGTCCGAAGATGTTTGGGTTGGTGCTTCGCCACGGAATCTATCATCTTCGTTCCGGGGTGGCTCTTTCGGGATCAAGCCGCTACTACTTGTCGAGGTTCATCTTGCCCTTGTCCGCATCGGCTACGTGGTCGTGATCCATGCTCGATACTGCTCACTTGTTCTCCATCCGAGATCTCTTTCCTTGGTTTCTTCTTCGGACCATCCTAAACACCTGAGAAAACACTCCAAACATGCAAGACTATGCAAAAACCTAACCTAATGCATCTATCCTAACATGAGTGAAAACGTGATGAAAACTAAGACTAAAGTGCAAGAATGAAGTCCTAACTATTGATAGTAGGATTTTTCCACTTCAATTAATCTCTACTACTCATGTCATTGTAGTATTTGAGATGTCAATCCATAGGGGTTAAGATTAACAACACTAGGAATACATGAAACTATTTAATCTAAGCCAAATTCGAAGTTTAGGAGTGACAAGGAACTATTAGAAGCAAGCTATTAGCTAAGAGAGACACTAAAATACTAATTATATGAGCTAAGGCCTTAATTTTAACTAATTATGCACTAATCAAGAGATTAACTACTAATCAAGATTACTAATTGACTAAAAACGAAACCTAGGGATGGAATCATTGATTTGGGAAACTAAATGGACAATCTTGCAATCATTTAATCAACTAAACAAGTTATCTCTATGCCTAGATCACTAATAAAGACTAATCCATGATGTGTGGTATTAATCCCTTTCCTAATCACCTTAATGAACTAATGATGTGTTAGCATTAAAATGATTAGCAAGCAATAAGAATAAGTCTAAATGGCATGATAAACACCCTAGGCAACTCATATCTTAGGCTAGGAATGTAAATCTCTTAGAAAAGTGGTTCAAGCATTTCATCAAACACTTGGTGGGTGTGTGAAATGCTTATGATCCAAAATAGCAAAAAATAGCAAAAGATTAGCTATTTGGCATTAAGAACACTTTAATAAGAAGAGAGATGAAAGAATCTAACCCATCCCCAAGTTCCTAAGAGACTACTCACTAATCATAGCTAATCTAACAAATCTCATGCAAAATGTGTTAGTAAACATGATTAAATGAACAGAAAAAGAAAGATTAGAAGAAACAAGAATCTAATTGCATTAAACTTAAAAGAAATCTTTCAAATCTTCTCAAAACCACAAAGGGGCGTTTTTTAGGTTTTAGCCCAAGAGAAGATACATAAAAATTAGGTTTTTAAGTATTTATAGGGAAGGAGGTCAAACCGGGTCAACCCGGAACAAACCGGGTTTTGACCCGGGTAGCAGTCTTGCGGGAATCGCCATATCTCCCTAACCACAGATCATAATGACATGAAACCACCTCCAAATGAAAGATGATTCAATTACCTACAACTCTCATGAAGAGCGCGAAGGCTGAATCGGAACGGAATATCTTCGTTTGATCCGATTTGTACCCGGAAAAAATGTGTGCTCGGTTCGACAAGGTTCGTCGATCCAACTGGTCGAACCGAACCCCTGGATGTTTGGTTCGACCACCTTCGTCGATTCAACACGTCGGACCCAACCCCTGGATGTTTGGTTCGAGCAGCTCGTCGATCCAACTCATCGATCCGAACCGAAATCGATGTAACTTTCTAACCACGGGTCCGAATGACTTGATTCCAACGGCATTAGAAAGCACTCTGGATCCTCTACAACTCTCAAGAAGCCTTCGGAGTCTGAATCGCAGTGAAAGGCCTTCTTCCGGACACATACATTTCGCGCCTCCAAATGCTCGATATGCTTTTAAAAGACTTATGCTTCTCATTTGGCTGCTTCTCTTCCTCCTCTTGATCATCCATGAAACTCCATATGGTCCTCCAAGCCTCCAAAACACCTAATAAGGACTCAATATGTACAAACATGCAACAACCTAAGCTAAAACTCATTAAACTCTAATATGGATGCAAATGAGAATAAAAGTGGCTAAATGAATGCAAAAGTATATGCAAAACTATCTAAAATGAATGCTACAATATGTTAAATTATGAGTCTATCAACTATCATAAAATATATGAGTACATCAGAAATCGACTGGTTCACTCGATCGTCAACTCGATCTGATATTGATCGAGTGACTTCATCCGATTCACTAGCTCGATCTAGTAAAGATCGAGTCAGTTCTGGTCGATCGTCCACTCGATCTTCTGCCTACTTTCTCCTTTCTTTGCCTTGTCAATCCCAAGAACGTGATCTCTGGTTTCCAACTCCTTGTACCTACACACTTAACTAAAAAGCATAAAATCGAAACATAAATAAATCCAAAATATGTACAATGATAGTCATGGGATTGTCTCCCAAGTGCGCTTGTTTTAAGTCTCTAAGCTTGACTTTACTTGGTTAGGCTAGTGGGGGATCTTGGAGAAGCAATGTGGTGCTCTCCTTGTTGCAATCACTTGCTATATAGTGCTTGACCTTATGCCCATTCACTGTGAAGCTTTCTCCACCCGTGCCAATCAAAGTTACTGCCCCATACGGTAGCACCTCTTTTCCACTCCTTAGAGTGATCGCGTTTGCATACTCCTTCGGATTGGTCTCGCACTTGCCGGGTAAGCTCCCTTGACCGCTTGAACTAGCCTTGTCTTTCTCTAGCTGGCGAATCTTGTTGTTCGTGTTGGTGATCTGTGTAGATACCTCAGTAAGAGAAGTGTCCAGCCTATTGTTCATATCAACAAATTTTTGATTTGTAGATGCTTGGCCTTGAAGTAGTTGTTGGAACATAGCTTGTACCGGATCTTGATGTGGAGCTTGAACTTGTTGCTGCTGTGGCATGAAACCAGGAGGGTAGTCCTTGTTCCCTTGCTGTTGTTGACCTTGGAAGTTGCCTTGTCTCTGCCCTTGATACCCACTGTTTTGTGCAAAACCACCTTTGTTGTAAGGAACATAAGGTTTTCCTTGTTGTGGAGGGTATACTTGATCCTTGGAATTTTCCACATTGGTACTTCGGTAAGATAGATTGTTGTTTCCTTGATACCTTTGAACATACCTCTGTGGCTTAGGATAGTCTTGGCCACCAACCCAATTCACTTCCTCAAAATCCTCTTGATTTCCCTCTTGGAACAAATTCGAAGCTTCACCAACAAAGTGGACTTGCTTTTGGTTTGCAAGAATCATCTTATCAATTTTCTCATGGAGTGACTTGAGCTCTTTCTTGTGTGATTCAAGCTCATTACCCCTTGGTGCTCTATTATAGTCCTCAGAATATTTGCCATCACTCAAAAAGGGAAAAGCCGAAGCTTGAAACTGTCCTCCGAGATACCGTTGATTTTGATCATGCCGCACACTTGCTCAAAGTTGTCCAAGTGCTCCAAAGGATCCTCCATGGCAAGTCCATGGAACTTGCTGTTCTGTACCATAGAGATAAAGCCTGGCTTTATCTCAAAGTTGTTGTTTTGCACCAGTGGAGGGGTGATGCCAAAACGATTATCGTGAGTGTTTGGTGCATCACCCGCACCTATGATCCTTGGTAGCCTTGGAGCATGGTAAGAGTTTCCATTACCCCTACCAGCAGGAGCTTGTGGATGAGCACCCTCATTTTGATCAGCCATAACCGGTTGAACTACTTCTTCAAACCCTTGTTCTTGTTCTCTTCTATGCCTTGCACTTCCAAGTTAATGAATGTTGTCTAGACGTGGTAATAAGTTGTTGTCACCTCTAGACCGCAAGTTCATGTACCTGAGAATGCAAATAGCAAAGTAGAAAATTCAGTAACCAAGATAAAAAATAAAAGAAACTTAGTCTCAACTAAGCTCCAAATCCTAATACTTTCAACTAAACCCAAGTTGGCAACGACGCCATTTGATAACTAGGTTTTTTCTGTGTTTATCAAAGCCTTAGTTTGTCAGTGTAGTACTTAAGGCTGTCAATCCAAGTTGGGTGTTGAAAGACACAAGGAATACAAGAGCTCAAAGTTAAGCTAAGTCATTTTCGGATTAAATGGAGAGATAATTCCTAATAAACTACTTGTGACAACCTAATGAACTTGAAAACAATTTTATAATCCCTACTGATGGGTTAAACAAATACCAGATGACCTCTAAGAATTTAAAATGCAAATCTACTGGGTTTTTTAAAATTCGAAAACTAAAAGCAGATGAAAAGGGAAATTTCTAACAAACTAGGACAAATTTCAAAAACTATTTATGGAAATGTAAAGACTTCTAAATGATTATCAGGTTGATGAATGATATCCTAAGCAATTTTTAAAATACTGGAGCAAGCAAAAACACAACTTTATGAATTTAGAGATCCTAATGAAAGCATTAAGCTAAAAAGATGACTTTTAAGAAGTTAAGACAAAGATTCAAACTTTAGAACTAGAAAATGATGACTTTAAGTTTTCAAAGGCTAAAAGTAGGTTCAAGGTTGAGGATCACGCTTAAGGAGGTTCAAGATTTAAACTTTGGGTTTTGAAAACATAGATCTACACATTTTAGTGCTATCTTTAAGCCTTGAGAAGCTAAGCTAGATTTATCCATGGCGTTTGGAATAAATCCTTTCTTCAACCTTTCTTCCTAACCCATTGCGTGTGGTGGAAAAAAAGGGTGAAGAACATGAAACATAAATCTCAAAAATGGCCTAACTAGCTCCCTAAGCATCCATGGCGTTTGGGAAATGATGAGCTAGTCTTTTGGATTTAAATTTAAGGGATCTCCTAGATCTTGCTAAAATAAGGAAATCTCTGAAATCAAAGAGATCTTTCTCAAGAGTCTTTACGCTTTAAAACCCCCAAATCCAAGAAGAGATTAGGTTAAGTGCAAGAAAAACCCAAGCTTAAACCCTAAGAACCCCCTTAATCACCCAAACCTTAAACCCTTGGTGGAGTACTCACTACGCAAGATTAGAACATATGAAAACATAAAGGAAGAAAGGATGAACATGATTAAATGACTAAGCAAGAAAGATTAGGAGAAGTACTTAAGATTAAAAACAAGATTAAAGTTTTACAAAATATGAAAAGCTTGAAAACTAACAATGGCGGTTTTTTAGGCTTAAAGAAGAAGGAGACATATCGTAAGAATGTGCCTCCTTGGCCAAAAATAGGTCAAAAACCTTTTGTACCAAAAGGGAAATGGTCCCCTCACTAAACTCCAAATCTTGAGCTGTCCGGATAAGGTTAGAGATCGACCTGAGTCGTCGATCTCTGACTCGATCTTCCGCATAGAACGTCGTCTTTTGCCCGATCATTGGGTCGATTCAGTCGGGTAGATCGAGCGCTTTTATCGATCTTCTGGTCGATTGTGCATGCTGGATTTCGCACAATAGATAATCTGTTAATAAAAAAAAAAGTGGACGAAAGGATTTTAAGTTTAAACACGACGCGAAGATCCGAAGACGGGAACTTTATTCAAGCTGCTTTGATAGGCTTTTAGGGTACACAAGTATCTTTCTAGGTAAAAACGTGGATCACCTTAACCAACGAGTTAAGGGTCCTATTTATACTTCTCTATTCGTAAATCTAAGTGAAAATCTCGGGAATCTTCTTGTAGATTCTTCTTTATCTCCCCTTCGCGGCGCTCCCATCTACAAGGCTTCGTCTTCTAGGGCGAACCTCACTTCCGACTTCCTCGTGGGCTAGGACTCGGCCCATTTGCATAACAATCTGTCTCGGGCTCGGCCTCGTGCCTTGTCTTGGGTTTGGATCACTTCGTGGGCCTGCTGCTCGGATTGTCAAAGGTAGATGTTGGTTTGGTTCGGCTCATGCATAATTCGTACATTCTTTGGTTCGGCTCGTTTTCTGCACAATTTATGCACCGAGCTGAGCCCGGATTGTGCTCGGTTTGTGCGCGGTTTGGTTCGGCTCGGTTTCTGCACAGTTTGTGCACCGAGCCGATCCCGGTTTGCGCTCGGTTTATGCACGCTTCGAAAATCTCCTTCCATACTTAGTCGTTTCCTCGATCGATCTTGCCTGGGTGAAAATCAACCCCAACAGTTAGCCCCCCAGCTCGTTAGACGCATGAGTGTGTGTGACGAGGTGTTAAGTTAGGCAAGATCGATGTCCGAGGCGTTTGGCCTCGTCTCCTCGACGTCTCACTTTGTTCCAAGGCATTTTTGTACTCGAGTGCCGAGGTGAATGGCTTGGCACCGAAGCGTTTCTGTTGTTTTTTTATTTATTTATTGAAGTCAAGTGCCGAGGTGTTTGACTTTGTCGCCGAGGCGTTTAAGTGTTTGGTAAGCTTATCGCCGAAGCGCGTAACTTATTGTCGAGACGTTTTCAAGTGATTGGCTCGGCCCTTAACTTCCTACGAAGATGAACTTGTTTGTTGAGGCGAGGTGTGAAACTCGTCGCCGAAGTGTCGACGTTTCTGCTCGGCTTTCAGCTTGTTACCAGGATGCTCAACTTGTTTGCCGAAGCGTGTAAGTCGCAATCGAGGTGAGGTTTTTTTTTTTTTTTTTGAACCGGGCTTTCGCCTCGGCTCTTCCTGCAGGAATCATTCGCCTCGAAGCGTTTGACACTTAGGGAATTTTTATGACTTTTGTGAGGGCTTTCGATTCTGGGCCGATATCGTTGGACTTGGGCCTACAATCATCTCTTAAGGCCCACTATCCAACCTTCAGACTTGGGCTCGTCTTGGGAAGCGGAACCGTCTTGCGTGTTCCCGAGGCGACGCCATGGCTCGTCTATAAAACACTGAGGTTCCTCTCGACTTCCTCATTATCATCACTTCTCAAAAAATTCTCAAAGGTTTGTTTTCTTTCTTCTCTCCCTTCTCTCTCTCGTTTATGTTTAGATTTCGATTAGGGTTCTGTCGAAGCGTCTGGGTCCGTAATCCCGAAGTCATTTTTTCATTCTTCGAATGTTTTGGGATCCAATTGCCTAAGGACAAACTGAGATGTCGAGATGATTCGGTGTTCGTCGGATATCCTGTCTTTGACCGATGTTTGCTTAGTAGCGAGCCGTCTATCAGGTTTTAGTCAAACATATTTAGCTATCTCGTACTTTGTGTGCTAAATGTCCGAAGAGTACAATGTTTGTGAGAAGTCGAGGACCAACGTTGTGTAAGAGTTACAGTTTTAGGCGTTTTCCCGTCTTGGAACTCGCGTGTTTTAACGACTTATGAGTCCGTTTGGAAGGCAGCCGTCTGAAAGTCTTTCGGGATATACCCAAGAGAGAATGAACCGAGGTATACTCGGCTTTGAATTTGTATAGCACGCTTAAATCCGTGAAGGATGTAGAGAACCTTACATGAAGGCTGGGGTCCCATTTGGGACGCAAAAAGTCCGTATACTGTGGCCAACATCGTACGTAATGATAGGGATCGAAGGAATGTGTTCTTGAAGCTTTTATTTGAAAACCCTTATGGTTTACACAGTGTGGGAGTGTATACACGTACCCCACTCCCCCCCCTTTTTTAGGGAGGGGGACAGTTGAACTCGTGAAACGAGCTGCCTACGTATCCCTTTCGAGGATCAAACCGTCCCGTAGTTCGTATTTAGTGATAAGTTATCAGGTATAGTACTTCTTCAGGTGCATCGCGTTCCAAGACCGTGGCACCGAAGCGTCTGTCACGTGATTGGCGTGTTCGTACACTCCTGGTCGGACTACTTTGGTTATTCGATACGGTCCTTCCCAGTTAGCCCCTAATTTTCCGGCGTTCCGCTCCGCTGTATTTTGAAAAACTTTGCGGAGGACTAGTTCCCCTTCGTGAAACCTCCGACTTTTGACGTTCGAGTTATAATACTTTGCGGTGGCTTGCTGATAGTTTTGAATGCGGATGAGTGCTTGATCGCGTCTCTCGTCGATTAGATCTGCTTCGTCCAAAAGCATAAGATGGTTGAGACCCTCTTGTCCCGGGAGGAGTCGTCGCCGTACTCCTGGAAATTCTACTTCGGGAGGAATGACACACTCTGTTCCGTAAACAAGTGCGAACGGTGTTTCACCGGTAGCTCGCCTTGGGGTTGTCCGGTGTGACCAGAGGACTCCTTCGAGTTCGTCTGCCCATCTTCCTTTCTTGGCGTCGAGGCGCTTCTTCAATCCGTCGAGTATAGTCTTGTTTGCCGCCTCGGCTTGTCCGTTGCCTTGCGGGTAACGAGGGGTCGACTTGCTTAGTCTAATTTTCCATTTTTCGCATAATGATTCGAAACGTGTTGAGTTGAATTGTGAGTCGTTATCGGTTACGATTTCATACGGGACACCATGCCGGCAGATGATGTTCTTCCAGAAAAAATTCTCGACCTGGATGTCTTTGATACTGGCGAAAGAGTCTGCCTCGACCCATTTTGAGAAGTAATCCGTCAGAACTAGCAGAAATCTCTTCTGTTTGGAGCGGTGCAGCGGGGCGATGATGTCCATTGACCATCGCATGAACGGGTAAGGGGCCGAGATCGAGGAGAGCAACTCGGTAGATTGGTGAATTGTCGGGGCGTGGCGCTGATATTTTTCATATCTCCGTGAAAAAATTTCGCAGTCTTTCACTATGGTCGGCCAGTAGTATCCGTGATTTTTATCTTTATTGCCAAGGACTTTCCATCGCTCTGATTACCGCAAGATCCTCCGTGAACTTCCTCCATCACTCTGCGAGCTTTCTTTCCTTCGACGCAAGTCATTAATGGTCCCGAGAACCTCGATTTGAAGACTTCTCCATCGAGTAGGATATAACGAGCAGCCTGAGCCTTAAGCTTGCGTGCTGCCCACTTGTCAGGGGGGACTGCTCCGTCCATTATGTAAATTCGAATTGCTCCCATCCACTTTTGGTCGAACCCGTACTCGTTCTGCTGGTCTTGTTTCGTCGCGACCGCCTCTTGTTCGTCGCTTGGCTCCTCAAGAATTGCAGCTGGCTCGACCAGGTTAACGGTCTCGGAGCTCTCGATGCTGGGTCGTTCAATGAATTCCACCGGGATTATTCGTTTAAGTCCGGGATCGGACGATGAGGCGAGTGCCGCCAATGCATCGGCTTGAGCATTTTTGCCTCGGGGAATTCTCGTTAGTTTGAACTCAACGAATTCGTTTGAAAGTTTCTGGGCCACGCTTAAGTATGCTTCCATCCTATCGTCCCTCGCAGTGTATTCCCCGTTGAACTGGTTAGCGACGAGCTGAGAGTCGTAGAAGGCCTGAATTTTTTGAACCTTGATTCCCCTTGCTAGTCTGAGTCCCATGATCAAAGCTTCATATTCGGTCTCGTTATTCGAAGCGTGGAAGGCTAACCTAAAAGGTTGTTCCAAAACTTCGCCGGTTGGAGACGTTAAGCGAATTCCGATCCCTGAGCCTTGTCTTGATGACGAGCCGTCTACGTGAAGTATCCATGTGGAGTTCTCGGTTGGCTCGTCTGTTTCGTCGATTGGAAGCTCTATAAAAAAATCAGCGAGGACTTGGGACTTGGCGCAGGTTTTGCTCCGATACTCGATATCTATTCGCTGAGCTCAATCGCCCATTTCGCTAGTCTTCCGGACTGGCTTGGGCTATGTAGTATAGCTAGCAGCGGGAATGTTGTCAGGACTACGATAGAATGTGATTGTAAATATGGCCTTAGCTTCCGTGCTGACATTACCACAGCGAGCACCAATTTCTCCATTTGCGGGTATCTTCTTTCTGCATCCGCCAGTGTCTGACTCACGTAGAAGATTGGACTCTGTTCGCCTCGTTCTTCTCGGACAAGTACTTCGCTGACTGTAGTGTTAGAAACGGCGATGTATAAGTAGAGGGGCTCTCTGAAACACCCTGACCCGGTTTTCCTAACCGAAGCCGAAACCTCAGGAAATTTTTCACATTTTTCTAACCGATAACCTAGATGAGGTTCACCCAATTCCTTCCATCTAGCAACTTAACTCAGTCAATCTCGTTCCTTATCCAACACTTACGCAGCTAGTACAGTCATTACGAGTTTCAGCTTAATAAATACCTTGGCCATTTGCAGATTCGGAAGCATTGACTGCAGTCGATCTGATCCACATGATCCCGTGACTGTAGCTTACCGCCTCGGCCATCCTCCCGGCTACTGGTCCATGCTCTCAATGTCTCAGCCACCAAACCCGCAATCCAATAGAGCACGCCTCCCCTCGTTACTTAGTCATTCAACCAACCATCCCCACATGACCAAGCAACGAAGAGAGGCGGCGTGGATCCCTTTTTCTTCACACGCCAGCCACGGTCCCTTTAACCGTATCCACGTTTATCCAATAGTACTCACGTTCTCCTGACAATAGTCACGCTCCTCTCGACCGTAGTCGCATCTCTCCCGAACAGTGTTACAATCCTCTCGACCGTAGTCGCGTCTCTCCCGAACAGTGTCATAATCCTCTCGACCGTAGTCGTGTCTCTCCCTACTATCGTCACGCCTCTCCCAACTATCGTCGCGATTGGATAGTTTATCCTGGTAATTCTCTGGGCTGAACCGTTCCTCTCGGCAGTTTCCCCGACCAAACTCGATCCCACGCACTGTAACGGCTCATGGTCACGAGCCTCTCCTGAATATCCATGTCCTGTCGGATATAGTCACGCGTCCCGCGGTTATGTTCCTTCGCGGATCGGCTATGTTCCTTCACCGTCGACTATTCATCAATCCGATCAGCTATAACTGCCAATCCCTCGACTAGATGACCCGTCGTCTCCTTCTCTCGGTGAATTCCCTCGATTCCACGATTCCCTCGGATGAACTCACGATATAACCGTCTCCACTCGAACACAGTCACGCGTCTCGTGAACGTATTCATCCGTGCATTGGCTGTAGTCACGTAACCGCCGGCTAACCGCCAATCCGCTCGGCTATTTCCTTCCATCACTCGACCGGAAATCACGTGCGTATCTCCTCTCTCGATAATTACTCATCCTCGATGATTCTGTCGGATGAACAGACGATGTAACTGTTTCCTCTCGAACACAGTCACACTCCTCGCGTCTACGTTCATCCGCGTATCGGTTACAATCAAATCACCGTCGACTATCACCGAGTCCGATCGGCTATTTCTCTCAATCTCTCGAGAGAAATTTCCATTTTCCCTTTCTAATCGTTCTTGTGTATTTTCTCTCCAAGAACTGAGGCGTAATCGTGATTAATCCCCAGAAACCAACTATTCCCGAGTTATATCCTAGAAACCGCTCCATAACCGTCCATTTTCAGTTTGCCGCCCATTTCCTCGGATATTTCCCACGTGCCACATATAATAATCGACACCCCCTTTATCCCGACCATTCGTAGTCACAAGTGCATCCGAGGAGTGTCTTGATCCCCAGACAAGTATTTGGCGAGAACACTTGTCTCCCAATCTCTTGCTATGTCCGATCTCAACTCTCGAACTACGCCTATACTACGTGATCAACTTAGCCATAATGCAATTTCAGACTATTCACATTTTCTCTTAACATTATCTACTCAACAACCAATAACTCTTAAACAATCAATTCATAGCCTCGAGCCTACCATGGCTACCGAGCCTCTCATGGCTACCGAGCCTATCATGGCTTCCGAACCTATCATGGCTACCGAGCCTGTCATGGCTTCCGAGCCTATCATGGCTTCCGAGCCTATCATGGCTTCCGAGCCTTATTGGGCTTACGAGCCTTACTTGGCTTCCGAGCCTTAAACCATGGCCACTGGCCCTTACTTGGCTTCCGAGCCTTCACCATTATCAACAGAACAATCAAGTAATAACAGTAGCGCACATAATAGTTTAAGCAATCATGCTTAAACAATCTGAACACAATCGAGCCAGCAGCAAACATGATTGTAATAGCAGTAAGGCAGAACAGTCCCATCAACCCAATCAATCAGTCCATTATGATTACTATTTCCATACATAGTACAAACATTAGCCCGATCAAGACAATTAACCAAGCAAATCATATTTCTCCTTAACATTTTCGAATTTTTATGACATCCTAGTCAAGCATTGTTCTTACTAAACGCAGTCCTAGAACCAACCGCGCTCTGATACCAAATTGAAACGCCCCGAACCGGTTTTCCTAACCGCAGCCGAAACCTCACGAAATTTTTAACATTTTTCTAACCGATAACCTAGATGAGGTTCACCCAATTCCTTCCATCTAGCAACTTAACTCAGTCAATCTCATTCCCTATCCAACACTTACGCAGCTAGAACAGTCATTACGAGTTTCAGCTTAATAAATACCTTGGTCATTTGCAGACTCGGATGCATTGACTGCAGTCGATCTGATCCACATGATCCTATGACTGTAGCTTACCGCCTCGGCCATCCTCCCGACTACTGGTCCATGCTCCCAATGTCTCAGCCACCAAACCCGCAATCCAACAGAACACACCTCCCCTCGTTACTTAGTCATTCAACCAACCATCCCCACATGACCAAGCAACGGAGAGAGGTGGCGTGAATCCCTTTTTTTTCACACGCCAGCCACGGTCCCTTTAACCGTATCCACGTTTATCCAATAGTAGTCACGTTCTCGTGACAATAGTCACGCTCCTCTCGACCGTAGTCGCGTCTCTCCCGAACAGTGTTACAATCCTCTTGACTGTAGTCGCGTCTCTCCCGAACAGTGTTATAATCCTCTCGACCGTAGTCGCGTCTCTCCCGACTACCGTCACGCCTCTCCCGACTATCGTCACGATTGGATAGTTTATCCCGGTTATTCTCTGGACTGAACCGTTCCTCTCGGCAGTTCCCCCGACCAAACTCGATCCCTCGGATATAGTCACGCGTCCCGCGGCTATGTTCCTTCACGGATCAGCTATGTTCCTTCACCGTCGGCTATTCATCAATCCGATCGGCTATAACTACCAATCCCTCGACTAGAAGACCTGTCGTCTCCTTCTCTCGGTGAATTCCCTCGATTCCACGATTCCCACGGATGAACTCACGATATAACCGTCTCCACTCGAACACAGTCACGCGTCTCGTGAACGTATTCATCCGCGCATCGGCTATAGTCACGTAACCGCTGGCTAACCGCCAATCCGCTCGGCTATTTCCTTCCATCACTCGACCGGAAATCCCGTGCGTATCTCCTATCTCGATAATTACTCATCCTCGATGATTCTGTCGGATGAACAGAGGATGTAACCGTTTCCTCTCGAACACAGTCACACTCCTCGCGTCTACGTTCATCCGCGTATCGGTTACAATCGAATAATCGTCGACTATCACCGAGTCCGATCGGCTATTTCTATCAATCTCTCGACAGAAATTCCCATTTTCTCTTTTTAATCGTTCCTGTGTATTTTTCTCTCCAAGAACTGAGGCGTAATCGTGATTAATCCCCAGAAACCAACTATTCCCGAGTTATATTCTAGAAACCGCTCCATAACCGTCCATTTTCAGTTTGCCGCCCATTTCCTCGGATATTTCCCACGTGTCACGTATAATAATCGACACCTCCTTTATTCTGTCCACGCATATTTCATTTTAGCCAAGCCACTAACATTATATTCGACCGTCATTGATTATAGTCGAACCAATAACCGTTCCCGCCTAATTTAGCCAAGCGCTCTATCGACTATAACCGTTTCCTCTTGAACACAGTCACACTCCTCACGTCTACGTTCATCCGCGTATCGGTTACAATCGAATCACCGTCGACTATCACCAAGTCCGATCGGCTATTTCTCTCAATCTCTCGACAGAAATTCCCATTTTCCCTTTCTAATCGTTCCTGTGTATTTTTCTCTCAAAGAACTGAGGCGTAATCGTGATTAATCCCCATAAACCAACTATTCCCAAGTTATATTCTAGAAACCGCTCCATAACCGTCCATTTTCAGTTTGCCGCCCATTTCCTCGGATATTTCCCATGTGCCACATATAATAATCGACACCTCCTTTATTCTGTCCAGGCATATTTCATTTTAGCCGAGCCAATAACATTATATTCGACCGTCATTGATTATAGTCGAACCAATAACCGTTCCCGCCTAATTTAGCCAAGCGCTCTTTTGACTGTAACCGTTCCCGCTCGACTAGTTTACTTTCCGTCCCGACTAATAAACTTGATCTCCCGGATAACTTCCAGCTCAGTTCCGACCAATAACCGCCTTTACCGAATTCCGACCAAGCACTCCGAAAAACACGGACTCTCTCAAAAACACTTGTCCGAGTGACTATGTCCAACTCAGACCCGATCCCAGTCGGCTAGACTCCGACTTTCACGGCCAGTTCCATTTTCTTCCAGCTATCTTGATTTCCCCACGGCTATCTTTCATTTCTCTCGGCTAAAACCACTTAGCCACCTAAAACACTCGATTAAAACCGTCCCAGCTTACTTCTTGACATTTCCTTATTCGAGCCTTCACATCCGGATTCCCATGGACCATGTCCGTATACGGTCGTACCACGTTCATGTACCATGTTCGTACCGCGACCATACCACTTTCGCATACCATGCTCGTACCGCAGTCGTACCACGTTCGTACCAGGTTGATCCGCGGATCACGGGCGTTACACTCTCTCTCCACTGGTTTTGCGAGCACGGGTGGGGTAACTAGGTACCGTTTTAGCTCCTGGAAAGCTGCCTCGCATCTTTCTGTCCATTCGAACCTCTTGTTGCCTCGGAGTGTGTCGTTGAAGGCTAAACACTTGTCGGTTGATCTTGAGATGAAGCGATTTAAGGCAGCGACGCATCCTGTTAGTCGCTGTACTTCTCGTTTGTTTCTGGGCTAGGCCATCTGGATTAATGCGTCGATCTGTTTTGGATTTGCCTCGATACCTCGGCTTGTAACCAGATGTCCGAGGAATTCCCCTGGTGTTACCGCGAATCTGCATTTTGCCGGGTTGAGCTTCATGTTGTGATGATTTAGTCATTCGAAGCATTCTGTTAGGTGGGTGATGTGGTTGCTCACTTCTAGCGACTTTACTAGCATATCGTCAATATATACTTCCATCATTTTTCCCAGTTGGTCGGCGAACATTTTATTGACCAACTGTTGGTATGTAGCCCCAGCGTTCTTCAATCCGAACGGTATTACTTTGTAACAGTAAATGCCTCGATCGGTTATGAATGCTGTTTTTTCTTGGTCGTCGGGGTTCATCAGGATCTGATTATACCCAGAAAAAGCATCCATAAATGAGAGGAGCTTGTTTCCAGCGGTTGCCTCGACAAGACGATCGATGTGGGGGGAGAGGGAAACTATCCTTCGGACGCGCTTTGTTCAAATCGGTAAAGTCGACGCATATAAGCCATTTTCCGTTTTTCTTTTTTACGACTACCGGATTTGCAAGCCAGTCTGGATATTTTGCCTCGGTGATGGATCCGACTTTAAGCAATCTATCCACTTCGTCATTCACCGCTTTAGCTCGCTCGGGTCCGAGTTTTCTTCTCTTCTACTTTACTGGTTTGAAAGTTGGATCCACATTGAGCTCGTGGCATGTAACGTTGATGTCGATCCCGAGCATGTCCTCCGCGGCCCAAGCAAAAGTGTTGATATTCTTCTTCAGAAAGTCGATCAGCTCGGTTTTGATCGCGTCGTCTAGCTCAACACCCACTTCTACGCATTTCTTCGGATTCTTGTCGTCTAGGCATACGGATATCACCGGGGCGCACCGCGGTTGATTGTCTTCGGCCTGCTCGGCTTTCTGTAATTGCTACAAAAGTTTTTTGGTGCCGATCTTCGCTTCTCGGTGGGTTTTTATTTTTTTGTGGACGGTCTCCCCTTTCGCCTCGGTTTTGAAGTTCCTCAGTTTGTACTCGGTCATGAAGCATATTCGAGATTCCTTCTGGTTCCCCCAAAAATGGTCTGGATTCCGTTGGCTCCGGGAAATTTCAAACAGAGGTGGTAGGTCGAGACGATGGCTCTCATCGAGTTAATCATTGATGTTCCCATGATGATGTTGTAGACGGGGGGACCTTCGGTTACTGAGAAGTTGACAATCATAGTTACGTCTTGTGCTAAGACGGGTAATCTGATTGTTCCGATCGTCATAGTCGTTTCTCCCGAAAACCCGGTTAGTGGACTCGGGATTGGTATTATTTCAGATATGTCGACTCCCATTTTTGAAAGGGTCTCGCGAAAGATGACGTCTACCGAGCTCCCCGTATCGATCAGGACTCGAGCCACTTCGTGATCCTTCAATATGAGCTCGATCACCAGGGGATCGTTATGCAGCCTATCTATGCACGTGGTTTCCCTTTCTTCAAAAGTGATGATATCGTTTGGGTTTCTGCTCGGCGTGGACCAATTGATGCTGACTTCGGCTTTCCGTTGAAAGACTTTGATCGCAGATACTGTGTCTCTGCAGTACTATGATCCACCCATGATCATGTTTATTCTCTGGCGTGTTCCACTTGAGTCCGAGGCGTTGCTGTTTCTTCTACCTCGCTTCGGACGCCCGCCAGGTCGGGTTTTTGGTTCTGGCTGCTGTTCCTCTTCGGCATCGGCTGGTTTCTCCTGTTCGAGGTACTTTAGACTGACTGAATTGCCGAGCTCCCTAGCTAAGAATTTTGCCATCAGCCTGTCTCCCAAACTTCGGCAGTTGGCTGTCAGATGCCCGTATGTCTTATGGATTTTGCAGTAGGCCTTCTTGTCGTACGAACTCGAGTTTCTCGTCCATGTATTTCCATTCGTTCTTCCTCGGCCTCGTCCAGCCTCATGCTCAGTGCTGATCTGGTAGTTGTGCGCTCCGCTGAGGCTCGGTCCCTCGTGATGAACATAAGTGATGCTCGAATGATTCCTTGAATAGCTCGGCTGACTTGGTGCCACTTGATTTTTTTTTCCCGATCTCGCTGATCCGAAACGTTGGTCCAAAACTAGGAATTCTTCCTCCTCGTGTATGAAGTCTGCTGCTCGATGCATGGCATCCTGGATCGTTTGGGGTTTATTTCGCCCGATTTCCTTTCTGAATTCTGATTTATACCATAGAGAATTTTTCAAAGCCATGATTGCTCCTTTGTCGCTTATGTCTCCAACTTTTGACATTACGGCTTTAAAGCGTCCCATGAAAGTTCTTAATGGCTCAGTCGGTCCTTGGGACAGCGTCCAGCGATTAGATACGCCGCGGTTCATGAACATGGAATACTGTTTCATAAATTCGGTGCACAGGTCTTTGAAATTGCCGATCGAATCTCGTTGGAGTCTGGAGAACCATTCGAGGGCTGGTCCTCGGAGGTTTTCAACGAAGAGGAGGCAATAACCCGCATCACGCTCGCTCTCTCTGAGGTTGGATCTCCCCATTGCCGTACCAAACATCCTGATATGCTCCTTGGGATCTGTCGTTCCTTCGTAGATGGGGAGTTGCATTTACCCTCGGCTCGTTCTTATCCGTTTACCATGGCGGCCTCCGAGCCGTTAGTAAGTTCGTCGGGGGCTTCGTCAACTTGGAGATCTCCTCGTCCAACGATTCCTCTTCGGTTTAGGCGAGGTGGCTCAACGATGTTAGTTCTCATTGCCGCGGGTGTTTGCTTCCCTGAGGTCTGCTGTGGCCAGAAGATCCCCGAGCCTCTTGCTCGGTTGTTGTTCGCACCCGGAGTCGAGAAATTAAACATCGTCGGGTTGATGCCATGTCTCCTGAGTCTGCCGAAGGGGTTCATCATCGGAGTTAGGCTTCCGATGCGCTGGCTTTAGCCTCGACTCTCCGTTGTTACGCTTTCCAGGATTTTGCCCTGCTCCGTTGTCTTCCTTGCAAGCGCTGTCATCAATTCTTTCATCTCGGCCAGGGCTGCCGAGATAGTCTCGACTTGCGGCGGGGTCTGCAACACAACAGGACTGCCGAGATAGTTTCCAGCGGGGGGATTCGTACCGGTGCTGGCGAGATTTGCTACTTCGGTGGTGTTGGCGAGGTTCGCCGCTTCGGTGGTGTTGGCGGGGTTCGCCGCTTCGATGGTCATTTCTTCGGATCCGGTGTGCGTCGGTTCTCGGTGTAAGATTCTTTATCACCCTCCTTCTAGCACCAAATTGTGCGTGCTGGATTTCGCACAATAGATAATCTGTTAATAAAAACAAAAGAGGACGAAAGGATTCTAGCGTCCAGCGAAGATCCGAAGACGGGAACTTTATTCAATCTGCTTTGATAGGCTTTTAGGGTACACAAGTATCTTTCTAGGTAAAATCGTGGATCCCCTTTACCAACGAGCTAAGGGTCCTATTTATACATCTCTATTCGTAAATATAAGTGAAGATCTCGGGAATCTTCTTGTAAATTCTTCTTTATCTCCCCTTCGCGGCGCTCCCATCCACAAGGCTTCGCCTTCAAGGGCGAACCTCGCTTCCGACTTCCTCGTGGGCTAGGACTCGGCCCATTTGCATAACAATCTGTCTCGGGCTCGGCCTCGTGCCTTGCCTTGGGTTTGGATCACTTCGTGGGCCTGCTGCTCGGATTGTCAAAGGGAGATGTTGGTTTGGTTCGGCTCGTTTTCTCCACAATTTGTGCACCGAACCGATCTCGGATCATGCTCGGTTTGTGCTCGGTTCGGCTTGGCTCGGTTTATGCACAGTTTGTGCACCGAGCCGAGCCCGGATTGTGCTTGGTTTCTGCACAATTTATGCACCGAGCCGAGCCCGGATTGTGCTCGGTTTATGCGCGGTTTGGTTCGGCTCGGTTTTGCACAGTTTGTGCACCGAGCCGATCCCGGTTTGCGCTCGGTTTATGCACACTTCGGAAATCTCCTTCCATACTTAGTCGTTTCCTCGATCGATCTTGCCTGGGTGAAAACCGACCCCAACATCAATCTCGTCCAGATCGACCGGGGACCTCGATCTGGCCCTTAATCTTCCCGAGCTTAGTTTCCGTGTCCGTACTCATGTTCGATCATCTTGGTCGATCTTGACCTCGATCTTTTTCCTTGAAACGACCCGAGTGTCTCGATCTTCTGGTCGATCTCGTATTGATCGACCTGTCTAGCTCGATCTTCACCTCGATCTAGGTTCCTTTGCTACATGGCCGAGTTCTTCCAAGTATCCATAGGCTCCTTTTCGATCCTTAGCACATCCACGCACCCTCTATAGCTCCAGTGTATCCAAACACAACCTGAATATGATGCAAGAATGCAAGAAATATGCAAAATGCTAATGCAAAGTGTTCTAGGACCTAAAATGAGATAAATGGTGCAAACTAGTCTATTATGAAAGATGTATGCACGAAAACTATTCTAAATGTATGCTAAATATGCAAAATATATGAGTATATTGATATACTCATATATTTCGCATATTTATCATGCATTTAGAATAAGTTTTCATCCATATTTTATTTATAGCTAAGTATAATCATAGTATTTGATCATTTATAGGATTTAGAACATTTGCATTTGCATTTGCATTTTCTTTTGTATATATGCATCATTTCAGGTTATTCTATGGATTTGGCGACAATGTGGAAGCTGGAAACATAAGATAATGAGCTAGGAACAAGTAGAGAGCAAATTAATGTCATCTGACTTGCTGTACCGAGATGTTGCAACCGATTCAAATCCATGCCACCTAAAGCGACTTAAAGATGAAACTCTACAAAGACTTTCCATTCCGATTCAGCCTCCGTAATCTTCATAAAACTCATAGAAAATTGAGTTACCTTTCGTTCAGAGGTTATTTCAAGTCATTATGGTCAGTGGTTCAGAAGATACGGATATTTAAGTAACAACATGTCCGTCTGGAAGTTTGGCGACCAATTTCGTTAACTGAACGATCAGCTCGGATGAAGGGTTTTTCATTGCGATTTAGCCTCTACAGTCTTCATGAGAGTTTTAGGAAATTGAGTTAGCTTTAATTTGGTGGTGATTTAAAGTCACACGGTGCAGTAGTACAAAAGATACAGATCGATCAATCCATGTACCCGAACCAAAAGATACCACTTGCAAGTGCTCCAAAAAGTGTTTATGCTTTAGTAAAAGTGGGATTAGAGAGGTCCCTTGTCCCTTGTCCCTTGCCCCTTGTCCCTTGCCCCTTGACCCCTCTTTTAAGACCAAGAGCCATGTTTAAAACTCTATATAAGGAGTGTGTGTGTGCTTGTAATAATCATTCAGTTTTTAATCAAGTCTTTTTATCTTATAAGCTTTCTCTTGTTCTTGATTGTTCTTGCTTGTTCTTGATAGTTCTTGTTTGTTTCTTGCTATTTCTCTTCTTAAAAACTCTTGTATTTTGTATAAATTTCAAGTATCTTCATCCTTCTAAAGTCAAATCCTTCTTCTTCTTAAAAACCGCTTAAGATAGGTATGAACATGAGTTGTGAGTAATCCACAAAGGTTTGGGGTTGGGATGATTTAAGGGGGTTGAAAACTAGATTTTGGGTATTTTCTTGTTCTTCATCTAATTCTCTTCTTGGATTTGGGGGTTTTAAGGTCTAGAGATTCTCGATGGAGATCTCTTTAATCTAGGGATTTCCTTGTCCCAAAAAGACTTAGGAAATCCCTTAAAACCAAATCCAAGAGACTAGCTCATCCTTTCCCATACACCATGGATGTTTAGGGAGCTAGTTAAGCCACTTTTTAAGATCTATGCTTAATGTTCTTCACCTTGTCTTTCCACCAAACACCATGGGTTAGGATGATAGAGTGAAGAAAGGATTTACACCATACACCATGGGTAAATCTAGTTAGGTTTCTTAAGGCTCAGAGATAGCACTAAAAAGTGTAAAAAAATATGTTTTCAAAACCCAAGTTCGAATTTTCAACCTCCCTAAGAATGAATCCCAACCTTGAATCTGTTTTTAATATTTGAAAACTAAAAATCATTTTCTCCCTGTTCAAAGTTAATTGTTTTCTCTAAAAATCTTTAAATTAGCTTAATTATGCAATAGAGTTTTAATAAATTTGTAAAATCGTGTTTGAGCTATTTTTAATATTTTAGAAATTGACTAGAGTCTTGCTTTATGTCTGGAATTGATTTGGTAACCGTTTGATTTTTAGAAGTAGTTTTCGAAAATCTTGCCACTTAGCATATATTTGTCTAGATAATCCGGTTTTAAGTTTTGATTTTGTAAAATTAGTACATCGGTTGTTTTATTGTTTAGGAGTCATCTAGTAGTAGTATAACCCTTCTGTGGGATTTGTAAAATTGTTTTCGTGTCTGTTTAAATACCTTAAGCAATTGTTTTTAGAATTCTTACCCAATTAAACCGAATTTTGCTTAGCTTCATAAATTTCTTGTATTCCTAGTATCTTTCACCCCAAGGTTGGATTGACATCCTGAAGTATTACAATGACTTGACTATGCTTTAGGTTTGATAATCTCTGAGAAAAAGCTAGTTATCAAATGGCGCCGTTGCCAAACTTGGGTTAAAATTGAAAGTATTAGGATTTGGAGATTAGTGGAGTCTAAGTTTTTCTTTTCTATTTGGTTACTAATTTTGGTGCTATTGTGCTTGTGTTTTCAGGTACATGAACCTGAGGTCTAGAGGCGACAACAACCTGGTCACGCCACTAGACAACATCCAACAACTAGGGAGCTCAAGACATAGGAGGGAGAGACTCCTACTTGAAATCGAAGAATACCATCAAGAAGTGATGGCTGACCATGACCAGGTGGAGGATCCACCTCAACACGCTTCTGCTGGCAGATGAATCGGACAGCCTTACCATCCACAAAGGGCACCACGCATCATTGGAGCCGGTGATGCACCAAATACACACACCAATCGCTTTGGCATAACGCCACCACCGGTGCAAAACAATAATTTTGAGATCAAGCCTGGATTTATATCTATGGTCCAGAACAGCAAGTTCCATGGCCTGGCTATGGAAGACCCCCTGGAGCACTTGGACAACTTCGAACAAGTGTGTGGAATGATAAAAATCAATGGCATCTCGGAGGATAGCTTCAAGCTACGGCTTTTCCCTTTCTCTCTTTGGGATAAAGCTCGGCATTGGGAGAAGACCTTACCTCAAGGCACAATAACGTCCTGGGTTGAATGCAAGAAAGCCTTCCTCTCAAAGTTCTTCTCAAGCACAAGGACGGCTCGGCTGAGAAGTGAGATCAACGGTTTCACGCAAAGGCACAATGAGACATTTAGTGAAGCAATGGAGCGCTTCAAGGACTACACAATCCAGTGTCCTCACCATGGCTTCACTGAGGAGGCACTCCTCAGCACAATATACCGTGGAGCATTACCAAAAATCCGTATGCTATTAGACACGGCAAGCAGAGGCAACTTCCTTGGACAAGATGTCAACGAGGGAATGGAGCTCATTGAGAATTTGGCATTGAGTGATGGAAACTACTGTGAGGACTATGACCGTGCACCAAGAGGCCACGACCTGGAGGCACACAAGAAGGAGATAAAGTCACTCCATGAGAAGATTGACAAGCTGATGCTTACTGGCCAAAAACATGTGCACTTTGTTGGTGAAAGTGCGGACTTTATACAAGAGGACCAGTATCAAGAGGCGAATTGGGTTGCTGGGCAAGAGTATCCTAAGCCACAGGGATATGCTCCAAGGTATCACAACAAAAGCAACAACTTGTCTTATAGAAGCACAAACGTGGAGAATCCAAAGGACCAAGTGTACCCTCCACAACAAGCAAATCAAGGCAAACCGTTTGTCCCATACAACAAAGGTGTATTCCAACAAAACGGTGGGTACCAAGGGCAAAGACAGGCACCCTACCAAGGCCACCAACAGCAAGGGAACAAACCGTACCCTCCTGGTTTCATGCCTCAGCAGCAACAAAATCCAGCGCCAACTCTAGATTCGCTACAAGCAATGCTCCAACAAATTATACAAGGCCAAACGACCAGTGATCAAAAATATGTTGATATCAACAAACGCATGGACTCCTCCTTTCAGGACGTCTCTACCCAGCTCACCAACATCAACAACAAAATTCGTCAGCTGGAGAAAGGAAAAGCTAGTACAAGCGGCCAATGTACTTTACCCGGCCAATGTGAGGCTAATCCGAAGGAGTATGCACATGTTATCAACCTAAGGAGTGGAAAAATGGTAGCACCGCCATCTACAGCTAAAGACAATGAGGACATTGTCATTCAAGAAGAGGGGAGTGATCTTTCAAATGATCAAGAGATCACATTTGATAATGTCTACATTGAAAGAGCAAGAAAAGGCAAGGAAGCGATTTTGGCAAAAGAAGTGGGGGAAACAAGCAAAGAAAAAAATATTTTCGTGCCTCCACCTTACAAACCGAAGCTCCCCTTCCCTGGACGCTTCAAGAAGCAGCTGATTGAGAAGCACAGAGCCTTGTTCAAAAAACATTTGAGAAATGTTGAGCTCAAATTGCCGTTGCTTGATTGCTTAGTTATGGTGCCGAAATATGCAAAGTTCCTGAAGGACACGCTTGCCAAGACAGCTAAAGGTTGTCAAGAGGTCATGGTGTTGAGTCAAGAGTGCAGTGCAATCATCCACAAAGAGATAACACCAAAGAAGCTAGGAGATCCAGGCTCATTCACCATACCTTTTGCGCTAGGGCCATTGAAGTTTAGCAACTGTTTGTGCGACTTAGGAGCAAGCATAAACCTAATGCCTCACTCCATTGCAAAGAAGCTAGGCTTCACCAAGTTTAAGGAATGCAGGATCTCATTGATCTTGGCTGACAGAAGTGTAAGGCTCCCGGTAGGAATGCTTGAAGACCTACCCGTGAGGATAAGCAACGTGAATGTCCCCACGGACTTTGTTGTTCTTGAGATAGATGAAGAACCCAAGGATCCTCTAATCCTTGGAAGACCTTTTTGGCAACTGTTGGAGCCATAATAGACGTCAAGAATGGCAAGATTTCGTTGCACTTGGGAAAGGACATCAAACTTAACTTCGATATCAATGAGGTTTTGAAGAAACCAACGATTGATGGTCAAGTCTTCTACATAGAGGCTATGGATCTTTTGGCTGATGAATTGCTTGAAGAACTAAACCAAGAGGACAACCTCCTGCTAGCCTTGACCACGGAATGTGGAGAGTTTGGGTATCTTAATGAGGAAACACAAGAGTATGCCAAACTATTAGACTCACGCAAGGTTTTGAAAGAAGAGGAAGACGCCTACTTGGAGCTGGATATGGAACGTCCTGCTTTTGGAATTGATACTGGCTTAAGAGTAAACGAAGAGGACAGTGGCCTCAACACAAACCAAGGGGAGGACTGGAGTGAGCTGCTAGCCCCAAAGGTGGACCTCAAGCAGCTACCAATTGGACTAAGGTACGCTTTCTTAGGTACAAATAACACTTACCCGGTCATTGTTAATGACAATCTGAATGATGATGAGTTAGACACCCTCCTTAGGGAATTGAGAAAGTATAGAAAGGCCATTGGGTATTCTCTTAGTGATATCAAGGGCCTTTCACCATTACTTTGTACTCATAGGATTCATTTAGATGATGAGAACACTTCTTCAATTGAACACCAAAGACGTTTGAATCCTAATTTGAAAGAAGTGGTTAAAAAAGAAATCCTAAAACTCCTAGAGGCTGGCGTGATATACCCTATCAGTGATAGCACGTGGGTCTCTCCAGTCCATGTGGTACCTAAGAAAGGGGGCATCACAGTTATAAAAAATGAAAAAGATGAGTTAATTCCTACTAGAGTTATAACCGGCCATAGAATGTGCATAGACTATAGTAAACTTAACAAAGCCACTAGGAAATACCACTTCCCACTGCCATTCATTGATCAAATGCTTGAGAGATTAGCCAACCATCCCTATTACTGTTTTCTAGACGGTTATAGTGGCTTCTTTCAAATCCTGATTCACCCTAATGATCAAGAACAGACAACATTCACTTGTCCTTATGGAACATATGCATATAGGAGAATGCCTTTTGGTTTATGTAATGCTCCTGCTACATTTCAAAGATGCATGATGTCTATATTTTCGGATTTGATTGAGGAGATGGTTGAGGTATTCATGGATGATTTCTCCGTGTATGGCTCTTCCTTTGGTGTTTGTTTGTTTAATTTGTGCAGGGTACTCAAGAGGTGTGAGGAGACCAATCTCGTGCTCAATTGGGAGAAATGCCACTTCATGGTAACAGAGGGGATTGTCCTTGGTCACAAGATTTCAGGAAAAGGCATTGAAGTGGATAGAACAAAAGTGGAAGTGATGCTCACTTTGGCGCCTCCGGCTAACGTGAAAGGCATAAGAAGTTTCTTGGGGCATGCCGACTTCTACAGGAGGTTTATCAAAGATTTCTCCAAGCTAGCACGTCCTCTAACAAGACTACTATGCAAAGAAGCCGAGTTCAACTTTGATGAGGAATGCCACCAAGCGTTCAAAACCATTAAGGGAGCGCTAGTAACCGCACC
>JAHZTW010000001.1:329522643-329554308 GCA_020283515.1 Alliaria petiolata | reverse complement strand
TCTAGAGTCTTGCTTTATGTCTGGAATTGATTTGGTAACCGTTTGATTTTTAGAAGTAGTTTTCGAAAATCTTGCCACTTAGCATATATTTGTCTAGATAATCCGGTTTTAAGTTTTGATTTTGTAAAATTAGTACATCGGTTGTTTTATTGTTTAGGAGTCATCTAGTAGTAGTATAACCCTTCTGTGGGATTTGTAAAATTGTTTTCGTGTCTGTTTAAATACCGCAAGCAATTGTTTTTAGAATTCTTACCCAATTAAACCGAATTTTGCTTAGCTTCATAAATTTCTTGTATTCCTAGTATCTTTCACCCCAAGGTTGGATTGACATCCTGAAGTATTACAATGACTTGACTATGCTTTAGGTTTGATAATCTCTGAGAAAAAGCTAGTTATCATATATCAAGTGTATTAACTCAGCTTCTCTAAGGCCAATGCATTAGCAACCAACAACTTCAAACAATCAATACACGGTTGTACAAGCATGATGCAGACCTACGGTTAATCCAGCAGCCAATGCTCTGTGCAGCTTCTACACAACCAGCCTATGGATCCAGGACGTTTCACTCTCCCGTGTTCGATTGGTCCTCTCACGTTCAACAATTGCCTTTGTGATCTAGGGGCAAGTGTAAGCCTCATGCCGCTGTCCATAGCTAAGAGGCTCGGCTTTACAACCTACAAGCCAAGCCGAATATCCTTGATACTAGCAGACCGATCTGTGAGATTACAAAAGGGTTTGCTTGATGACGTTCCCATCCGGATTGGTGATATCGACGTGCTAACCTATTTTGTGGTACTCGAAATGGATGAAGAACGAAGGGATCCTCTTATCTTTGGTAGACCGTTCCTAGCTACAGCGGGGGCAGTGATCGATGTCAAGAACGGGAAGATCAAGCTTAATCTAGAAAGATATCATTCTCAAGTTTGATATAAAAGATGTGATGAAGAAGCCTACCATAGGAGGAAAGATCTTTTGGGTAGACACACATGATAAACACAATGATGAGCTTTTTGAGGAGATGTCTTTGAAAGAACCTCTGCTAGTAGTTTAGACAAAGGAGAAAAAGGAGCATGGATATATAGAGCAAGAGAGTGAAGTCTACGTCATGCAACTTGATGCGAGAAAGGTTGCTGAAGATGATGAATTCCCTGAAGACCTCGAGCATGGAAGACATAAGATTTCTTGGGTAAGAAAAGAATGGGAATATCGAGACCAACCCGATAAGGATGCAACGAGCTTGGGCGAGCAATGCGTACGCGTAGATTGGAGTGAACTAGATGCTCCAAAACTGAAACTCAAGCCACTACCATATGGGCTAAGGTACGCTTTCTTGGGACCAAACTCCACATACCCGGTTATTGTGAAAGAAAGTCTAAGTGATGATGAGCTAAACTCACTCCTTAAGGAGTTGAGAAAGTATATAAAAGCCCTTGGGCACAAGTGACATCAAGGGTCTTTCCAATCCTAATCCACTTCTTTCTTCACTGCCTTCAAGTCCGCCTTCAAGACTAAACGTCCCGGATAACTTCTTTACCTGCACACTCAACACAAATGAGAGGCGTAAGCATTACCAGAAATGCTTAGTGCGTACGGTCATCCCGTACCACCGCCAATACCAGAAAACACAATCAAGCTTATTCTTAGTCTTTGGTAAACCCAACACAAAGTCCATTATGATCCTATCCCATTTCCATTCCGGCATTGGTAATGTTTGCAACAAACCACTCGGAAACTAGTTCTCTGCCTTAACCAACTGGCACGTCGGACAACTAGCCACCCAC
This sequence comes from Alliaria petiolata, assembly GCA_020283515.1. Lineage (NCBI taxonomy): Eukaryota > Viridiplantae > Streptophyta > Magnoliopsida > Brassicales > Brassicaceae > Alliaria > Alliaria petiolata. The sequence continues at coordinate 329,552,526 of JAHZTW010000001.1, read as the reverse complement.
TTGGCCACGTCCCGCTTCATCCCGACCCAATGATAATACCTTTTCAGATCGCGGTACATCTTGGTCATTCTCGGATGAATAAAAACCTTGACTGATGTGCTTCCTTTAGGATCTCTTCCTTTAACTCTTTCACGTTAGGAACACATACTCGGCCATTTAACACAATCGTCCCATTGTTTGAAGTTTGATACTTGGTTAGGTCACCTTGTGACATCTTATTCAGACTCTCTTCCTCCTCTTGAGCTAACCGGATCCTTGTTAACAAGTCAGCCTGATCCGCAGCTCCCAAACCCAGTGGTTCCATATCCTCAGTCAGAACGTTCAACCTTAACGTACTTAGGAGATTCACAACGCCTTCCACATCCTTAGCAGATGATACACTAGCCCTTCTCCGGCTTAGTGCATCAGCAACGAGATTAGCCTTTCCCGGATGATATGCTATCTCCAGGTCATAGTCAGCGACTAACTCCATCCATCTACGTCGCCTCGGATTCAACTCAGGTTGAGTGAAGATGTACTTCAAACTCTTATGATCAGTAAACACTTGAACCTTCCCACCATACAAGTAAGATCGCCATATCTTTAACGCAAAGACTACAACCGCCATCTCCAAGTCATGCGTAGGATAATTCACTTCATGCTTCCTTAAATGCCTTGACACGTATGCAATCACGTTCCCATGCTACATTAGTTCACAACCCAGTCCTTTCCCAGAAGCATCCATGTACACTGCATATGGTTCGTCCGGCTCAGGTAGAGCCAACACCGGTGCACTTGTAAGCATTCCTTTCAGCTTCGAGAAGCAATCCTCACACTCGGCTGTCCATACAAACTCAATGTCCTTCCCAATCAAACGTGTCGTCGGCTGGGCCATGCTTGCAAAGCCTTTAACAAAACGTCTATTGTAGCCAGCCAATCCCAGAAAACATCTTATCTCGGACGCACTCTCGGGTCTCGGCCACTCCGCAATGGCCTTGATCTTTTCAGGATCTACAGACATTTCCGTGTCCGAAACAATGTGACCCAAGAACCCAATATGTCGTTGCCAAAAGCTACACTTGCCCAGCTTGGCAAACAACTTCTGCTCTCGCAACTTATCCAGAACATTCCTCAAATGCTTCTCATGCTCTTCCGGATTCTTCGAGTATACCAAGATATCGTCTATAAAAATAATCACAAACTCATCCAAGTATTCCCGGAACACGCCATTCATCAACTTCATGAATGCAGCTGGCGCATTCGTCAAACCAAACGGCATGACCACAAACTCGTAATGGCCATACCTTGTGCGAAAGGCAGTCTTGCGAACATCCGGCTCATCTATTTGTATTTGATGGTACCCAGAAGCCAAATCAATCTTTGAGAACCAAGTAGCACCCCTTAGCTGGTCCAACAACTCATCTATCCTTGAAAGTGGATACTTGTTCTTCACAGGAACCCGGTTCAGTCCTCGGTAATCGATGCAAAGCCGGAAGTTTCCATCCTTCTTCTTTACGAACAGAACAGGTGCGCCCCATGGTGAACTGCTTCGCCTTACGAATCCCTTATCCAGAAGATCAGCCAATTGCTTCTTCAGTTCAGCCATCTCGGCCGGAGCCATTCGGTACGGTGCCTTGGACACTGGAGCGGTTCCCGGCTCAAGTTCAATCGTGAACGGATCTGAACGAGCCGGTGGCATCCCGGACAAAGCTTGGAACACGTCCTCAAACTCTTGTACCACTGGAATGTTTCCTAACTCCACGTCTGGTCCAACCTCAATAGTAGATATCGTCGCCAGATATGCTTCACACCCTTTCTCTAACATTTTATTTGCTTGCATTGCTGACACAGCTAAGCTACCAGAAGTCTGTCTAATTCCTTGGTAAACCAGAACTTGACCATCCCTCTCAAACTCCACCTTGCCTCAGTGACAATCCAAATGCGCCTTATGCTTACCGAGCCAATCCATTCCGAGGATGACATCGTAAGACTTAAATTCGCAGATCACTAAGTCCGCTGGCATATCAACTTCACCAAGCCAGACCGAAATGTTGCGAACGATCCCTAGTGAGAACATCACTTGGCCTCTAGCAGCCCTCACTAGTCCGAACTCTTCCCCGGGTTCCTTATGGAATCTTCCCTTTCCAATCATTCTTCGGTTAACAAAACAATGACTCGCTCCGGAGTCGAACAGAACATGGGTTTTTACGCCACCCATTAATAAGGTCCCTACACATTCAATCCTTAGAATGCTAAGACACTTAACAGAACACACAGACACATACAAACTCAAAAAAAAACGTAAGTATTAAAACTTACCAATGATCGGTCGAGATGTGGTCGGATCTCCGGTTCCTTTCGCGTTCGCGGTATACACCATTGGCATGATGGACTGCCTCTCAGACGGTCCCGCCAGTGCATCTCCTGCACGCTTAGGCTTAGTAGCCGCTTGCACGGCCGCTCCCGACTTCGGACAATCACGTTTGTAATGTCCCAGCTCTCCTGATAACACTCATATTTTACTCTTAAAACCTATTATTTCAAGATCGTTTACAAGTGTTTTAACGCGGTTTTCAACGGTTTTAAAGTGATTTCCATGTTTCCTAGTCTTAATAGTCATTTCAGGGAAATTGGACAAAAAGGACATATTTTGGAGCCAAACGGGAACTTCAAGGACAAGTGATAACAAGATTTTTCTCTCTGTGTTTGTCAAAGCCTTCAGCATGCTCATGTCATTGCAATACTTACGGGTCAATCCAACTTTGGTTGTTTGAAAGGTACTAAGAATGCAAAAGCTTGTAAATCTAAGTAAAACCCGTTAATTGGGGGGGGGGGAGAATTCAGAGAAGACTAATTGCAGCTACTAATTAAATATGAAAACTATTTTATAATCCCTACTGGGATGTTAACTAACTAGCAGACAACTTCTAGGGATTTAAAAGACACAACTACTAATTTTATAAAACCAAAATCTAAAACAGGAAAAACAAGGAAATTGCTAACAACCTAGGACAAATTTTAAAAACTAGAAACAAAATTCTAGTAACTTATAACTAACTACTAGGGTGCGAAATAAACTACTAGGGAATTTCGAAAATACTAACAAGACCAAGAACACAACTGTATGAATTTTAAAACCTTAAAGCAAGTATTAAGCTAAAAAGATGAGTTTTTGAATTGCTAAGACAAAAGATTGAAACTTTAGAACTAAAGATTGATGGTTTTAAGTTTTTGAAGGCTAAAGATGGATTTACGGTTGGGGATCAGCTTAAGGAGGTTCAAGATTTAAACTTTGGGTTTTGAAAATATAGATCTACACATTTTGTGCTTTCTCTAAGCCTTGAGAAGCTAAGGCTAGATTCATCCATGGTGTTTGGAATGAATCCTTTCCTCACCCTTTCCTCCTAACCCATGGTTCATGGTGGAAAGAAAGGACGAAGAACATGAAGCATAGATCTCAAAATGTGGCTTAACTAACTCCCTAAGCATCCATGACGTTTGGGAAAGGATAAGTTAGTCTCTTGAATTTGGTTTTAAGAGATCTCCCAAATCTGCTAAGATGAGGAGATCCCTGAGATCCAAGAGGTGTCTCTCGAGATTCTCTTGGCCTTAAACGCCCAAATCCAAGAAAAGAATGAGTTAAGAGCAAGAAAAAGACAAAAGCTTAAACCCTTAAAAGACCAAAGCTTAAACCCTTAAACCCCTTAATCACCCCAAACCGTAAACGCAAAAGATTACTACTCGCTATGCATGATTAAAGTGCTTGAAAACGTAAATGAAAGAAAACCAAGCATGATTAAGCGATTAAACAAAAGAGATTTTGATAAGTACTTATGATTAAAAAGAAAATTAAGGTTTACAAAACGTCAAAAGCTTGAAAAGAACTAACAATGGTGTTCTTAGCAAAAAGAAGGAGGAGAATGACAAACAATAGGTCACATTGCTTTTATACCAAAGGGGAAATGGTCCCCTCACTAAAATCCAAAATGCATGAGCTGTCCGGATAAGGTTGGAGATCGAGCTCGGTCGTCCATCTCTAGCTCGATCGTACGCGCAGAACGCCTTCCTTGGCTCGATCGTCGAGTCGATCCAGTCTGATGGATCAAGCACTTCTATCGATCGTGTGGTCGATCCTTCTATGATCGAGTCGCGAGCTCGATCTTACTCTAGTTCTTGCTGGACTCAGTTTTCGTGTCCGTACTCGCGATCGATCACCTTGGTCGATCTTGAACTCGATCTTCGTCCTTGGAACGACTCTGTTGTCTCGATCTTCTGGTCGATCTCGTCTAGATGGACCTGCCTAGCTCGATCTCCCTCTTGATCTCGGTCCCTTTGTTGCATTGCCGAGCTCTCCCAAGTATCCATAAGCTCCTTTTCGCTCCTTAGCATATCCACGCACCCTTCATAGCTCCAGTGTATCCAAAACAACCTGAATATGATGCAAAAATGCAAGAAATATGCAAATGTTAATGCAAAGTGCTCTAGGACCTAAAATGAGACAAAAGTTATAATTTCTCTAAGTATGAATGCAATATGAATGCAATTATGTCCTAAATGCAAGCTAAAATGGTGAAATATATAGGTATATCAACTCCCCCAAACTTGCCTTTTTGCTTGTCCTCAAGCAAACAAAGACAAATCCGAGAGAGAGGTTTAAAAGTGGTAGCTCAATATCCAAGATTGTTAACAATAATGATCAACTCAATATCCTAGTTCTTAATTCTAGAATGCATGTGAATCAATCCTACTCCAAAAGAGTTAGCAATGCCCATCTCAACATTCAAGTGCGCTAAGAATTTAATCAAAACAAGCCTCCCTATCAAACCAACTCTTTAACATTCATTAAGTATGAAACCGTGAATCATGACATTGCAAGGCAAGTAAATTCATTTGGTTAAGGGACTGGGGTTTGAGATAAAAATGATCTCAATTCATCTGGTTTTGCTTTTAAGTAAGGGTAACACTCAAAAAGATTGAACTATATGCATAATGCTAAAGGTAAGAAACAAGTGATGCATACAAGAATAGACTATTATCTACCCGAAATGCTATCAATGATCCTAAACCCTTCTCATTCATTTTTTTAGCTCACTCAACCCTCTAGAATCTACCTTTTTCTCAAGGCTCTTTCTGCCTTGCTAAACCCTTTGAATTTCAAACACTTTTTCTTCTTTTTAAAAGCTCTAAGGGGAACTTCTTCAACCTATTATTCTCGGCGAATGGAGTAGTCTTAACTTATTCACTTAGCTCTTCTTCTTATCTCTAGGTAGCCTTTATATTTTTTTTTTTTTTTTTATTTTGTCTTTTTTTGTTTTTTTTTTTTTTTTTATTTCTTCTTTTTTTTTTTATTTTTTTACTTTGAGCTATTTTTTTTTAACCATAAGACTCTCCATTTCAAACTAATGTTTTCCCCTTATTTTCATCAAGTCCCTTATTCACCATCTCTTTCTTTCCAAACTTTTCCACCAAACATCAAATTGTACCACGGCTAACAAACCCCCAAATCCTAAGCCTAAAGCTAGCCCCAAAATGCGAGGCTAGAATCTACATGAAAGCCTATACTTGTCGTCCCAAACCTAACACTTTATGCTAAGTTCAATCGAAATAAAGACCTCACAAATAATCACACAAGAACAGTTGGCTTCAAAAGAGGTTGGTTTATGGTAGGTGTGCTACTTGAGTGATATGTCTATATTTTGCATCATATTTCCCTCCATTTAGTGTAAGTTTCTTATCATTTAGGAACCTAATTAAGCATCATTGTATTGTATTTTGTTCATTTAGAATTCTAGGATGTCCTTGCATAGTCTTTGCATATTTTGTTGCATTTGGAGTTTTTCACAGGTATCTTGGAGGATAGGAAGACCAATTGGAGCTTGGTGGATAGCTTGGAATCAAGGAGAAGCTTGAAAACAAGAATGAAGAATTGTCTTGCATCAAATCGGTTAGGAGCACATCGGACAACAAACCGATGTGAGGCATCCTGGAGTTCACATCCTGGCCAGCATCGGACAGAAGGGCATCGAGCAACAAACCGATGAATAGCCACTCGAAAATTCAGTTCATATCCTGGCTTGCACCAGACAGAGAGCATCAGACAACAATCCGATGCGAAGCATCCTGGAGTCCACATCGGAGAGGCTAACATCGAGCAATAAACCGATGCCAGACCACTCGAGCTTCAGCCTTATTTTCCCTTTGTTCGCATCGGTTAGGAGCACATCGGACAACAGTCCGATGCGAACACTTAGCCAAGCCTAAAACCGGGTCAAAACCCGGTTTGTTCCGGGTTGACCCGGATCGATCACTATTCACTATAAATACATTTTACCTAATTTTTCTTAAGTATCTTTTGTTCTTGTTTAGAAACTTTCCCTTTTGAGTTCTAAGTGATTTGTAAGGGCTTTTGAAGGAGTTTATGCAATCTTAGAGTTTCCCTTGCTTAACTTTCATCTTTAATCTTTCTAATCATGTTTACCAACATCTCTTTCATAAGATTTGTGGGTTTCACTATGATTAGTGAGTAGTACTTTAGGAACTTGGGGATGGGTTAGATTTAGGGTTTCTAATGGTTCAATCTTGCAATCTAGGTTAGATTCTTTCATCTCTCTTCTTATTAAGTAGTTCCTAATGCCAAATAGCTAATCTTTTCTATTTTGGATCATAAGCATTTCATACACCCACCAAGTGTTTGATGAAATGCTTGAACCAATTTAATAAGAGATTTACATTCCTAGCCTAAGACATTAGTTGCCTAGGGTGTTTATAATGCTATTTAGACTTGTCTTTATTGCTTGTTAATCATTGTAATGCTAAAACATCATTAGTTCATTAGAGTGATTAGTAAAGGGATTATTACCACACATCATGGATTAGTCTTTATTAAGTGTTCTAGGTATAGAGATAGCTTGATTAGTTGCTTAAATGATTGCAAGATTGTCCATTTGATCTCCCAAATCAATGATTCCATCCCTAGGTTTCGTTTTTAGTTAATTTGAAATCTTGATTAGTAGTTAATCTCTTGTTTATTGCTTGATTAGAGTTAATTAAGGCTTAGAATCATATAATTGTTCTTGTAGTGTCTCTCTTAGGTTGTGTTTTGCTTTTAATTGTTGCTTGTCACTTTAATTTCGAATTTAGCTTAGCTTAAACCAAACTTTGTATTCTTATAGCATCAAACTCCCAAGATGGATTGATTCTCAAGTATTGCAATGATATGAGGAATTGAGGAATTGCAAACAAGTGTAAAAAACTCTTGTTTCAATTTGGCGCCGTTGCCATATTGGGATTGTTTGATCACTAGGATTTGAGTTTAGTTTGAGACTAAGTTCTTCTTTTGTGTTTATTAACCATATACTTTTCTAGATTTCAGTTCACCTTGAATGCATTTAAGATCCGGAGGAGACAACAACTTTCAAGGTTTTCAAGAGATTGATCAGTTGGAAAGGGTATCTAGAATTGCAAGAAGGGAAGCTGAAAGGTTAGATAGGCTGAGAATGGAAGAGCTTCCATGGGAACAACAGCCTCAAGCTGCTATACCACCACACGTGGAGCATGCACAACGGGGCAATAAAACCCCTTTCATGCGCCAAGACAAGGAAGAACCATTGGGGCTGGTGATGCTCCAAATATTCATCAAAATAGATATGGTTTCCAACCTCCACCGGTTCACAACAATACATTTGAAGTGAAGCCATCCTTCATCTCCATGGTTCAACAAGACATGTTCCATGGCTTGCCAATGGAGGATCCACTTGATCACTTAGACAACTTTGATAGAGTTTATGAGTTTTTCAAGACGAATGGTGTGAGTGAGGATGCCTTCAAACTAAGACTCTTTCTGTTCTCTCTTGGGGATAGAGCAAGGCAATGGGAGAAAAACTTGCCCCAAGGAACAATTACCTCTTGGGATGAATGCAAGAAGGCCTTCCTATCTAAGTTTTTCTCCAACTCAAGGACTGCCAAGTTGAGGAATGAAATCTCAAGCTTCACTCAAAAGAATAATGAGTCTTTTAATGAAGCATGGGATAGGTTCAAGGGCTACACAATGCAATGCCCTCATCATGGCTTCACACAAGAGTCTCTACTAAGCACTATCTATAGAGGAGTTCTCCCAAAGATTCGAATGCTTCTTGATACAGCAAGTAATGGAAACTTCTTAGGAAAAAAAGTAGAAGATGGATTGGAGCTTGTAGAGAATCTTGCCTTGAGTGATGGTAACTACAATGAAGACTATGATAGAGCCCCAAGGGGAGGTGAATATGAATCTCACAAGAAATAAATGAAGTCTCTACATGACAAAATTGACAAGCTCATGTCCTCCAATCTAAGACATGTACATTTTGTTAGTGAGTATCAAGAAGATTGTGATGATCAAGTTCAGTCTCAAGAGTGTGAAGAAGTGGTAAATTTCGTGGGTAGACAAGGAGGCTACAAAAACAACTACAATACCAACTATAAGGGGAATAACAACCTCTCTTATAGAAGTAATAATGTAGCCAACCCCGAAGACCAAGTCACCCTCCAGAAGCTACTTAAAACAAACCTTTTGTGGCTTACAACAATCAACAACAGGGTTATGCACCAAGGTCTAACTACCAAGGAGGAAACCAAGGCAACTATGGTGGCCAAAGATACAATGCTTCACCCTGTTTTACTCAAGCTTCACAAGGCTCTCCGAAAGAAAATGTTCAGCTCATGCTTCAACAAATACTTCAAGGTCAAGCTCACAATGATGCTAATGTAGGAAAGAAGATTGCCGAGATTAACACAAGGATGGACTCTTCTCTTAACGAGCTTGCAACTCAAATAGGAGGTTTTCAATAAAAGGTCAAGCAACTTGATAACAAGGGCAAGGCTTCTAGATCCAATTCTCAAGGCACTTTACCCGGTAAGCCCGAAGCTAACCCAAAAGAGTATTGCAATGCTATCTCCACTATTGATGATGATGAGTATGAGCTTGTTGTGCTAGAGTTTGAACAACTATTCGAAGCTCCTTATGATACATCTACATTCACTGAGGACATTGAAGTTCAAGATGGGGAGGTGGTCATTGAAAATGACTCCATGGTTGTTGCTACAAAAATGGGTAAAGAAGTGTTTGATGAACCCAAGACTTCTACAAAGGCAAGAGTTGAAGAGGATGTAAGAGAAGTGGCTAAGAAGAGTGAAGGAGGAGCTTGTGATCTACTTATCTATAAGCCACCACTCTCATATCCTGAGCGGATTTTGACTAAGGCACAAAAGAAAGTGCTCTCAAGCTTTAAAGGAAGTATGGAGAAAGTTGGTGCACCTTTGCCCAAGGGGGAGAGTTTGTCTCAAGTCAAGGGTCAAATAAGGTGTATTAAAGACTTTCTAGCTAATAGGGAGAAGGTAGAAGAGCTGATGGAAAGCCTTGACCCACCAAGCACAACAAGGGATGAGCCTAAAACTATTCCAAAGCTTGGTAATCCCGGAAAATTCTTGATTTCTTGCTCTCTTGGGAATTTAAAGGTTGATGAAGCTTTGTGTGATTCTGGATCAAGTGTCAATGTGATGTCCCTTGAAATGTCTAAGAGCCTTGGGATCACAAACCTAAAGAAGTATCCATCACCTATTACCTTTGTTGATGCTTCCTCAAGGCAACCAATAGGTCTTATTGAAGATTATCCATTGAAGATTGGTGGGTGTCTAGTCCCAACTGACTTCATAGTCATGGACATGGTTCAAGCAACAAGGCTACCTCTTCTCCTAGGTACTCCCTTCCTCAATACAGCTGGTGCAAGCATCAATTTCACCAACAAGAGGGTTATTCTCAAGAGTGTGAATGATAAGGTCTTCTATCCTATGAAGCCTTCTACCTTGGGTTTTTGTGGCACAATCACATGTGCTACTATGAAAATTGATGAAAAACCACCATATACAAAGGAGCAGCTGATGGGATTCACTTGTGTCATGTTGAAGGATAATGATACCTTGGACCACAATGAATATGATGGGTCAAGGTTTGATGGTGCGAGTCTTCTTGCTATGTTTGATGGAATCAATGTGGTGGAACATATAGCTGAGCCACCAAAGAGGGTAAGAAGGAGGTCTAAGAAGAAGAAGAAGGTGTTAAACATTGGAGCAAACACCATGTTCATCGAGAAGGGAGGAGGAACTTCATATCCACTCCATGACCTTCCCAATGTGTAAAAGGTTTGAAAAGTCAAGCTTAGTGACGTTAAACAAGCGCTCTTGGGAGGCATTCCCATGTTATCCTTGTATATATTCTTGCTTTTGTTCTATAATCATGTTTCCTTGAGTTTTGAAAAGTCTTAGGTTGAGTATGGAGGGTTATGAGTTCTCCCACCCCTCAGTCAAGCAATCCATCATACTCCATGGACTCCTACACCTCCTCCTCCATTCGCTTTTGATCAAGGTACAACTCCAAACCATTGTAAATACCATCTAGTATTTGTTTTTGCATTTTGAAATCTTCTCCAAGCTTGGATTACACAAGAGACTGTGTAATTTAAGTTTGGGGGAGTATGGTGTATTTGATCTTGTGTTTTGTGATCTTATTTTCTTTTCTCATGCATATTTGAGTCTCATGCATATTTGAGTCTCATGCATTTCATATATGTCATAGAAAATACCCAAAAAATGAGAAAAGTTCGAAATTTTCAAAAAAAAAAATAGCATGTACTTGCATTTGCATTTGTCACATAAGTAGGATTGAGTCTAGAATTTCTATCATTTAGGATTTCATTCATATGCATTGGGAGCAATGATGAGCCTATCCTTGTAGATTGTTAATTTTTGTGATCAGTTCAACACCCTAGTTAGTAGTTCTTAGATGCTTGTGAATAAATTTGAAAGTAAGGAAGAGCCATGCTCGGACCACCTCGTTTGTCACTAGTTTTTGGTTGAAATATAGTCTTGAAATTGATAGCCAACTCTACTCACTTAAACCGGATTTTGACATCTAATTATCATGCTTGCATTGAAAGTAAATTCATGGATATAAAATACTTGAGCTTTCTTATTCACTTTGCCACCCTTTTGCTAGCTCAAGTAGCACCCTTACCATAAACCAACCTCCTTTGGGGCCAATTGTTCTTGTGTGATCACTTGTGATGCCTTTATTTCGATTGAACTTAGCATAAAGTGTTAGGTCTGGGACGACAAGTATGGGCTTTCATATAGATTCTAGCTTCGCATTTTGGGGCTAGCTTTAGGCTTAGGATTTGGGGGTTTTGTTTGTTTGGTGGAAAAGTTTGGAAGGAAAGAGATGTTGAATAAGGGGATTGGTGAAAATAGGGGGAAACATGGTTTGAAATGGAGAGTCTTGTAGATAAAAAGGAGTAGCTCAAGGTAAAAATAAAATAATAGGTGGTCTTGAGAAAAGAAAAGAGCCAAAAAGGGCAAAGTTCAAAAAAAAAAAGTATGAAGAAGGCCACCTACAGATAAGAAAAAGAGCTAAGTTTATAAGTTAAGACTACTCCATTCCCAAAAAATAATAGGTTGAAGAAGTTCCCCTTTGAGGTGTGAAAAGAAGAAATGTGTTTGAAATTAAAAGGGGTTTGGCGAGGCACAAAGAGCCTTGGGGAAAAGGATAGATTCTAGAGGGTTGAGTGAGCTAAAAAATATAAATGAGAGGGGTTTAGGATCATTGATAGCATATCGGATAGGTGAAAGTCTATGCTTGTATGCATCACTTGTTTCTTACCTTTAGCATTATGCATGTAGTTGATAACTAGCTTTTTAGCAGGGTAAACAAAACCTAAAGCTTGTCTATGTCATTGTAATACTTCAGGTCATCAATCCAAATCAGGTGGTGAAAGGTATTAAGAATACAAGAGCTTGAAGTAAAGCTAAGCAGAATTCGGGTTAATTGGTGAAGAATCCTAAAACAATTACTTGCGGTCATTAAACAGACACGAAAACTATTTTAAAATCCCTACAGAAGGGTTATAAAAGTACTAGATGACTCCTAAACAATAAAACAACCGATCTACTAATTTAATAGAATTCAATTCTAAAACCGGATTAACTAGACAATTTGATGGTGAGTAGCAAGATTTTCAAAAACTATTTCTAAAAATCAAACAACTACCAAATCAACACCAGACAGTAAAATAAGACTCTAAGAAATTTCTAAAATACTAAAAATAGTAAAAACACAATTTTACAAATTTATAAAAACCTCTATTGCATAATTAAGTTAATCTAGAGAATGTTTAGAGAAAACAATTAACTTTGAACAGGGAGAAAATGATTTTAAGTTTTAAAGATTAAAAACAGATTCAAGGTTGGGATTCATTCTTAGGGAGGTTGAAGATTCGAACTTGGGGTTTAAAAACATAATTTTTACTCTTTTAGTAATTTCTCTAAACCTTAAGAAACCATTTTAGATTTAACCATGATGTGTGGTATAAACCCTTTCCTCACCCTTTCCTCCTAACCCATGATGTGTGGTGGAAAGATAAGGTGAAGAACATTAAGCTTGGATCTTAAAAACGGTTTAACTAGCTCCCTAAGCATCCATGATGTGTGGGAAAGGATGAGCTAGTCTCTTGCATTTGGTTTTAAGGGATTTCCTAAGTCTTGTTAGGATAAGGAAATCCCTAGATTAAAGAGATCTCCATGGAGAATCTCTAGACCTTAAAACCCCCAAATCCAAGAAGAGAATTTAAATGAAGAACAAGATAAAAATAAAACCAAGATTTAAATCTCCAACCTCAAACCTTAGCGCTTTACTCACAAATCATGTTCTTACCTCTTTTAAACATAAGTTTAGAGTTAAGGAACATGATCGATGGGGTTAAGAAGAAAGACTTGAAATTAGAATTATTTAAATACTTGCTATCTATAATAAAAATACAAGAGTTTTCACAAAGATTTTAAGTAGGAATTAAGAAGAAAGATTTGACATTAGAATAATTTAAACACTTGATATATAATAAAAATAAGAGTTTTCGCAAGGAATTAAACAAGAAGCAACTATAAAACGGTTGAATACTCAAGAACGCTCAAGAACAAGAGGAAGCTTACAAGAACACTAAGAAGACTTAAAAGAGAGAATAGAAAGACTTGATTAAAAACTTAATGATTTATTACAAGAACACACACACTCCTTATATAGAGTTTTAAACATGGCTCTTGGCCTTAAAAGAGGGGTTAAGGGGCAAGGAAAAGGGGCAAGAGACAAGGGACCTATCTAACCCCACTTACTTAAAGCATAAAAACTTTTCTGGGTCAACTTCCAAATGGTTCGAGTGGCATGATCGATCGTTCAGTCGATCTATTCTGGATCGAGTCAGTTGGTCGATCTTTGACTCGATCAGCGTTTAGTTCGGGCGGTCAGGTCGATCGGCCAGTCGATCTGCCGCGGATCGACTAATCTTGGTCGATTGTCTAGTCGATCACTCCTTGATCGACTCATTTTGCTCGATCTACATCTCGATCTTGGTTGAATCGACTGGTCTTGGTCGATCTTGAAGTCGATCTTTGCTCCTTCTCTTTTGTCCAAGTTTTCTTTTTGATTCCTGCCAACTTTTATGATCTTCTTTCATCTTCTTGTTAATGCACAGCATCCACCACAGCTCCAAGTACTCTAAACAGCCTGAAAAGATGCAAATATGCAAGAAACCATGCAAATACTAATGCAAAGTGTTCTAGGATTAAAATGGTACAAATGATGCAAACTAGTCTATTATGAATGATGTATGCATGAAAAACCTATTCTAAATGCAAGCTAAATATGCAAAATATATGAGTATATCAACTCCCCCAAACTTGCCTTTTGCTTGCCCTCAAGCAAACAAAATTCAAGCTAGGAAGAGATGATTAAAAATGGGGGCTCAAATCCAAAAGTGTTTTTCAAATCTATCAATTCAAAGGTTCTTGCTCTCAGTTCTAGGATGCAGAACACAAAATTTACTCAAAAGAACTTAGCCATATTCATCTCAAATTGAAATTCAAATCATGACTTGTTTATTCCAAGCAATCCAAGAATCAAAACCTTTAACATTCATTAAGAGCTCCAAACCGTGAATCACACTTGTGCTTTTTAAAACCGAATACATTTGGTAAGGGTTAAGGTTATGAGACAAAAATGATCTCATTCAAATGGGTACTCCAAGCAATGGTTTCTCTCAAAAATGTTTGAACTTATACATAATGCTAAAGGTAAAAGGCAATGCATGCATACATGACTAGACTCACATCTACCCAAGTATACTAACAATGATCCTAATCCCTCTCTCATTCATTTTTATATTTTCCAAGCTCACTCACCCTCTAGAAACTACCCAAATCAACAAGGCTATTCATGCCAAGCTTAAACCCACAAAAACTCCATCAAACACTTTCTTTTCTTAGGGAAACCTCTTAAACTTTGATTAAGGCTAGTGGTATGGTCATAAATAGTTGCTCTTTTATTTCTTTTGATAGCTTTCTTCTAAAATTATTTCTTTTATGCATTTGGCCTCTAGGGCTCCTTTCTTTTCTTGATCTTTTTCTTATCACAAATCAAGATTAACCACTAGAAATATGTATCCCTTTTTCATCTTTTTCCTTAACACCTTCTCATTCTCAAACCCGTGATCTCCCAATTCCCAAACAAGCCTAAAACTAGCTTCAAAATGCAAAGCTAGCAACAATATGAGCGCCTAAACATGTCGCCCAAAACCTAACACTTTATGCCAAGTTCAAACAGAAAATAAGGCCTCACAATTTGCAATCACACACGAAATTTGGCTTTGAAATAAGGCAAGGGTCAAGGTGTGGTATTCTATTTAGGCTTACAAAGAGTGGTGAAGTGAATAAGAAAGCCTAAATATTTTTTTTTTGTAATCCATGTATTCTTTTTCAAAAGCACAAGCATGATAATTAGATGTTCATTTTAAGGTTCCGATTTTTAAATATTGATTCAATTCATGCTTTTTTCAACTTTAAGCCAAGAAAATCAAATCAAATGATCCAAGCATGGTTAGAACTTAATTTCAAAGTTGTACAAGGCATTAAAGAACTACTAACTAGGGCCTTGAACCAATACATGAGCTTAAAACACTTTTAAAGGAAAATTTTCATCATTGCCCCCCTATGCATATGAGTGATGCAACCTATATGATAAAAATCTAGACTCAATCCTACAATATTTGATAATGCAAATGCAGGCTATATGATTTTTTTTTTGAAATTTTTATGAATTTTTCTGATTTTTTTTTTATATTTTTTTTTATGAATGCAAGAAGACTCAAAAACAGAAAATAAGATCAAATAAAATATGTCAAAGTACAAACTCTCCTCCCCAAAACTTGAATGACACCGTCTCGGTGTTAAACAAATTCAAGAGAAGAAACACAAAAATAAAAATAAAAATGCATGTTATATACAAAGTTTGGCGTTTTTGGTACCTTGAAGCTAGAGATGGCCGGAGCTTAAGGTTGCTCCGGTCCTCCTGCTCTTTCTTGGCGTGTCATGGAGTACTCCCTTGTCCTTGGTTCTGGTTGGACGGTCTTGAAGAGAGGGACGTCCAGCTTGGAAATCTTCGGGCTCACGGATTTGTATACCTCCGGTTGAGTGTCTTGCCGCCGTCGTGCCTACTTGTTCAAATTCATCACTCAAGGTTATCTCTGAAGAGCTCCTCCCTTGAAGGACCTTGACCTTCCTCACCAGATTCTTGATCATCTTGCTTTGCCATTTGTTTACCTTGAGCTGAATCTCCACAACCGAGGCAAGGAATTTCTCTGTTTTGGTGCGCGGCTCATAGTCCAGTTTCGGGAGATCATAACTTGATGGCTTTTCAGCATCAGTGGGAGGAGACTCTGGTGATGATTGGGCAAGTTGTGGTGCTGCTGGAACGCCTGATACAAGACTTTTTACTCTTGCAAACAATTTCTCAATTGCTCATGTCATTGCAATATTTGAGATATCAATCCATCTTGGGAGTTTGATGCAAAAGGAATACAAAGTTCGGTTTAAGCTAAGCCAAATTAAAGGTTTGAAGTGACAACGAACTATTAGAAGCAAACTACTAGCTAAGAGAGATACTACAAGACTAATTATATGAGCTAAAACCTTAATTATCACTAATCAAGCACTAATCAAACGATTTACTACTAAGCAAGATTAACAAATTACTAAAAACGAAACCTAGGGATGGAATCATTGATTTGGGCATCTAAATGGCCAACCTTGCAATCATTTAAGCAACTCAAACAAGCTTTCTCTATGCCTAGAACACTAATTAAGACTAATCCATGATGTGTGGTACTAATCCCTTTCCTAATCACCTTAATGAACTAATGATGTGTTAGCATTAAAATTATTAGCAAGCATTAAACATGAGTCTAAATGGCATGATAAACACCCTAGGCAACTAATGTCTTAGGCTAGGAATGTAAATCTCTTAAAAAGTGGTTCAAGCATTTCATCAAACACTTGGTGGGTGTGTGAAATGCTTATGATCCAAAATAGCAAAAGATTAGCTATTTGGCATTAAGAACTCCTTAATAAGAAGAGAGATGAAAGAATCTAACCTAGATTGCAAGATTGAACCATTAGAAAACCCTAAATCTAACCCATCCCCAAGTTCCTAAGAAACTACTCACTAATCATGGTGAAACCCACAAATCCTATGAAAGAAATACTAGTAAGCATGATTAAAGAAGAGATAGATGAAATATTAGAAGGAACAAGAATCAAATAGCATTAAACTTAAAATAAATCTCTCAAATCTCCTCAAAACCCCAAAGGGCCGTTTTTCTGTGTAAGCCCAAGAGAAGATACATAAAAATTAGGTTTTTAAGTATTTATAGGGAAGGAGGTCAAACCGGGTCAACCCGGAACAAACCGGATTTTGACCCGGAGGAGCAGTCTTGCGGAAATCGACATATCTCCCTAAACGCAGCTCCTAATGACATGAAACCACCTCCACATGAAAGCAGATTCAATTATCTACAACCTTCATGAAGGGCTCTGAGGCTGAATCGGAATGGAAAGCCTTCATCTGACCCGATCTTCCAGTCACTTCAGGCAGTCTTGCGCCGCATCGGTTTGGCAATCCGAGGTGCTCCAAACCGAGGCAATTTCTGGTGGCTTCATCTCGGTTTGGCAATCCGAGGTGGCCAAACCGATGCATTCTCTGGTCGTCTTGCATCTGTTTGTTGTCCGATGTACCTCAAACCGATGTGATCTCTGGTTGCTCTGATTCGGACAGTCTTGCAAGAATCGCCGTATCTCGTGAACCGCTGGTCGTAATGACTTGATTCCAACGGCATTAGAAAGCTCATTGAATCCTCTACAACTTTGAAGAAGGCTTCGGAGTCTGAATCTAAGTGGAAGGCCTTCGTCTGGACACATACATTTCACACCTCCAAATGCTCAACATGCTTCTAAAAGACTTCTGCTTCTCATTTAGCTGCTTCTCTTCCTCCTCTTGATTATCCATGAAACTCCATATGGTCCTCCAAGCCTCCAAAACACCTAATAAAGACTCAATATGTACAAATATGCAACAACCTAAGCTAAAACTCACTAAACTCTAATATGGATGCAAATGGGACTAAAAGTGGCTAAATGAATGCAAAAGTACATGCAAAACTATGTAAAATGAATGCTAAAATATGCTAAATTATGAGTCTATCAACTAAATTGAAACAAGAGTTTTTACTCTTGCAAGCAATTCCTCAATTGCTCATATCATTGCAATATATTGAGGTATCAATCCATCTTGGGAGATGATTCACTAAGAATACAAAGTCTAGTTTAAGCTAAGCTAAATTGACAATTCAAGTGACAAATGATAATTAAAAGCAAGGCACAAACTAAAGGAAACACTACTAGAGCAATAATATCGAATTAAGCCTTAATTACTACTAATCAAGTACTAATGATGCAATTAACTACTAATTAAGATTGACAAAATACTAAAAACGAAACTTAGGGATGGAATCATTGATTTGGGCATCTAAATGGCCAACCTTGCAATCATTTAAGCAACTCAAACAAGCTTTCTCTATGCCTAGAACACTAATTAAGACTAATCCATGATGTGTGGTACTAATCCCTTTCCTAATCACCTTAATGAACTAATGATGTGTTAGCATTAAAATTATTAGCAAGCATTAAACATGAGTCTAAATGGCATGATAAACACCCTAGGCAACTAATGTCTTAGGCTAGGAATGTAAATCTCTTAAAAAGTGGTTCAAGCATTTCATCAAACACTTGGTGGGTGTGTGAAATGCTTATGATCCAAAATAGCAAAAGATTAGCTATTTGGCATTAAGAACTCCTTAATAAGAAGAGAGATGAAAGAATCTAACCTAGATTGCAAGATTGAACCATTAGAAAACCCTAAATCTAACCCATCCCCAAGTTCCTAAGAAACTACTCACTAATCATGGTGAAACCCACAAATCCTATGAAAGAAATACTAGTAAGCATGATTAAAGAAGAGATAGATGAAATATTAGAAGGAACAAGAATCAAATAGCATTAAACTTAAAATAAATCTCTCAAATCTCCTCAAAACCCCAAAGGGCCGTTTTTCTGTGTAAGCCCAAGAGAAGATACATAAAAATTAGGTTTTTAAGTATTTATAGGGAAGGAGGTCAAACCGGGTCAACCCGGAACAAACCGGATTTTGACCCGGAGGAGCAGTCTTGCGGAAATCGACATATCTCCCTAAACGCAGCTCCTAATGACATGAAACCACCTCCACATGAAAGCAGATTCAATTATCTACAACCTTCATGAAGGGCTCTGAGGCTGAATCGGAATGGAAAGCCTTCATCTGACCCGATCTTCCAGTCACTTCAGGCAGTCTTGCGCCGCATCGGTTTGGCAATCCGAGGTGCTCCAAACCGAGGCAATTTCTGGTGGCTTCATCTCGGTTTGGCAATCCGAGGTGGCCAAACCGATGCATTCTCTGGTCGTCTTGCATCTGTTTGTTGTCCGATGTACCTCAAACCGATGTGATCTCTGGTTGCTCTGATTCGGACAGTCTTGCAAGAATCGCCGTATCTCGTGAACCGCTGGTCGTAATGACTTGATTCCAACGGCATTAGAAAGCTCATTGAATCCTCTACAACTTTGAAGAAGGCTTCGGAGTCTGAATCTAAGTGGAAGGCCTTCGTCTGGACACATACATTTCACACCTCCAAATGCTCAACATGCTTCTAAAAGACTTCTGCTTCTCATTTAGCTGCTTCTCTTCCTCCTCTTGATTATCCATGAAACTCCATATGGTCCTCCAAGCCTCCAAAACACCTAATAAAGACTCAATATGTACAAATATGCAACAACCTAAGCTAAAACTCACTAAACTCTAATATGGATGCAAATGGGACTAAAAGTGGCTAAATGAATGCAAAAGTACATGCAAAACTATGTAAAATGAATGCTAAAATATGCTAAATTATGAGTCTATCAACTAAATTGAAACAAGAGTTTTTACTCTTGCAAGCAATTCCTCAATTGCTCATATCATTGCAATATATTGAGGTATCAATCCATCTTGGGAGATGATTCACTAAGAATACAAAGTCTAGTTTAAGCTAAGCTAAATTGACAATTCAAGTGACAAATGATAATTAAAAGCAAGGCACAAACTAAAGGAAACACTACTAGAGCAATAATATCGAATTAAGCCTTAATTACTACTAATCAAGTACTAATGATGCAATTAACTACTAATTAAGATTGACAAAATACTAAAAACGAAACTTAGGGATGGAATCATTGATTTGGGCATCTAAATGGCCAACCTTGCAATCATTTAAGCAACTCAAACAAGCTTTCTCTATGCCTAGAACACTAATTAAGACTAATCCATAATGTGTGGTACTAATCCCTTTCCTAATCACCTTAATGAACTAATGATGTGTTAGCATTAAAATTATTAGCAAGCATTAAACATGAGTCTAAATGGCATGGTAAACACTCTAGGCAACTAATGTATTAGGCTAGGAATGTAAATCTCTAAAAAAAGTGGTTCAAGCATTTCATCAAACACTTGGTGGGTGTGTGAAATGCTTATGATCCAAAATAGCAAAAGATTAGCTATTTGGCATTAAGAACTCCTTAATAAGAAGAGAGATGAAAGAATCTAACCTAGATTGCAAGATTGAACCATTAGAAAACCCTAAATCTAACCCATCCCCAAACTTCTAAGAAAATACTCACTAAACATGGATAAACCAACAAATCTCATGAATGAAATGTTAGTAAACATGATTAAATGATTAGAGAAAGAAAGATTAGAAGAAAGAAGAATCAAATTGTATTAAACATAAAAGAAATCTCAAAAATCTCCTCAAAACTCCAAATGGGCGTTTTTCTGTTTAAGCCCAAGAGAAGATACATAAAAATTAGGTTTTTAAGTATTTATAGGGAAGGAGGTCAAACCGGATCAACCCGGAACAAACCGGGTTTT
Source organism: Alliaria petiolata (assembly GCA_020283515.1). Taxonomy (NCBI): domain Eukaryota; kingdom Viridiplantae; phylum Streptophyta; class Magnoliopsida; order Brassicales; family Brassicaceae; genus Alliaria; species Alliaria petiolata. Next base: position 329,532,143 of record JAHZTW010000001.1, on the reverse strand, counting down.
GACCCGGGTAGCAGTCTTGCGGGAATCGCCATATCTCCCTAACCACAGCTCATAATGACATGAAACCACCTCCAAATGAAATATGATTCAATTACCTATAACTTTCATGAAGAGCTCGAAGGCTGAATCGGAACACAAAGTCTTCGTTTGATCCGATTTGTACCCGGAAAAAAATGTGTGCTCGGTTCGACCAGGTTCGTCGATCCAACTGGTCGAACCGAACACCTGGATGTTTGGTTCGACCACCTTCGTCGATCCAACTCGTCGAACTCAACCCCTGTATGTTTGGTTCGAGCAGCTCGTCGATCCAACTCGTCGATTCGAACCGAAATCGATGTAACTTTCTAACCACGGGTCCGAATGACTTGATTCCAACGGTAATAGAAAGAACACTGGATCCTCTACAACTCTTAAGAAGGCTTCGGAGTCTGAATCTCAGTGCAAGGCCTTCGTCCGGACCCATACATTTCGCACCTCCAAATGCTTGATATGCTTCTAAAGAGACTTCTGCTTCTCATTTGGCTGCTTCTCTTGCTCCTCTTGGCTATCCATGAAACTCCATATGGTCCTCCAAGCCTCCAAAACACCTAGTAAGGACTCAATATGTACAAATATGTAACAACCTAAGCTAATACTCACTAAACTCTATTATGTATGCAAATGGGACTAAAAGTGGCTAAATGAATGCAAAAGTGCATGCAAAACTATCTAATATGGATGCTAAAATATGCTAAATTATGAGTCTATCAACGCCTCCAAGAGGTGCATAACATTCCTCATCGTTTGGCAAGAATTCGATGTTGCCAACACTATTAGCGAGCGTTTCTTCGGGGTTGGGTAAGATGCACGTCTTCTTCTCATGTTCCTCATTGTAGAATAGGTATGCATAGTAACCTGGAGCTGGATTAGGTTCCAAGGAATTGGTGTTGATCATGTAGGCTTGATCCATGTAGGCACGTTCCGCGCATGGTGTGAACTCAGTAAGTGGTACTCCTGCTTGCACAAACAGTGGCGTGAGAAAGCCACCAATGAGTGCTGATGTGGCTTTGCACTTGATGGCCCAAGCTTTGTACCTGAGCAAGGATGAAGCCAGGATGCATCCATAGTTAACGTTATCTCCAAGATCATCCTCCATTGGTTCATCACTCCTCTCGCTATCGCATAGAACATGTTTAACCCCTTGGAAAAGGAAGCACAGCTCGTTCTTTGTCACCGGTGGTGTTGTGGATCTCCCACTGAATGTGTTTACTAGCATCTTGAGAGTGTATCTTAGCAAAGGGTTTTGCACCTTCTTGATTTTGGCGGTATTAGACTTGTAGTCTCCATCGCTAATCAAGTCCCATAGCTTGCTTGCGGATTTGAATTGTGGGAACTTCACAAGGTCTGCTGCTGCATTGAGTCCATAAGCTTGGCATAGCTAAGGGATAAAGAGACGGTAGGCTTGCTTGCGGATTTTGAATGTGATAAGACCTTCGGTTGGAGTTGTGATGTTGGGGTCTTCATATTCGCAATCCAAGGTGGAGAGGAAGTGAAGCGTGGCTTCGGGGTAGGTGGGGCAGCCCATCCGTGAAAGACATGCAAGCCCCATGTTAGTGAGCAGCTCATCAAACCCTTCCAACAATCCTAGCCTTTGCAAGAACTCCCTACTTGCAAATTTTGTGGGCTCAAAACGCAACCTCTCTAGCCTCCTCCTTGTTTTCTTTTCCTCTTTGCTCCACTTAGCCTCTTGCTGTTTCTCTTCTTGTGTGGCCATAGCTCTACTTCTCTTTTTTGGTGCCATAGTACCTGAAATTCAAAACCTCAAAGAGAAAATTAGTGAAGAGCACAGCAAAGAGAAGAACACAAGTTCAAGAGGCTTAGACGCTTAAAAAGATTTTTGCTCAAGCTTTTTATTTTTGGAGAAAGTTTTGGATATATCAATAAATATTAGATGAAAAATCTCTTGAGAAAAGAATAAATAAAAAAAAATCTCTAATATTTAGATATTTCTAAAAATAAAATCCTTTTCCTTAGAAAATTATGCAACCATACAACTTAAAAAGGAAATTTTCAAAAATCAAAATATGGCATGATAAAATTCGAATTACCTTTGAAAGTTGATGGGAAAAGATTGCTCTTCCTCTTTAGAAAACCAGAAAAACTCACACTCTCTTTCTAATTGCAAAAATCATTTTTTGATGTGAGGAGAGGAGAGAGTGGATGTGTGGTTTTTCTAAAGAAGAGAATGCTTGGACATATGTATGCAAGTGGGGATTTAAATTTGAAAAAGGCTCAAATATCAAAACTCAGAGGAGCCTGGTTGACCAAATTCAAATTCAAATTCAAATTCAAAAGTAGGAAGGAGTGAGAAAGAGGGGGAAATTTGAAAAACTTCCATTGGCAGACGATCGAGTGGTTTGGTCGATCTAACACTCGATCTCTTGCCCAACTTACTCTGATCGAATTACTCCCTCGATTGGTCGGTCGATCTGATTTAAATCGAGGCGTTTCGACTGAAGTCCTCGTTTTAAGCTTGTTTTGTTTGTGATCGAGTGATTGGGTCGATCTCTTGATCGATCTTTTGCTCATGATCGAGTGGTTGGTCGATCTCTTGATCGATCTTGGCTCACGATTGAGTGATATCACTCGATCTTACACTCGATCGTCTCCTCCCGCCTTTCTTTTCCTTGCTTTGTAGAACCCATTAGCGTGCTTCTTGGCTCATGTGTCCTTGCACTTACACACTTAAAGCAGAAAGTATAAAATTGAAACAAAATATATACAATGATAGTCATGGGATTGCCTCCCAAGTGCGCTTGTTTTAAGTCTCTAAGCTTGACTTTACTTGGTTAGGCTAGTGGAGGGTCTTGGAGAGGCAACATGGTGCTCTCCTTGCTGCAGTCACTCGCCATGTAGGGCTTGACTCTATGCCCATTCACTGTGAAGTTCTCTCCATTCTTTCCAAGCAAAGTTATGGCTCCATATGGTAGTACTTCTCTAATCTCATACGGTCCGGACCACCTAGACTTGAGCTTTCCGGGGAACAGCTTCAATCTTGAGTTATAGAGTAGAACCATGCTTCCCTCTTCGAGCTCCTTGCGCACCAGCTTCTTGTCATGAAAGGCTTTGGTCATTTCCTTGTAAATTTTGGCGCTTTCATAAGCATTCATCCTTATCTCATCGAGCTCTTGGAGTCAAATTGGTCGATCTTGACCTCGATCTCATACCTATTTTTGCCCGAAATCGCGTGGCTCGGTCGATCGTTAGCTCGATCTGGAATAGATCGAGCTTCAGATCGAGTATGCCCCTCGTTTTTGGATCTCCCGTTGTCGAGATCGTGATTCTTAGATCGAGCTCCTTTATCGATCCCCAGGTCATTTCGGTGAAGATCGAGTGACATGATCGATCTGCATATCGATCGTTTTATGCAGATCGAGTGAACCTAGTCGATTCACACCCCGTTTGTATTGCAATTTATACACATGGGTGGGTCATCCTCTCGCAATCGACTGATTCACTCGATCGTCATACTCGATCCGTGAAGGATCGAGTGACTTGATCTGATTCGCTTGATCGATCTTGTAAAGATCGAGTCAGCAGTGGTCGATCGTGCACTAGATCTTCTGCCTACCTTTTCTTTTATTGATTACAAGAACTTAATCGTTGGTTCCATCCTTCCTGTACCTACACACTTAAACTTGTAAAGCATAAAATTGAAACAGAATTAAACCAAAATTATGTACAATGATAAACATGGGAATGCCTCCCAAGTGCGCTTTTGTTTAACGTCATTTAGCTCGACTTTTCTTACTCCCTTTAGCATGGAACGCGGTCGGTTGGATTGGGAAGAGACTCGGTGGGATTCGTCCCTGGCTGTATCTTCACTGCGTAGGTAGTGTTCATCATTTCTATTATTGTACCCTTGTCCCTTCCGATCAAATCATGTGGGAGTAGAAATCTCGCTTTTGCAAACGGTTTTGCACCCCTTTTCCTTCTGACCTTGCAGATTATGGAGTCGTCTTTAAGCTCAAATGGATGCAAACACAGGACATCAGGTTTAGCTCCAGTGGATGTTTTCCTGCCAGTCTTGAAAAGAAGCTCAAGAATGTTCTTTTTCCTTTTTACTTCCCTTGGGGCTAACTCTGGGTGCCTCTCTTCTTCCTTGCCGCTGAACAGGGCCAGCAACCCTTCTTCATATGGTTCCTCTCCTGTCTGAACCACATCCTCCAAGCGAGTTGTCTCCCTTGTCGAAATCGAGAAGCAAGAAGTCAGCTTTTCCTTAAACTTGCCGACCAAGGTAACGGGTTGATCTTCCCTTTTTACCGAGTTAGCTTCAGCGTGATCCTCCCTTTCACCCTGACTCCTTTCGTCTACGAGGGCATTCTCCTCCTCTTCTGGTTGCAGTTCCCCTATGGTGCTTACTTGGAAAACCTGACCGTTGATTGTTGGCTTCCTTACGCTATCTTTGGTAGTGAACTTGAATTTCGCGCCCTTGCCCAAGTTTAAGGAGATTTTTCCTTGCTTTACATCGATCACGGCCCCTGCCGTAGCCAAGAATGGCCTTCCCAATACAAGGGTATCTTCTCCCTCCTCATCCATTTCTAAGACAAAATAATCGGTTGGCACGGTGACATTGTCAATCTTCAAGGGGAGATCTTCAAGCACTCCTTTTGGTAACCGTATGCTCTTATCAGCAAGGACTAGGGATATGTGGCTATCCTTGAAATCCGTGAGACCTAGCTTCTTTGCAGAGGAGTATGGCATGAGGTTAATGCTTGCTCCCAAATCACAAAGACTGTTCTCAAACTTCAAATGCCCTATAGTGCAAGGGAGTGTAAAAGATCCGGGGTCACCTAGCTTCCTTGGTGCTTTCTCCTTGTGTGTGATTGCACTGCACTCGAAGCTTAACACCGAGATCTCTCCTTTACCCTCCTTAACTTTCTTGGCAAGTGTATCCTTCAAAAATTATGCATATTTAGGCATCATTGCTAAACAATCAACCAATGGCAACTTCAGCTCAACATTCCTCAAGTGTTTCTCAAACAAGGCTTTCTGCTTCTCAATCAACTGTTTCTTGAAACGTCCTGGGAAAGGAAGTTTGGATTTGTATGGTGGAGGAATGAAAGCTTCTTTCTTTGGTCTTGCAATGTAGACATTATCAAAGGTGATCTCTTGATCATTCTCTCCCTCTTGAACTACAATTTCCTCATTGTCTTCAAGTGTAGACCTTGGTGGTAGCTGTTTCCCACTCCTCAAAGTTATTGCATTAGCATATTCCTTCGGATTTTGCTCACACTTGCCGGGTAAGCTACCTTGGTTACTTGAACTTGCTTTTCCCTTTTCGAACTGACGCATTTTGTTGTTCAAGTTGGAGATTTGTGTAGAGACCTCAGTGAGAGAAGAGTCAAGCCTGTTGTTGATGTCCATAAACTTCTGATTGTTGCTTGCTTGCATAGAGGCTTGTCCTTGTAGAAGTTGTTGAAACATAGCTAAAACCCGATCCTGAAGTGGTGCTTGAACTTGCTGTTGCTGAGGCACAAAACCAGGTGGATATCCCTTGTTTCCTTGCTGTTGTTGGCCTTGAAAGTTGCCTTGATGTTGCCCTTGAAAACCACTGTTTTGAGGAAACCCACCCTTGTTGAAAGGAACAAAGGGTTTTGCTTGTTGAGGTGGGTAGACATGATCCTTTGGGTTCTCAACATTGGTGCTGCGGTATGACAGATTATTGTTGCCTTGAAACCTCTGGTTATACCCTTGTGGCTTGTTGTAGTCTAGCCAATTCGCCTCCTCAAAGTCAGCTTGACAGCCTTCTCCAAATGCTTCCGCGGCTTCTTCTACAAAATGGACTTGCTTTTGAGTTGCAAGCATCATTTTGACAATCTTGTCATGAAGTGATTTCTGCTCTTTCTTGTGCGACTCCAGCTCATTACCCCTTGATGTTCGGTCATAGTCTTCAGAGTAGTTGCCAGCACTCAATGCTAAGTTCTCTATTAGCTCCATTCCCGCGGTTACTTCTTGTCCAAGGAAGTTTTCTTTGCTTGCGGTATCAAGTAGTAGACGGATTTTGGACAAAGCTCCCCTGTAGATAGTGCTAAGAAGTGTCTCCTCGGTGAAACCATGATGAGGACAAGCAATGGTGTTGTCTTTGAACCTCTCCATAGTTTCACTAAATGACTCATTCTGCCGTTGAGCAAAGCCACTGATTTCACTTCGTAGGCGTGCTGTCCTTGTGCTTGAGAAGAACTTGGACAGAAATGCTTTCTTGCAATCAACCCATGAGGTTATAGTTTCTTGAGGCAGAGTCTTTTCCCAATGCCTTGCTTTGTCCCCAAGTGAGAAAGGGAACAACCGAAGCTTGAAGCTGTCTTCGGAGATGCCATTGATTTTTATCATCCCACACACTTGTTCGAAGTTATGCAAATGCTCTAGGGGATCTTCCAATGCAAGACCGTGAAACTTGCTGTTCTGAACCATGGAGATAAAGCCCGGCTTTATCTCGAAGTTGTTGTTTTGCACCGGAGGAGGGGTGATGCCAAAACGATTATGGTGAGTGTTTGGTGCATCACCCGCACCTATGATCCTTGGCAGCCTTGGAGGATGGTTGGGGTTTCCATTACCCCCACCAGCTGGTCCATGTTGAGGCTGAACATTATCTTGATCGGCCATATCTGCTCGATCCACTTCCTCAAACTCAGTTGCTTGATTTATTTCCCTTCTTAGTCTTGCACTTCCAAGTTGATGAATATAATCTAGAGGCTGTAAAAGATTGTTGTCACCTCTAGATCTCAGATTCATGTACCTGAAAACACAAACAGGAAGGTAGATAAATTGGTATTCAAAATAAAAAGTAAAGACTTAGGCTCTACTAAGCTCCAAATCTTAATAGCTTCAAACTTAATCCCAAGATGGCAACGGCGCCATTTGATAAGAAGTTTTTAATGTGTTAAACAAGACCTTAGCATGCTCATGTCATTGCAATACTTAAGGGTCAATCCAACTTGGGGTTTTTGAAGAGTACTAAGAATGCAAAAGCTATATGCAAAGCTAAGTGAAATCCGGAATAATTTGGTGAACAAATCAAAATAAAATACTTGCAATGATTAAAATGACTAGAAAAGAATTTTAAAATCCCGACCAAGGGGTTAAACTACTAGACAGCTACTTTTAAGGATTTAAAAAGCGCGACTACTAATTTTAAGAAATAGAAATCTAAAACTGGACAAAACAGGAAAATTGCTAAAAGCTTAAAACTAATTTTAAAAACTAGAAATAAAATTCTACTGACTTTTATATTATACCAGGGTGCGAAACATGATAATATGGAATTTATAAAATACTAGCAAGACCAAGAAAACAACTCTATGAATTTATAAGACTCTAAAGCAAGAAATAAACAACTAGATGATTTTAAGCTAAAAGATTGAAACTTTAAACTAAAGGAAGATTCTTTTTATGTTTTCAAATACTAAAGGTGGATTCACGGTTTGGGGATCATGCTTAAGAGGTTCAAGATTTAAACTTTGATTCTTAAAAGCATAGATCTACACATTATGTGCTTTCTCTAAGCCTTAGGAAGCTTAAGCTAGCTTTACCCATGGTTTGTGGTGTAAAGCCTTTCCTCAATCCATCCTCCTAACCCATGGATCGTGGTGGAAAAACAGAGAGAAGAACAGGAAGCATAGATCCTAAAAATTGGCCTTACTAATCCCCCTTACATCCATGGCGTGTGGGAAGGGAAAGATTAGTATCTTGGATTTGGTTTTAAGGAATCTCTTAAATCTTTCTAGGACAAAGAGATTCCTGAAAACAGAGAGGTCTTTCTCAAGATCCTCTAGGCATTAAAAACCCAAATCCAAGAAGAGAATGGATTAAGAGCAAGAAAGACCAAAGCTTTAAACCCTTAAACTCTCTTAATCACCCCAAACCGCAAAACCTTGGAGGATTACTCTCTCCTCATGTTTGAATCACTCATAAACACATGTTTTGAGAGATTCGACATGCTCGGTTTGGGTTTAAACAGAAATAAAACTAATGATAAGCAAGATTAAGAGAAGTACTTAGATTAAAAGCTAAAGATTACGGTTTTACAAAATGAAAAGCTTCAAAACATAAAAATGGCGTTCTTGCCTTAAAGGAACAGAGGCAAAACGAAAACTAAAGATAAAGATGTGATTGACGGCCAAAAATAGGTTTAAGGCCTTTTATACAAAAAGGGTAATGGTCCCCTCACTAAAATCCAAATTCTTGCAAGCTGTCGGATAAGGCTCGAGATCGACCAGGCTTCGTCGATCTCTCTCTCGATCTTGCGCACATAACGACTTCCTTAGCTCGATCTCTGGCTTGATCTAGTTGGATAGATCGAGTGCTTCCATCGATCGTCTTGTCAATCCTTTAGCGATCGAGTCGTGCCCTCGATCTCTTTGCTCGTTCTTCCATTGCGTCCGTGCTTGCACTCGATCAACACGGTCGATCTCTGGACTCGATCTATTTTCTTGGAACGACTTCGTGACTCGATCTTGTGGTCGATCCCGTCTAGATCGACCTGCCTAGCTCGATCCTCACGTACTTTGCTACATGCTCGAACTCTCCTAAGCGTCCATAGACTCCCTTTTGCTCCTTAGCAGATCCACGCAACCTCCATAGCTCCAGTGTGTCCAAAACAACCTGAATATGATGCAAATATGCACGAAACATGCAAATGCTAATGCAAAGTGCCTAAGGACCTAAAATGAGACAATTGGTGAAAACTAGTCTATTTTGAGTGGTATAAACATGAAAATGTATTCTAAATGCAAGCGAAATATGCGAAATATGTGAGTATATCACCTCAGCATCTGGATTTCGAGCCGCAGGACGAGCATCTTTTCCCCTATGGAGTTGACTTCTATGGAGACTTCGAGGAAGAATATCGTGAGGAAGCCGATATGGTCGCCGAAGAGGAAGGAGGAGATGAAGACGACTATGAGGACCCTACAGACGAGTATGGTTTCCCTCTCTACAGAGCGGATCGTTACCATTTCGACCCAATCACAGGCGCGACGCATCGAACCCTCAAGACGGCTCATGAAAGGATCAACGTGCTCCAGCGGTACTGCAAATGGCAGGATCGCTCAATTAAGAAGCTAGTCTCCACGGTGAAGGGAATTAAAGGACACGTGAAAGGTCTGAAAGGCCAGATCAAGTCGCTCACCTCAAAGCTGAAGGGGTCGACATCATCACCACGGCTTGAAGCCGATATGTCATCCGGAGAACCAGGAAGAGAAGGAGAAGAAGAGTCTGACGAAGCAGACAGTCAAACGCTTCAAGAGAGCCATTCCTTCTCTTTCTTGCCAAGGGAGCACGAGCTAAGTGATCCAGGAAGGCATTCTTGCCAAGAAGGAAGCATATCGAGGAAGAGGCGTGCGAGCCAGTCCCCGATACCAGAATCGGACAACCCTTCCTTCTCGACCAGTGAGGACACCACGTCCTCACATCACACTGAACAATGAGGTACCACTCCAAAACCATTGTATATAAGCATT
>JAHZTW010000001.1:329482194-329512443 GCA_020283515.1 Alliaria petiolata | reverse complement strand
GTTCTTAATGCCAAATAGCTAATCTTTTGCTATTTTGGATCATAAGCATTTCACACACCCACCAAGTGTTTGATGAAATGCTTGAACCACTTTTTAAGAGATTTACATTCCTAGCCTAAGACATTAGTTGCCTAGGGTGTTTATCATGCCATTTAGACTCATGTTTAATGCTTGCTAATAATTTTAATGCTAACACATCATTAGTTCATTAAGGTGATTAGAAAAGGGATTAGTACCACACATCATGGATTAGTCTTAATTAGTGTTCTAGGCATAGAGAAAGCTTGTTTGAGTTGCTTAAATGATTGCAAGGTTGGCCATTTAGATGCCCAAATCAATGATTCCATCCCTAGGTTTCGTTTTTTAGTTAATTTGGTAATCTTAATTAGTAGTAATTGCTTGATTAGTGCTTGATTAGTAGTAATTAAGATTTATTTTCGTATTATTGAATTTGTAGTGTCTCTCTTAGCTAGTAGATTGCTTTCAATAGTTCCTTGTCTCCCTTATTTCGAATTTGGCTTAGCTTAGACCAAATTTTGTATTCTTATTGCATCAAACTCTCAAGATGGATTGATATCTCAAATATTGCAATGACATGAGCAATTGAGGAATTGCTAACAAGACACCTAAAAATCTTGTTTCAGATCCCATACCTTGGAAAGATAGTTGACTTGAATAGCTTTAGTACCACTTGCATCGTTGGTGGGGCTAGCAACGGCTTCTGCCCATTTTGAGACATAATCAACAGCAACCCGTATGTATTTGTTTCAATAAGAGGAGGTAAATGGTCCCATGAAGTCAATTCCCCAAACGTCAAAGATATCGACTTCCAATATCGGGTTCTGTGGCATCTCGTCCCGCTTGCCAATGTTCCCCTTTCTTTGGCACGCTTCGCAAGAGGAGACATACTCATGAGTGTCCTTGAATAAACTTGGCCACCAGAATCCTGCGTGTAAGATTTTTGTTGCGGTTTTGAATGTGTCAAAGTGGCCTCCATAGGTTGACCCGTGGCAATGGAATAGGATCCCTTTCGCTTCTCCTTTTGATACACATCTTCTGTAGATCCTATCTAACCCTCTCTTGAAGAGATTGATATGGCAGGTTTTTAGGTCTGCTTCAATGACCCAACACTGTTAACCAAATGCAGTATAGCGTATGGGGTATCAATCCAATTTGGGAGTGTTAGTGAACAGATCGATCATATCGGGTTATAAGTGAAGCTCGAAATGGGTAAAGATTGAGACTTTACTACTGAAAACTACTAAAGGATAGATCTTGTGCCACTCAAGACCATAAATGAAATGACTGTAAAGGTATTAAGCAGAAACTAGAGAATTAAACGGTAAAAAGATGAGCTTTCAAGATAAAAGAAGGATCAAGATGGGTTTTATGAACTAGATGGCTCTCGGATTGTTTTGTCAAGCTAAAGCTTTTGGATCACATCAAGACATGGTCTTTTGATGGTGATTCTTAGGTAAAGGGATCCTCAAATCATTTAGCCCATGGTGTTTGGGTCTAAACTCTTTGGATCTCTATCACCATGGACTAGCTTCGCGCATAGCGGTACAATAGAAGAAACAAGCATCTACAACGTCCCTATTGAACCTTAAGACCCTTAGACAGATGGTTAGTCTTAGTCTAAGGAATCAAACTCTTGTTCATGGATCCGGCTAAGCAAGCACGTGGCGTTCCTGTCAAGCCGCCTCTGGACTTTAGGCTAGATGGCCAAACTAGACTAAGGTTTGGGAATGATAAATAAGAAAGAATCTAACTTTATGTTTTAGCTAAGCAAGAAATGTAAACCCGAGAGTTCCTTGGTCCTTTCAACCCATCAAAATCCTAAAAAGACTACTCGCTCGCCATTTGAGAAATCTCAAGATCCATAAGGATAAGAAGGTGACTCATGGCTTGCAAGATAGTCGAAAATAAGAAAAGGAAAAAGCTTTCTTGCAATACACTAAGCAATAATACTTAAAATTTCAAGATTACATAAAAATCAAAGCTTTGAAACAAGCTTCAATGGTGAAAATACAAAATAGCTCTCGGTTTGAAAGAGAAGACAGAAAAGCAAAACTAGAAGGCGTGATGATAAGGATAAGAGTGGAGGAGAGGGTATTTATACATAAAAGAGGAAAACCCCAAAACATTGGGACCACTTTCCCGAAATGGTACTATTTTTGCTTTTAGCGTTTCGGGCTTACGTCGTGATGAACAAGTCGAAACGCTAACTCTTCTGATTCTTCGGGCAGGCTCCATATCGGGCAAGTGTTTCAGAATCATGTCGTAAATGCTTGCCTTCCTTGGTACTTGAATCAGGTACTCCCCGTTGCCTTGCTCCGATATCCGTCTTCATGGAACCCTTTTGCTGGATCTTCCTTCCGGGGTGCTTCTTTTGGGACTAAGTCGCTGCTACTCGTCGAGGTTCATCTTGCGCTTGTCCATATCGGCTACGAGGTCGTGATCCATGCTCGATATTGCCCACTTGTCCTCCATTCGAGATCTCCTTCCTTGGTTTCTTCTTCGGGCCATCCTAAACACTTGAGAAAATACTCCAAATATGCAAAAACCTAACCTAATGCATCTATCCTAACATGAGTGGAAACGTGATGAAAACTAAGACTAAAGTGCAAGAATGAAGTCCTAACTATCATGAAACATGTACTAAAAACATGCAATTTACAGAGATATCAACACCCCCAAACTTGCCTTTTTACTTGTCCTCAAGCAAAAGCCAACTGGAGGGGTGAGGTTTTAAAATAAAAGGTGTAAGTTTGAATCAAATACGCCATTTAAAGGAAATCAACTCAATGTCTAAGTTCAGGTTTCTAGGATGCAAGTTGAATTCTACCTATCCAGAAAGCGTTAGCCACACTCATCACAATAATCAAGCAAAATCAATCCCAACTTAGATGCACATTCAAATTCCCAACTCCCTTTCACATTCATTACGAAATTTAAAACGTGGATCCCATTCATGCCTGTCAACTAACTCACTTGGTTCAGGATAAGGTCACGAGCTATATATGAACTCGTAATGCGAACGGGTTAAGTGTTTAATGGGATCACTCTTGAAAGGAACCTTCTTAATGCAAAATTTTACGGGTAAAAACCAATGGATGCATACAAGGTTAGACTACCATCTACCCAGAACATCTATTTCGTTTCATACCCTAGTCTATATTGCTCCCTCCTAAGCTACCCTTCTTCTTGGCATTTCGCCTTATTCCCGTTATGACTTCTCGCTATTACCTTTCCTGGTCATTTCGGGGGAGTTCTTCTTTGTTGGAGATCGGTTTCGGCTTCCTGCCTTCTTTGTTGCGTTCTTTTGTGTTTCACCTTTGGTGTTTTTGGTCGGATTTGGACTTTGTTGATTGGCCTTCTTTAGCTTTCTTTTGGAATCGCCTTTTTACTCTTTTGTTTTCAAGCCTTTTTGGTGCCACCATCTCCCTTATACGTGTCCCTGTCTGACTCAGTGGTTTTCTTTTCTTTCCTTTTCTGTAAATGTATCACCAATCGGAACCCACCCCCTTTTCATAGTTTAACCAGCAATATCGGTTTCAAATTTCGGTATCATGCCGATTTCAGTGTCTAAACCACCTATCCTAGTGTTGACTCGAGATGTGAGCCAACGTCTACATGGAAATCTAACCTTGTCGGCCTATACCCAACACTTTTTGCCTAAGAAGATTCGAAAATGGTGGAAAGGCCTCACATGCTCTCACAAAAGTGTTTATGGCTTTAAAACAAAGGTTAAGGCTTTGGGTGTGGTCTGGTACTTGGACTAGCAGAAGAGTGGTAAAAAGGAAAGGAAAGTCCAAGTGAAATCCATGAGTTATTTGACAATAACAAACGAGATAATTAAAATTTTCAAATTAACGGTTCAAGTTCATTAGGGAAATGGTTCAAGTCGCAATGCATCAAGCTAAAACCGAATTTCACAAGACAAATTCCAAATGTGGTGCTGCCTTAAGCTCAGTCTAATTCAAAATGCATAAAACAAACAAGAATTAAGGCATTGAGTTCATGACTTAAAAATGGCTATTTACAAGGATTCATCATACTTATCACCCTATGTGAATGCTTATGAAACCTAAATGAATGCATCTAGACTCAATCCTAATATGGAAATGTGAATACATGAATATTTTTGTGGAACAAATTTTTCAAAAATTTTCAATTTTTTTTTGTGTTTTTCTATGCAAGTTTTACGAATGCAATGGTTGATCTAAATGATGCATAACTACGTACTCCCCTAAACTTAAATCACACAGTCCCTGTGTGATAGAAGAGAGGAAGAATACGGTCCTAAGATGATGCAAGAATGTTCAAACAAAAAGCAGAAAAATAAAGAAAAAGAAATGCTTATATACAACGGTTTGGGAGTGGTACCTCATTGTTCGGTATGATGTGAGGACGTGGTGTCCTCACTGGTCGAGAAGGAAGGATTGTCTGATTCTGGTATCGGGGACTGGCTCGTACGCCTCTTCCTCGATATGCTCTCCTCTTGGTAGGAATATCTTCCTGGCTCGCTATGCTCGTGTTCTCTTGGCAGGAACGAGAAGGAATGCCTCTCCTGGGGAGTTTGGCTGTCTGCTTCGTCTGATTCCTCTTCTTCGTTTCCTTCTGCTTCCTCTGGAGACATATCGGCTTCAAACCGTGGCGATGATGTCGAGCCCTTCAGCTTCGAGGTGAGTGACTTGATTTGCCCTTTCGGGCCTTTCATGTGGCCTTTGATTCCCTTCACCGTGGAGACTAGCTTTCTGATCGAACGGTCTTGCCACTTGCAGTACCGCTGGAGCACATTGATCCTATCGTGAGCCGCCTTGAGAGTTCGGTGTGGTCCACTGGTGATTGGAACAAAATGATAGCGATATGCCCCACATATAGGGAAACCAAAATTGTCGGTAGGGTCATCATAGCCGTCTTCACTCTCATATTCTTCCTCAGAACCCATACTGGCTCCTTCCCGATATTCCTCCTCGTAGTCCTCATTGAAATCAGCTCCGTATGGGAAAAGATGCTCATCCTGTGGGTCGAAATCCAGATTCCTTGGCTCCCTTATCGTGGTCAAGTACGGGTTCGGCAAGAACAGTACTGCAACTTGTCCTGATGGACGAGTGAATTGATATCGGTGTCCATGTCGATATGGCTTCCCGAGAAACTGGCATTTCTTCAGATATGCTATATCTATCCACCGGATCCCGTGAGTTGGCTCATCGAGATCAATGCCAGCCCCTTTCAGGATGGCAGATACAACTCCTCCACAGCCTATCTGAGGCCTATCGCTCGGTGTGGATATCATCCACGACTTGTAATGGAGAAGCTCCTTCAGCAATATCGTGATCAACCCGGTGCTTCTTCTGCTTCCCTTCAGTTCAAACTCGTTCCGCGTCTCTTGAATGATTTCCACCAGACCATCATCCATTATCTCCAACTTCTTAGTCAGGACAGCTCCACATTCCTTTCTTGCAAAGAAAGTATGTGCAATAACTCTTTGCACATACCTCAAGGCTGGATGCCTTATCCTGGTGCTCTTGTTCACGCCGGGCCTGTACGTTCCCACTCCGATGTGCATCCACAGTGCTTCCAGCTCCTCCCTTTCGATGTTGAGGGCCATCTCGCGCATATCGCCTTGGCTAAACCCGAATATCGACTCCAACTCCCGAAATATCATTCGGTGAGTGTCGCTTCCATACTTGAAGCGGATGTGACCATCACCGACTTCCTCCTGGGTAATTTTTCCAAAAGCGTAGAAGGTTACCTCTAGTGTTGCAAGGAACTGGAAGGTTGCCTCATCATGGGACGCATAAGCGTTTTCCATGAATCGCTTCAGACCCATTGCGTTAAAGAGGATCTGGCAGACTTCGTAGATGCCCAATTCGATCATAGTTTCCTCATGGGAGTAGCGTGTGGCCTTGAACTCCATTCGCTTGAATGCTGCACGCATTTCAGCTAGAGTGTGTCGGGAACTCCTCCTTCCCGATGCACACACGTGTGGGTGAACGTACCATAGCCGTTTGGCTGGATTCTCCGACTGGTCTCTTCCCTTCTCTCTTCTCCGTTTGGTATTCCCTTGATCTCCCAAGAATAGCTCCGCTTCTTGTTGCTCCTACCATTGTTCCTATCAATCAAAAACACTCGAAAGTGTGTAAGTACAAGGAAAAACTCTATGAACAGGGATTATCTTGCATGTATGTTTAAACTTAAGGCAACTCTATTCATGACTAAAGAGACCCAAGCAAACATATCCGAGTTATTACTAGATCGGGAAAAGCCTAAACCGTGAAGAATAAAGAGTATCCTTATGAGTTGTTCTTCACAGATTCAGATTTTTAGACAAGCTTGCTTTAGACAAAAAGGTGGAAAAAGGGATTTCTAGAATCTCAACACTTCAAAAGAGTTTTAGCCGTGAAGCTATTCTCACAAATAGATGTGCCGATATTCAGAAAATCCTACAAAAAACCTAAGCTTTTACGTAAAATTGTCTTAAAAATGTTTCTCCATCTATTCTCAAATCCCTAATGCAGCAATCTAAACAATCCTAAGCGATAATCAACCATATCGTTTTAGATCAAAAATTACCTTAGAACGATATTTGCAAAAATCCTTGGAAGAAAGCAGAGATTCGAGTTTGCGAAATTAAAAGCTCAAAGACAGATTTCTAGGATTGAGAGTGATGGGGAATGAAAACGAGAGAGGCGAGGGTCTTTATAAAGAGGAGACAAAGGGAGAAAAGGGTTTGACTAGGGTTTCTTGGTTTGGGGAATAGTTGTCGGTTAACCCCAACCAAGTGTTCTTGCCTTAGGGAGAACAGCCAATTCTTACCCAAACACTGGGTTGCGGGCCCGATCCGTACTTGTACTTCTGAACTGTGCGAAAACATACCCATACTTTAAATTTTCTATAATTTCATACCTAAACTCTAAACAAGCGGCCAAAACATACATTGACCATAAATCCGCCAGTCAGCCGTTTCATATTGCTGACGTGGCTACGACATGTCTGCTGAGTCAACAAAAATCAAAAACAAAATTTATAAAAAATGTGATGTGTCCGACAAATTACAAAAATTAAAATAAAAGTAAAATTAGAGATTTTAAATTTTATTAATTAATAAATTTTATCAAACCAGTTTAATATATATATATATAACTTTCTTCGTAAAAAATGTGACGTATGCAGTAATTCTCCAAAAATAAAAATAAAATAATATTTTTATAAAGTTTAAAATAGAATAAAATTGTTTTGTTTATCCTAACAAATAAAATTATTTTTTGTCGACAATAAATTTCTTTTTCTTTTATATTTATTTTAATTCAAAAATATAATATAAATTTATAAGAGATATAAATATCATAGATAGTTTTGATTTCTTTTTATTTAAGTAAATTTATAATGAAAAAATATTTTAGTTGGATAGAGTTATATGTAAAGTTTTGCGTTCTAAACATGTCAATAATTCCAACTACCAGCATTTTTTTTTAAATGACCTGGAGATTTTGGGCCCAAAGACCGTACATTCCCCTAAGGCGAGGTCCATTACTCTTTTTTGGAGAGGATACCCCTCCCAACGTAAATTGAACCTAATCCAACATGTGTCTCCAAGATGTAGGGATTTTAAGCCCCTTGATTACCGAAATGTAGGGATCTTGGAGATCACAAGTTCGAGTAACAAAAAAAAAAAAATTCTTTGTTAGGATAAAAAAAAACTTTCTATTCTATTTTTATTTTTATAAAAAAAAATATTTTTATTTTTGAACACTTATCGCATACTTCACATGTTTTACGAAGAAAATTATATATATATTAAACCGGTTTGATAAAATTTATTAATTATTAAAATTAAAAGTTTCTAATTTTATTTTTATTTGTATTGTTGTCATTCGCCGGACACATCACATTTTTTAATAAAAAAAAATTGATTTTTGTTGACTCAGCAGACACGTCGTAGCCACGTCAGCAATATCAAACGGTTGACTGACGGATTTATGGTCAATGTATGTTTTGGCCGCTTGTTTAGAGTTTAGGTATGAAATTATAGAAAATATAAAGTATGAGTATGTTTTCGCACAGGTCAGAAGTACAGGTACGGATCGGGACCGTAATCAAGTGTTTGGGTAGGAATTAGTCGTTCTCCCTCTTGCCTTATCCAGAAAAGTGGGCCATTAATTTGAGCGCTTTTCTCGGATTGACCAAGTCTAATTACCATATTACCTCGACGACCATATCGGGTTGACTCTGATATGGTGTGATTGACGTTACGGATATCGGCTGGTTCCCGATATGTGACCACATCGAAGGTTGTCTAGCTTAGGCTTCGTTATATATCGGCTACACACCGTTGTGCCTGCTCGACAGAGAATGCCTAGGGACAATATCAGGGTGTTATCCCAATATTATATCCCGTTGCTGTGCTAGACAACTCCTCATAGGTTTAGCTCCTCTTATACACAAGTGACCCCACCCTATCTTTCATGGGATCCTGAAAACATTAAACTAGACTAGAAAAAGCATTAATATGTACATGGATAAGCTTGGGGTGCCTCCCAAGAGTGCTTTGTTTTGAGTCACTTAGCTTGACTTTTCTTGATCATTTTTCAGTGTGAAAGGGGGAAACGAACACCCCTCGATCATGTAGGAGGATCTTTACTTTCCTTAATCATAGAGATGAAATCAGCCATAGATACATTGGATGTCCCCTCTTTGCTTACCTTAGAACCCTTTTGAATTGTCAAATCGGTGTCTTTTATCACCTTAAGGTAAGCAAAGGGTCTGACCTTTCCTTTGCATTTCAGCTTGTATCTTATCTCACCATCAGCGGAGATGACAGGTTTGAGAGTCATACCTTCCAGAAGATCACCGAGGGTTGGTCCTTTCTCATAGGATTTCTTGCAAGTGATCACCTCTTTTGGTGTTTCACGGACTTCTTTTGGCTGATCCTCGAACGTAGCGTTGAGCGAGACTCCATTAAAGCTGGCTCCATCGTAGCATATTTCCATTGATGGGTCTTGACTTTTCCCAATCGGCTTCTTCAGCACAAGAGAGTATACATGATCTTTTTCGTCGATCTTCTTCCCCTTTGTGTCAAAATGCATCACCAAGCTCCCGGTTAGCCTTAGCTCAACCTTCCCGCTTCTAAAATAAAACATACAACCGGCAGAGGCTAGGAAAGGTCTTCCCAACATGAAGGTTTCCTTGACTCTTTGTCCATTTCTATCAGCAGAAAGTCGCTTGGCAGAAGCACATTTCCAATCATAAGAGGTAGGTCTAGTAGCTTCCCAACCGTCTTCCTTTCACTTCCATCGGCCAGTGATAACGGCTTCTTGCAGTCGGTATAGGTATCATACCCGAGACGCTTAGCCATGGCGAGACTCATAACGTTAATGCTTGCTCCGAGATCACACAGACAGTCTTCAAAGGTGATTCCTCCGAGTGTGCATGGAAGAGTGAATGATCCTGGATCTTCGAGCTTCTTCACTACTAAGGTTTCTTCCTTAGGTTTCTCTTCACGAGCTGCTGCATTCCTTCCTATGGTTGCCATTGCATCGGCATAGAGCTTGTCCTTCAAAGCTACTAGGAAAGGTGGAATAGGCTTGGTGCTGTCAGCATTGTTGAATAGATCATCAACCTTCTTCAAGGTTTCGATCAATTCGGCTTCTTGTTCCTCTATTAGCCGCTTCTTGTGCCTCTGAGGGTATGGCATTGGTGGTTTGTAGACTAGCAGGAATGGTGCTTTTGGGGGACTGCTTTGTCTTCAGAGGCTTCCAAATTTTTCGAGCTCCCTCCCCTTCTTAGGATGTCGACGTCCTCATCGACTTGAGCCTGTTTTGGAAAAGTGATTTTGGGTAGATCCCGTTTTTCCTCGTCGAAAGTGGTGATCATTTGGCAATACTCCTTTTGATTCATGACGGATTTTCCAGGAAGGTTGCTTATTTGGCTTGTAGATGCAATTCCTTTGTTGTTCTCCAAGGCTTTAACGCGAGTGGTTAAGGCTTCAATCTTCCCGGATAGTTCCATGTTGACACCATCTATCTTGTTATGCACTTCAGCAAAACGTTTGTGTATATCCGCTTAGATATACGTTTGACCTTGGAGTAGTTGCTTAAGAGTGCCTTCCAAGTCAAAACCAGCTTGAGCAGGTGGATTTCCTTGTTGTTGTTGAAAGCCAGGAGGTGCAACGGCTTGTTGTCGTGGCTGGTAACCGTTTTGATTCTGGAACCGTGGTACAAAGCCTTGTTGGTTCGTGTATGTCACGAATTGTTTTGCTCTGCTTGTTGCTGTGGGTATGTCTGGTCCTGTGGGTTGGCGACGTTTGTGCTCCGGTAGGACAGGTTGTTGTTTGTCTCCAATTGTTGTAACCTCCTTGAGCGTTGATGAAGTTAACATCTTCGTACTGAATGTCCTCCCCTTCTTGAACTTGAGTGAGTTCTTCCACGTAATGTATTTCCTTTTGAGCTTGGACAAGTAGTAACTTGTCAAGTTTCTCATTTAGCTCCTTGATCACTTTCCGGCTTCCATCTACTTCTTCTTTGGAACCTCGGTTGGATCTGTCATAGTCTTCGTGGTAAGAAGAGTCACTCTGAGCTAGATTTTCGACCAGAGCAAGACCATCTTCAACATCTTTGGCTAAGAAATTGCCATTGCTCGCCGTATCGAGAAGCATCCGAATTTTAGGAATGACACCACGAAAGAGAGTGCTGAGGAGTGATTCTTGACTGAATCCATGATGGGGACACTGAGTAGTATATCCCTTGAGTCGCTCCCACGCTTTACCGAAGGTCTCATTGGATTTCTGAGTGAATCCGCTTATCTCGTTCCTCAATCGGGCTGTCCTCGATGTAGAAAAGAACTTCATCAGAAAAGCTTTTTTGCAGTCTGCCCACGAGGTAATGGTTCCGTGGGGCAGTGTTTTCTCCCAGGCGTGTGCTTTGTCTCCCAATGAGAAGGGAAACAATCGCAGCTTGAAACCGTCTTCGCTTACACCGTTGATCTTGGTCATGGAGCATACTCGGTCGAACATGTCGAGATGATCAAGTGGGTCTTCCAAGGGCAGACCGAATAATCGGTTGTTCTGCACCATGGAGATGAGACCGCTCTTGATCTCGAAATTATTATTTTGGACCGGTGGTGGCTGAATACCATGTCGGCTTGCTGTCGAAATCGGTGCGTCTCCTGCACCGATTTGCCTAATAGGTCTTGGAGCAGCTGCAACGCCAGGCTGTCCTTAGACTCCTTGGGGTCCTTGGTGACCTTGTTCTCCTTGTGCACCAGCTGCGCCCGTAGCTCCTTGAGCACCTTGTTGATTATCCATTGTCACACGGTCTTGTGTTTCGGCTTGTTCCTGATTTTGTCTGGCTGATCTTTCGAGCAGGTGGATATCGTCTATTCGGGGGACAAGATTTGTTGTTCCGTGTGAAGGTAGGTTCATATACCTGTCAAAACAGAGATATGCGAGTAGAAGTGTTAAATGACTGGAAAGAATAAAAACTTGTCCTTATAACGACCTAGGACCGAAATGACTAAACTTTCTCACAAACCGGCAACGGCGCCAATTGATATGGCAGGTTTTTAGGTCTGCTTCAATGACCCAACACTGTTAACCGAATGCAGTATAGCGTATGGGGTATCAATTCAATTTGGAGTGTTAGTGAACAGATCGGTCATATCGGGTTATAAGTGAAGCTCGAAATGGGTAAAGATTGAGACTTTACTACTGAAAACTACTAAAGGATAGATCTTGTGTCACTCAAGACCATAAAAGAAGAAACTGGAGAATTAAACGGTAAAAAGATGAGATTTCAAGATAAAAGAAGGATCAAGATGGGTTTTATGAACTAGGTGACTCTCGGATTGTTTTGTCAAGCTAAAGCTTTTGGATCACATCAAGACTTGGTCTTTTGATGGTGATTCTTAGGTAAAGGGATCCTCAAATCATTTAGCCTATGGTGTTTGGGTCTAAACTCATTGAATCTCTATCACCATGGACTAGCTTCGCGCATAGCGGTACAATAGAAGAAACAAGCATCTACAACGTCCCTATTAAACCATAAGACCCTTAGACAGATGGTTAGTCTTAGCCTAAGGAATCAAACTCTTGTTCATGGATCCGGCTAAGTAAGCACGTGGCGTTCGTATCAAGCCGCCTCTGGACTTTAGGCTAGATGGCCAAACTAGACTAAGGTTTGGGAATGATAAACAAGAAAGAATCTAACTTTATGTTTTAGCTAAGCAAGAAATGTAAACCCGAGAGTTCCTTGGTCCTTTCAACCCATCAAAATCCTAAAAAGACTACTCGCTCGCCATTTGAGAAATCTCAAGATCCATAAGGATAAGAAGGTGACTCATGGCTTGCAAGATAGTCGAAAATAAGAAAAGAAAGAAGCTTTCTTGAAATACACTAAGCAATAATACTTAAAATTTCAAGATTGCATAAAAATCAAAGCTTTGAAACAAGCTTCAATGGTGAAAATACAAAATATCTCTCGGTTTGAAAGAGAAGACAGAAAAGCAAAACTAGAAAGCGTGATGATAAGGATAAGAGTGGAGGAGAGAGTATTTATACATAAAAGAGGAAAAACCTAAAACGTTGGGACCACTTTCCCGAAATGGTACTATTTTGGCTTTTAGCGTTTCGGGCTTACGTCGTGATGAACAAGCCGAAACGCTAACTCTTCTGATTCTTCGGGCAGGCTCGATATCGGGCAAGTGTTTCGGGATCATGTCGTGAAGGCTTGCCTTCCTTGGTACTTGAATCAGGTACTCCCCGTTGCCTTGCTCCGATATCCGTCTTCATGGAACCCTTTTGCTGGATCTTCTTTCCGGGGTGCTTCTTTCGGGACTAAGTCGCTGCTACTCATCGAGGTTTTGCGCTTGTCCATATCGGCTATGAGGTCGTGATCCATGCTCGATATTGCCCACTTGTCCTCCATTCGAGATCTCCTTCCTTGGTTTCTTCTTCGGACCATCCTAAACACCTGAGAAAACACTCCAAACATGAAAGACTACGCAAAAACCTAACCTAATGCATCTATCCTAACATGAGTGAAAGCCTGATGAAATCTAAGACTAAAGTGCAAATATGAAGTCCTAACTATCTGGAACATGTACTAAAAACATGCAATTTACAGAGATATCAGAGATACGGCTCGTCATAGAAGAAATAGTTAATGTCCTTGAAGAATTTCTTCCTTCGATAAGCATCGAGGTCGTTTGGGATGTCCCCACTCACCAAGTAGTTGATGTAGTCTGCATACCAATGAATGTTGTTCTCTTCTATGCTGGCTACAGTTTCCAAACTCTTATTCACTTGGTACATTCCTCTTAGGACATTTACCATCATGAGTTGTTCTTCTGGTAGTGCGTCATTGATGGGAATCAAATCTTCTATCTTCATCCGGGATAAGTGATCAGCTACACCGTTCTCTATTCCCTTCTTGTCCAGGATCTCCATGTCAAACTCTTGGAGCAGGAGAATCCATCTTAGCAGCCTCGGTTTGGTGTCCTTTTTTGCATAGATGTACCTTAGTGCAGCATGATCCGTGTAGACAATCACTTTTGATCCCACCAGGTAGCTTCTGAATTTCTCAAAGGCAAACACGACTACCAATAGCTCTTTCTCGGTCATGGCGTACTTCACTTGCGTATCATCTAGCGTCAGGCTTGCATAGTAGATCACGTGTAACTTCTTATCCTTTCTTTGTCCGAGAACAGCCCCCACGGCATAATCGCTTGCATCACACATAATCTCGAATGGTAGATCCCAATCAGGGGCTTGGACTATGGGAGCACTCACAAGAGCGTCCTTGATCGTGGTGAACGCTTGAAGGCAATCCTCGTCGAAGATAAACTCGGCTTCCTTGCATAAGAGCCTAGTGAGTGGTCTAGCTATCTTGGAGAAATCACGGATGAACCTTCTATAGAAGCCTGCATGCCCAAGGAAGCTACAAATTTCTTTCACTGTGGTAGGTGGCTTCAAATGAACCATGACCTCTATCTTGGCCTTGTCGACCTCGATACCTCTCTCCGATATCTTGTGACCAAGCACTATTCATTCTCTGACCATGAAATGGCATTTCTCCCAATTCAGTACTAAGTTTGTATCTTCACAACGCTTGAGAACCCTGCACAAATTCGACAAACAAACACCAAAGGAGCGGCCATACACAGGAAAATCGTCCATAAACACTTCTACCATTTTCTCTATTAGAGAAAATTGACATCATACATCTTTGGAAGGTCGCTGGAGCATTACATAACCCAAATGGCATCCTTCGATATGCAAAGGTACCATATGGGCATGTGAATGTGGTTTTCTCTTGGTCGTTTGGGTGTATCAGTATCTGGAAGAAGCCGCTATAGCCATCCAAAAAACAGAAGTATGGATGGTTAGCTAGCCTTTCCAGCATCTGGTCTATGAAAGGAAATTGGAAGTGATCTTTTCTTGTGGCCAAATTCAACTTCCTATAATCAATACACATTCTATGCCCTGTTATGGTTCTTCTGGGTATTAACACGTCTTTTTCATTCTTAACTACAGTGATTCCTCCCCTTTTTGGCACACAATGGACAGGTGAAACCCAAGTGCTATCCGAAATTGGATAGATAACACCCGCATCTAGAAGTTTAAGAATCTCTTTCTTTACAACTTCTTTCAAGTTAGGGTTTAGCCTCCTTTGATGTTCTACAGAAGTCATAGATTCATCGTCTAGATGTATCCTAAGTTTTCATTGATGATGACCAGGTAAGATGAGTTAGAACCTAGGAAAGCGTACCTTAGTCCTTCTGGAAGATGTTTGAGCTCAAGTTTTGGGGCATCAAGTTCGCTCCAATCCCCGCGTGTGCACTGCTCGCCCGAGGTCGGTGCATCTTTATCGGCTTGACCCCGATATGGACCTTCTTTTGTTCCCAAGGCGAACTTTTGCCTTCCGTGCTCTAGGTCTTCGGGAAACTCATCATCTTCAATGGCTTTCCTTGCATCCAGATGCATGACATAGACTTCAATTTCCTCCTCCATATGTCCATGCTGCTTCTTCCCTTTTGTCAAAGCGACTAGCAACAGATCTTTCAAGGAAAGTTCTTCAAAAAGTTCATCGTTTAGCTCATCCGTTGCATCCACCCATAAGACTTTTCCTCCTATAGTAGGTTTCTTCATAACCTCTTTTATGTCGAACTTGAGGATGATGTCTTTCCCAAGATTGAGCTTAATCTTGCCATTCTTCACATCAATCACTGCCTCTGCCGTGGCTAAAAAGGGCATCCCAAGGATAAGAGGATCTCACGGTTCTTCGTTCATTTCGAGCACCACAAAATCGGTTGGTACCTCGATATCACCAATCGAGCAGCCACTTCGGCAACCTTACGGATCAGTCTGCCAGTATCAGAGATATTCGGCTTGGCTTGTAGGATGTGAAACCCAGTCGTTTGGCTATTGACAGTGGCATGAGGCTCACACTTGCTCCTAGATCGCAAGGGCAATTGTTGAATGTGAGTGGACCAATTGAGCACGGGAGAGTGAAGCTTCCCGGATCGTCTAGCTTGTTCGACACTACCTTCTTCTGTATAATGGCGCTACACTCATGTGTCATTACCATCATGCCTTGGAGTTCCTTTGTTCTTGCTAAAATTGCATCTTTTATGAATTTTTGGTATGGCGGTATGGTGAGTTCCACTTTCTTCAGATGCTCTGCAAACTGAGCTCTGTATTTCTCGAGGAGTTCTTTCTTGAATCTTCCTGGAAAAGGGTAAGGAGGTTTGTATGCGGGGGGAAACAAACCGTGGCTCTTTGGGTTTCTCAAAATGGGCTGCAGGTGTCGGCTTAATCCCGATATTCTGTTCTCTGAGTTTGGTGAAGAGCTGGTCTTCAACACTCTCTTGAACTTCTTCTACGTCGTTGTTAACTTCTGATTTTTCAAAGCTATCCCCCCCCCACTAGGTCTGAAGCGTCCTCGCTGATTTGCGGAGCTTGATCTTTTGGTGCAAGAGTCTTTCCACTTCGTAGAGTTACGGCGTGGACATAGGCTGCTTGTGGATTGGTTTCATAGTGCATTGGTTGTTGTATTAGCCGTATATGTTCTTCCTGCCTGTCCAACCTTGAATTAATTGATTTGATATCCTGGTTGCTACTGCAGTGACTCTGGACCAGCTGATTTAGGAGATTCTTGATGTTAGAATCTTGTGGTTGTTGTGGGTAGAAACCGTAATGTCCATATTGTGGCGGTGGGTATGGAGACTGATATTGTTGATGTTAATATTGGGGAGGGGAGTAAGCCTGCTAGCTGTATGCATTAGCATTGTGCTGAGTAGCTAGATTAGGATGTGTAGTCGAAGTTGTTGTGTCGCCATACTGTCTGTGGTCGTTGGTGATGACTGTGTCTCCATATTGGCCACTGTCCGTCGACACTATCCCGATACTCGCTACTTTAGCGTCGTGAACATGTTGGCCTTTTAGTAAAGCGTCCAAACGGGCTTGTAGGTGCATTACCTCGTTTTCATTCTGGTTTTTCAGCTCAGTTGTTTCTTTGTCAATGTCGTCCTCGTAATTACTATCACTTGTAGCCATATTTTCTCGAGGTTCATTCCATCGTCCACGTCTTGGCCGAGGAAGATGCCATTGCTTGCAGTATCCAACTGATCCTTATATTTCTTTGACACACCTCTATAGAGGATACTGAGTAGGGTGGAGCTTGAGTAGCCATGATGGGGACATTTTAATGTGTACCCTTTTAAACATTCCCAAGCTTCATTGAATCGTTATTCTTCTAGTTGGGTGAACGTGGAGATATCCAATCGCAGTTTCGATGTTCTTGAAGGCGAGAAGAATTTCTTTAGGAAGGCTCGTTTGCATTCATTCCACGTTGTTATAGATCCTGGTTTGAGCGTCTTTTCCCATTGGTGAGCTCTGCCTCCAAGGGAAAATGGAAAAAAGTCGGAGCTTGAATCCGTCTTCCGAGATTCCTTCTTGTTTTGTCAAAGAACAGATTTTCTCGAAATCATCGAGGTGATCCAGGGGGTCTTCCACGGCTTCACCCTGATATTTGTTGTTCCGGACCATGGCAAGCATACTACTCTTTATCTCGTAACCAGCATCACTTGAGGGTGGGGTAATACCGATTCGTGTTCGGTAGTTAGTTGGGGAGTCACATTTGCCGATGAGGCGATGGTGACGCTGTATATCGGCTTGTTCCCGTTGTACCTTGTTCTGCTCGGTTCGAGCTTGTTGTACGTTGTCCATTTGATCTTGTTGGTATAGGTACCTGGGAAAAAGTCTCAAATGTAATTAGAGTCTGAAAGTAAAGTAAAGTCTTAGTCTTGCTAAGAATCGGAAACGCAATACTCAAAATCAACCCAAATCGGGAACGGCGCCAGTTGACAAGCAGTTTATTTGGGTATTTCTACTTAATCAATGACCCACTACTTATAACCGAATGTAGCATAGGTTATGGGTCTTATCAATCCGATGGGAAGATTCAAGCTACTGCATTTATGAGATTCTTTTACAAGCTAAGATATATTTAAGTGTTTAAGTGGAAGAAAACTATCACCCTATTTGTCACAATGATAAGAGCCAAAGATAAAACTTGATCTAGTTAAGGAAAGAAAGAAACAGAAACTAAAAAATCAAACTTTGCAAGATAAAATGATGATCGGTTTAAGGGACAAGGGGTTTTCTACTCAGATACGTTAAAAGTCCTTCCTTGATGCATGAATTACTCCCTATAAGGCTAATCCTTTAGCGCAGAGTTCAAGATCTAGACAAATCCACCGTCGTGGTATAGGTCTCTTTGCTGCCTCACGACCTAACCTCGCTATCACGTAGTGATCCATGAAAACAGCAAGCTTGAATAAACAACTCTACTATGCCAAAACGCTCCCTAGGAATCTAATCCCTTAGGCTAGGATGAGCGAATCTCTTATGAGATTGGTCCTTGCAAACATTCAAACATGGCGTTTGTTCGAAGAAGCTCAATCTCAAAGGTCAAATAGTGAAGATGACTAAGCATTAATAGTGTCAAATAAGAAAGGATTAAGATGGATTAAGCATAGATCAGCATCAAAGATTGGATTTTTAACTCGTTTTCCCTACCCTTGCCCCAAAACCGATATAGACTACTCATGCACCATTTGAGAAACCTCAAGATCCGTAAGGATAAGAAGGTAACTCATGGGTTGCAAGATAGTCGAAAATAAGATAAAGGAAGAAGCTTTCTTGAAATACACTAAGCGATAATACTTAAAACTTCAAGATTGCATAAAAATCAAAACTTTGAAACAAGGTCCAATGGTGAAAAGACAAAGTAGTTCTCGGTTTTAAAGAGAAGACAGAAAATAAAACTAGAAAACGTGATGATAAGATAAGAGTTGGAAACAATGTATTTATACATAAAAGAGGAAAAACTTAAAACGTTGGGACCACTCTCCCGAAATGGTACTATTTTGGACATTAGCATTTCGGGCTCAAGTCGTGGTGAGCAAGCCGATATGCTAACTATCTCGATTCTCCGGGTAGGCTCCATATCGGGCAGGTGTTTCGGGATCATCTCGTGAAGGCTCGCCTTACTCGTTACGCGAATCGGGTACTTTCCATTGCTTTGTTCCGATATCTGTCTTCGTGGAATCCTCTTGATGGATCTTCGCTCCGGGGTGCTTCTTTCGGGATCAAGTCGCTGCTACTCATTGAGGTTCATCGTGCGCTTGTTTATATCGGCTACGGGGTCGTGATCCATGCTCGATATCACTTGCTCAACCTCCATTTGTGATCTCCCTTCTTGGTTTCTTCTTCGGACCATCCTAAGCACCTGAGAAAACACTCCAAACATGCAAGACTATGCAAAAACCTAACCTAATGCATCTAATCCTATCATGAGTGAAGATGTGTTGAAAACTAAGATGAAAGTGCAAGAATGAAGTCCTAACTAGCATGAAATATGTGTTAAAAACATGTAATTTACAGAGATATCACCTATCCTGCCTCGATCTTTACTAGATCGAGCTAGTAATTCGAGTAAAGTCACTCGATCTAGACGAGATCGAGTAAGACGATCGAGTGAATCAGTCGATTGCGAGAGGACGATCCACCCATGTGATTAGCTCGAAATACAAACGGGGTGTGGATCGACTGATCTCACTCAATCTTTGAACTCAGTACAGTAGCAAGATCGATCAGATTTCTCGATCTCTATATAGAGATCGATGAGACGATCGATCCGCCCACTCGATCTCCGCGAAAACGACCTCACGATCGACTTAAGAGCTCGATCCAAGACGTGTAATTCCAGCCATGAAGGATCATGAATCGAGAAACACATTCGATCTAAGGCTCGATTCAATTCGGATCGAGCCCCCAATCGAGCAAGCCACACGATCACGAACGAGATGGGCATGAGATCGAGGTCAAGATCGACCAATTTGACTCTATCTCATGCCGAGGTAAGTTTTCGAATTTCCCTCTCTTTCTCTTTCCCTCCATTTTTGAATTTGAATTCTGGTCAAGGCTGACACCCTTGACCTTGGTGGGTGTGCCTTGACCACAATTCACGAAAACTCTTGCATGCATAGATCCAAAATTCTTGCCTTTATAAGATCATGCCTCACACTCTCCATTTACTAGCATACAAACCGATTTTTAAAAAGAGAGAGAGTGTGAGTTTCGGTTTTCCAAAGCAAGAGCATCTAGCATCCATCTTATTTCAAAGGTATTTTGAGTTTTTGAGTAGTATATTTGAATTTTCAAAATTTTCCTTTTTATTGAAAAAGATAAGTGTCATTTGATTTGGAGATTGTGTTTTTAATTTTTGGAAATATCTAAGATCGGGGGAAAACTTTGAAATTTTTCACAATTAATACAAAATCTCCTCTAGATCTAAAGATATCTTTTAAATTAATCTCAAAATTTTTGGAAATATTGCATAGAGCTTAAGATCTTGATCACCTTGTTTGCCTTGGTCCTTTAGCAAGTCGCTATCTCCTCATTGTTTTTGCAAGCTCTCTCATTTCAGGTACAATGGCGTCAAGGTTTGGATATTCACCACAAGCTGGACTGTTGGTATGGACTGAGGAGGAAAGAAGGACTCGCATGAAGACATATGCGAGGCATACCAGTTCAATGCTGAATCTCCTTTAGCTGAGTTCCCACAGTTTGATTCGGCAAGCGCACTTTGGAACTTGATTGGTGAAGACGCCTTTAAGAGAAACAAGTCCAAGATTGAAGAGGTTAGGAATCCATTTCTAAGGTACACACTGCAACTCCTTGCTAACACCATTTTGGGAGAGATCTCAGACTTAACAGTGGGAGAGAATGAACTGGGCTTTCTCTTCGAAGGCTTAAAGGAGGTTTTGTGGGACGAGGGTTGGCTCACGGGTAATGAGGAAGACCCGGTGGATGACAACTTTGGGGAAGATGTTAACTACGAATGCATCCTAGCTGCCGCATTGGTCAAATACAAGAGGATGGTCCGTAGATCAATGTAATGCTCTATCTCCATAGGGGGATTTCTAACTCCTCTCTTTGAGAAGGCCGGAGTAGACCTTACATTTTTCCAAGCATGCTTGGATATAGCCTACATGGACAACGACTACATGCTAGCAAAAGACTTCTTCGGACCCCCACCTGCCCCCAACACGTTTGCTTACTACTTCAAGAATAAGCAAAACGAGCAAAAAGCTTACATCCTTCCAAGCCCCAACGGTGTGCTGATAGACTCCCTTGAAGGACTCGAGTTATTACCTCCGGATGATACGTGCTATATGGCATTTGGAAGCAAGACAACAATTCCCATCTCCATAGACTCCTCCTCACCAACCTCCTCCTCCTCTTCGCAGCATTAAGGTACCAAAACAACAACCATTGTAAATACCAAGCATTTTTATTTTCTTTTAAGTTTTTGCTTGCTCTTTTTGCTCTCTCTTGGACTTGTGTGACGCCGAGACGTTGTCATTAAAGTTTTGGGGAGAGCATGTGCTTTGACATGTTTTATTTGAATCTTATTTTGTGTTTGCATCCTTGAGTCTTCATCTAAGTGCATTGAAAAATACAAAAAAAATCAGAAAAGTTACAAAAATTTCAAAAAACAAAATTCTTGTAGCTTGCATTTGCATTTTAAAACATTTTAGGATTGAGTCTAGAATTTTTATCATTAAGGTTGTTTGCATATGCATTGGGAGAAATGATAAGCTTATCCTTGTAGATTTTTAACTCTTGTAATCAATTCAATACCCTAGTTAGTAGTTCTTTGATGCTTGTAAATATATTTGAAAGTAAAGAAGAACCATGCTTGGACCACCCCATTTGTCACTAGATTTTTTTCGAAATAGGGTCTTGAATTTGATAACCAACTCTACTCACTTGAACCGAACTTGACATTTATATATCATGCTTGCATTGAAAGTGAATTCATGGATTGAAAATACTTTAGCTTTCTTACTCACTTTGCCACCCTCTTGCTAGCTCAAGTAGAACGCCTACCAAACCTTACCTCCTTTGAAGCCAACTGTTTTTTTTTTTTGTGTGATTACTTGTGAGGCCTTTATTTCGATTGAACTTAGCATAACATGTTAGGTTTGAGACGACAAGTCTAGGCCTTCATGTAGATTCTAGCCTCGCATTTTGGGGTTAGCTTTAGGCTTAGGATTTGGAGGTTTGTTGGCTGTGGTATTGCTTGATGGGTTGTGGAAGAGTTGGGAAAGAAAGAGATGTTGAATAAGGGCTTGGTAAAAATTAAGGGGAAGCATAGTTTGAAATGGTGAATCTTATGTTTTAAAGAAAATAGCTCAAAGGGTGAAAAAGTGCTAGGTAGTCTCAAGAAAAGAAAAAGAAAAAGAAAATCAAAAGAGCCAAAAGGGCAAGGAAAAGAAAGACTACCTAGGAATAAAAAAAAATGGAGCTAAATTGATAAAAAGATTACACCATTCACTATGAGCTAAAGGATGAAGGAGTTTTCCCCCCTTAGAGCCTGAAAAGAAGAAGTGTTTTTGAATCTCACGGGTTTAGCAAGGCACAAAGAGCCTTAGGAAAAAGGGTAGATTCTAGAAGGTTGAGTGAGCTAAAAAAAAATGAATGAGAGGGGTTTAGGATCATTGATAGCATTTCGGGTAGACGAAGGTCTATTCTTGTATGCATCACTTGTCTTTTACATTTAGCATTATGCATATAGTTCAATCTTCTTTGAATGTTACCCTTTTTTGAAATTGAAAACCCGAATGAATTGAGATCACTTTTATCTCAAAGCCTAATCCCTTAGCCAAATGAATTCACTTGCTTTGCAATGTCATGATCCACGGTTTTGAACTTAATGAATGTTAAAGAGTTGGTTTGATAGGGAGACTTATCCAGATTGAAATTTTAGTGCATTTGAATGTTGAAATGAGCATGGCTAACTCTAGGTCGACATGCAGCTCGATACGCTGCTAAAGAACTTCTTCAAGGACCGTGTCGAGCTTAGTAGCTCGACAAAAATGCTCGACACGCCGTCTTCAAATCCTCGGTTTGGTTTTGTATCGAGCTTAGCAGTCCGATACAAATGCCCGATACCCTCCTTCCAAAAACTCCGGGTGGACTTGTATCGAGCTTGCTAGCTCGATACAAACGGTCCAAACGCGCACTCCGTCTTCTCTGCCAGGCTGTATCGAGCTTAGTAGCTCGACGCTAAGCTCGATACACTTCTAAAACTTGTCTGCATCTCGTTTGGCCACTTCTTTTCCTCCGCTTCATCATCCAATATCTCCATTTGGTCCTCATTGCCTCCAAAATACCTTATAAGGACTCAATATGTACAAATATACAACAACCTAAGCTAAAACTCACTAAACTCTAATATGGATGCAATTTGGACTAAAAGTAACTAAATGAATGCATAAATGGATGCAAAGCTATCTAAAGTGGGTGCTAAAACATGCTAAATTATGAGTCTATCAATAGGCTATCCACACACCTCTTGTATAGGTAAGGATCATCCCAAAAGTAGTAAGAGATGTCCCTTATAAACTTCTTCCTATGGTAATTGTCCAAATGAGTAGGCTCTTCTCCACAAGCCAAGTAGTTAACAATATCCGCGTACCAAGGGAAATCATCTTCCTTTAGGCTTAAAACTTCGTCAAGCTTCTCCTCTAGCATTGCACATACAACTGTGTTAACCATCGTGAGCTGCTCTTGAGGGAGTGACTCATGCATAGGCAAGACATCAGCCACCCTCATCCTTGAGAGATGATCCGCTACACCGTTTTCTATACCCTTATTATCCTTGATCTCCAAGTCAAACTCTCGCAATAGAAGGATCTATCTTAAGAGTCTCGGCTTGGTGTCTTTCTTGGAGTATATGTACCTCAAGGCAGCATAGTCAGTGTACACAATGACCTTAGAACCCACCAAATAAGACCTAAACTTCTCAAAAGCAAAGACCACGGCTAGTAGCTCTTTCTCGGTGGTTGCATACTTTACTTGCGTGTCATCCAAGGTACGGCTTGCAGAGTAAATCACATGCAGCTTATTGTCCTTCCTCTGTCCCAAGACACAACATAGTCACTTGCATCACACATTATCTCAAAGGGCAGCTCCCAATCCGGAGCTTGAACTATAGGCGCGGTGACTAAAGCTTCCTTGATGGTCTTAAAGGCTTGTAGGCATTCTCCATCAAAGATGAACTCAGTTTTTGTACACAATAGCCTTGTAAGAGGACGTGCTATCTTGGAGAAATCCTTAATAAACCTCCTATAGAAGCCAGCGTGACCCAAGAAACTCCTAATCCCCTTCACGTTCACCGGAGGCTCTAGACTCATTATAACCTCAATCTTTGCCTTGTCAACCTCTATACCCTTTTCTGAGATCTTGTGACCGAGGACGATACCTTCTCTCACCATAAAATGGCATTTCTCCCAATTCAGCACCAAGTTTGTCTCCTCACATCTCTTAAGAACCCTGCAGAAGTTTGACAAACACGCACCAAAAGAGCAACCATATACCGAAAAGTCATCCATGAAAACTTCTACCATTTCCTCTAGAAGATCAGAGAAAATAGACATCATGCACCTTTGGAAGGTTGCTGGTGAATTACATAACACAAATGGCATCCTTCGATATGCAAAGGTACCATAGGGGCATGTGAATGTGGTTTTCTCTTGGTCATTAGGGTGAATGGGTATTTGAAAGAACCCATTATACCCATCTCGAAAACAGTAGAAAGGGTGGTTAGCTAGTCTTTCAAGCATTTGGTCAATAAGGGGTAAGGGGAAATGATCCTTTCTTGTGGCTTTGTTCAGTTTTCGATAATCTATACATATTCTATGCCCCGTGACGGTCCTAGATGGTATTAGTTCATCATTTTCATTGTTTATAACCGTGATACCACCCTTTTTAGGCACCACATGAACCGGGGAGATCCACGTGTTGTCACTTATAGGGTATATCACGTTAGCCTCTAAAAATTTTAGGATTTCCTTCTTGACAACCTCTTTCAAGTTCGTGTTTAAACGTCTTTGATGTTCAATTGATGAAGTGTTTTCATCTTCTAAATGAATCATGTGAGTACAAAGCATATGAGAAATGCCTTTGATATCCCCTAAGGAGTACCCAATGGCTCTCCTATACTTTCTCAACTCCTTATGGAGTGAGTTCAACTCATCATCATTTAGGTTGTCATTTACAATTACCGGGTAGGTTTCATTTGGTCCTAAGAAAGCGTAGCTTAGCCCAATGAGAAGCTGCTTGAGGTCCACCTTTGGGGCTAGCAGCTCGCTTCAGTCCTCCTCTAGATTTTTGTTGAGGTTGTTGTCCTCATTTGCCTCCCTTGAACCCGAGTCATGCAGTTTCAAGCTACCTTCTTCAATCGTTCCTACCGCAGAGATCGAGTCACTCCATCTATCCTTCTGTCGATCTAGCCCGGATCGAGTAATCTCACTCGATTGACTTGGTTGATCGGATATGAATCGAGTAGTGGATCGATTCACCAAGTCATTCTCTGAACAGATCGAGTTGTCTCGATCGATCGTCTCATCGATCCCTTGCTTGGATCGAGAAATCTGATCGATCTCCAGGTCTATCTCTAGGCTCTGGCCTTCATCTTCTTTCACAATCTTGCGAGATGTAAGCATGCGCACATACTCTTGGGTTTGTTCACTCAAGAAACCATACTCCCCACTCTCCTATATCAAAGCTAACTGCAGGTGATCTTCTTGTCCCATTTCCTCAATCAACTCATCGGCCAAAGCATCCAAAGATTCTATGTAGAACAGTTGCCCACCAATCGTCGGCTTCTTCAACACTTCGTTGATATCAAAGTTCAGCTTGATGTCGTTGCCTAAGTGCAGAGAAATTTTGCCATTCTTCACATCAATGATGGCACCGGCAATTGCTAGAAAGGGTCTACCAAGGATTAGAGGGGCTCTTGGTTCCTCATCCATCTCAAGAACGACAAAATCTGTGGGCACATTCAGGTTGCTGATCCTCACGGGTAGATCTTCAAGCATGCCTACCAGGAGGCTTATACTTCGATCAGCAAGAATGAGTGAGATTTTGCATTCCTTGAACTTGGTAAAGCCTAGCTTCTTGGCCACGGAGTGAGGCATAAGATTAATGCTTGCTCCTACATCGCACAAACAATTTTCAAACCTCAAAGGGCCGAGAGCGCATGGGATAGCGAATGACCCCGAATCTCCAAGTTTCTTTGGAGCTATCTCCTTGTGGATGATTGCACTACATTCCTGACTCAATACCAAGACCTCTTCACTCTCTTTCACCCTCTTAGAAACAGTATCCTTCAAGAACTTCGCGTATTTAGGCACCATGGCCAAACAGTCAAGTAGCGGCAACGTAAGCTCAACGTTCCTCAAGTGCTGTTCGAACAAGGCTCTATGCTTCTCAACCAACTGTTTCCTGAAGCATCCAGGGAAGGGGAGTTTAGGTTTGTAAGGTGGAAGCACGAAAACCTCTTTCTCTTTGGTAACTTTCTCCACTTTTCTCTCCAAAACCGCTTCACCCCCTTTCTCTGGTCTTGCAATGTAGACATTGTCGAATGTCCTCGCTTGATAATTTGGAATATCACTCTCCCCCTCTTGAACCACAATGTCCTCATTGTCTTCAAGTATATGATATACCCATATATTTCACACATTTAGCTTGCATTTAGGACATAATTACGTTCATATTGCATTCATTTCATACTTAGAGAGATTGTATCTTTTGTCTCATTTTAGGTCCTAGAGCACTTTGCATTAGCATTTGCATACTTCTTGCATTCTTGCATCATATTTAGGTTGTTTTGGATACTCTGGAGCTGTGGAGGATGCGTGGATATGCTAAGGAGCAAAAGGGAGCCTATGTACACTTGGGAAAGCTCGGCTATGCAACAAAGGGACAGAGATCGAGAGGTAGATCGAGCTAGGCATGTCGATCTAGACGAGATCGACCAGACGATCGAGACAAGCGAGTCGTTCCAAGGACGAAGATCGAGCCCAAGATCGACCAAGGTGATCGATCGCGAGTACGGACACAAAAACTGAGTCCGGGTAGAACGAGAGCAAGATCGAGCTCGCGACTCGATCATATAAGGATCGATCACACGATCGATAGAAGTACTCGATCCATCCGACTGGATCGACCCGACGATCGAGTAAAGGAAGGCGTTCTGCACGCACGATCGAGGCAGAGATCGACGACCGAGGTCAATCTCCAACCTTATCCGGACATCTTGCATTTTGGACTTTAGTGAGGGGACCATTTCCTCTTTAGTATAAAAGCAAAATGACCTATTTCTGGTCATAAATCCTCTTATCCACGATTTATCTCCTCCTTCTTTTAGCCTAGAACACCATTATTAGTCTTTTTTAAGTTTTCATGTTTTGAAACCGTAATCTTTTAATTAATCATAAGTACTTCTCTTAATCATTCTTGTTTAATCGTTTTAATCATGCTTAGATTTCTTTCCTCTACGTTTTCATATGCATTAATCATGCTTAGCGAGTAGTAATCTTTTGGGTTTACGTTTTGGGTGATTAAGGGGGTTTAAGGGTTTAAGCTTTGGTCTTTCCTTGTTCTTCATCTATTCTCTTCTTGAATTTGGGAATTTAAAGCCTAGAGGATCTCAAGAGAGACCTCTTGGATCTCAGAGATTTCCTTGTCTTAACAGATTTAGGAGATCTTTTAAAACCAAATCCACGAGACTAATCTATCCTTTCCCAAACGCCATGGATGCTTAGGGAGTTAGTTAAACCACGTTTTGAGATCTATGCTTCATGTTCTTCATCCTTTCTTTCCACCACGAACCATGGGTTAGGAGGGAAGGATGATGAAAGGCTTTATTCCAAACACCATGGATAAAGCTAGCCTTAGCTTCTCAAGGTTTAGAGAAAGCACAAATTGTGTAGATCTATATTTTCAAAACCCAAAGTTTTAATCTTGTACCTCCTTAAGCTGATCCCCAACCGTGAACCCATCTTTAGTCTTTGAAAACTTAAAATCATCAATCTTTAGTTCCAAAGTTTGCATCTTTAGTCTTAGCTTGTTAAAAAATCATCTTTTTAGCTTAAAGCCTTCGTTAGGACCTTAAAATTTATAAAGTTGTGTTCTTGGTCTTGTTAGCATTTTAGAAATTCCCTAATATCATATTTCGCACCTTGGTAATTTGTAGAAGTAATTAGAATTTTACTTCTAGGTTTTAAAACTCATTTCACTAGCTAAATTACCTTGTTTATCCGGTTTCAGATTTTCATTACTCAAAATTAGTAACCCTGCCAATTTAATTCCTAAGGGCTCTCTGCTAGTTAGTTAACATCTCAGTAGGGATTTTAAAATAGTTTTCATATTTAATTAGTAGCTGCAATTAGTTTTCTCTGATTTTCCCTCAATTAACGGATTTTACTTAGATTTACAAGCTTTTGCATTCTTAGTACCTTTCAAACAACGCATGTTGGATTGACCCTTAAGTATTGCAATGACATGAGCATGCTGAGGTTTTGATTAAAACAGAAGAAGAGAAGAAAACTTGTTATCAGTATAGACCGTGGTGGCAACTCTTTCCCACTCCTCAAGGTTATCGCGTTTGCATACTCCTTAGGGTTTGTGTCACACTTGTCGGGTAAGCTACCTTGGCTGCTTGAACTTGCTTTCCCTTTCCCTAGCTGGCGGATCTTGTTGTTCATGTTGGTGATCTGTGTAGATACCTCAGTGAGAGAAGAGTTCAGCCTATTGTTCATATCCACAAATTTGTGATTTGTAGATGCTTGCCCTTGAAGTAACTGTTGGAACATAGCTTGTACCGGATCTTGAAGTGGAGGTTGCACTTGTTGCTGCTGTGGCGCGAAACTAGGAGGGTAATTATTTTTCACTTGCTGTTGTTATCCTTGGTAGTTGCCTTGAAACCCACTGTTCTGAGCAAATCCACCTTGCTTGTAAGGGACAAAAGGTTTCCCTTGATCTCCTTGTTGTGGAGGGTAGACTTGGTCCTTGGGATTTTTCACATTGGTGCTTCGGTATGATAGATTGTTGTTACCTTGGTACCTCTGTCCATAGCCCTGTGGCTTAGTGTAGTCTACCCAATTCGCTTCCTCTTGGCTCTGCTCCAACTCATCTAGCACATCCGAAGCCTCTCCATAAAGTGTACTTGCTTTTGATTTGCAAGTACCAACTTGTCAATATTTTCATGAAGGGATTTCAACTCCTTTTTGTGTGCCTCATGATAGCGGGGTTTTTCACACTTTCAATTAATCCCAACTACTCATATCATTGTAGTATTTGAGATATCGAATCCACAGGGAACTAGAGACCTAAACACTAGGAATGCACAAAATTCCTTAAGCTAAGCAAAATCAAATAAAGTAGAGGTTTTATCTAACAACCTAAATGAAATTGAAAGCAAACAAAGCTAACAACTTAAGAAATCAAAATAAGAAACTAAAGCAAGACAAGTAACTAAGCAAAACTACTAATCAAGATAAACAAATACTAAAATCACATCCAAGGATGAGGTTATTGACTTTGGGTGATCATAGAGCTAACCTTTGATGTTCAAACAATCACATAAATGTTAATCCTTAGGTTTAGAACTCTTAAACAAGACTAATCCACTCTCATGGCATTAATCCCTTTGCTAATTACCTAAGCAAGAGCTAATCATCATTAGTGAAAAGATAATCAACAAGCATTAAAATTCAGTTCTAATCTACCAATAAACACCTTAGACATCTACTTCTATAGGCTAAGCATGTAAATCTCTTGATTTAGTTGGTTGGAGCATTTCATCAAACACCTTGTGGATGGGATATGCCCTTTGGTCTAAATCACTTTTCTCAAAGGTAATCTAACATGAAGATCAATAAACAAGAAAGGATATAAACATTAAAATCCCTAAACATCAAATATCAACCCTAATCTCACCCTAATCTACCTCATCCTTAGATCCTAAAAAGACTACTCACTAATCATAGCTAAACTAACAAATCTCATGAAAGAAATGCTAATAAGCATGATTAGAGAAGAGGAAGATGAAAGATTAGAAGAAACAAGAATCAAATTGCATTAAACTTAAAAGAAATCTAAAAAATTTCCTCAAAAACTCCAAAGGGGCGTTTTTTAGGTTTAAGCCCAAGAGAAGATAGATAAAAATTAGGTTTTGAAGTATTTATAGGGAAGGAGGTCAAGCCAGGTCAACCCGAAACAAACCGGGTTTTGACCCGGAGGAGCAGTCTTGCGGAAATCGACATATCGCCCTAACCGCAACATTTAAAAACATGAAACCACCTCCAAGTGAAAGCTGATTCAATTACCTACAACGTTGATGAAGAGCTCAAAGACTGAATCGGAATGTAAAGCCTTCATCCGACCCGATCTTTACTCGCCATGGATCTGTATCGAGCTAGGTAGCTCGATATGAAGCTCGATATGTATTTAAACATTGTATCGAGCTTACTAGCTCGATACAAATGCTCGACACACATCTTCAGCCTTCCTGTTGGTTTGTATCGAGCTTGGTAGGTCGATACAAATGCTTGATATGCATGCTCCGTCTTCTCGGTTGGCCCGTATCGAACTTAGTAGCTCGATGCATCTGCTCGATATGGATTAAAATAGCTGTAACTTTCTAATCCTGGATCTGTATGACTTGATTCTAACGGCATTAGAAGAAAAACTGGATCCTCTACAACTCTTAAGAAGACTTCGGAGTCTGAGTCTAAGTGAAAGGACCCATACTTTTCGCACCTCTAAATGCTCGATATGCTTCTAAAAGACTTCTGCTTCTCATTTGGCTGCTTCTCTTCCTCCTCTTG
>JAHZTW010000001.1:329408158-329459926 GCA_020283515.1 Alliaria petiolata | reverse complement strand
TTTATACAAAAGAGGAAATGGTCCCCCACAAGACGCCAAAAATGAGCTGTCGGATAAGGTTAGAGATCGACCAGTGTAGTCGATCTCTCTCTCGATCGTGTGCATGGAACGTCCTCTTTTGCTCGATCGTCAGCTCGATCCAGTCGGATGGATCGAGTGCTTCTCTCGATCGTCTTGTCGATCCTTTGGTGATCGAGTCTTGAACTCGATCTTCCTTTCGTTCTTTCTGGGCTTAAGTCCCATGTCCGTACACTTGCTTGATCGGGCTGGTCGATCTTGACCTCGATCTTCTTCCTTGGAACGACACGAGTGTCTCGATCTTCTGATCGATCCCATCTTGATCGACCTGCCTAGCTCGATCTCTACCTCTATCTCGGTTCCTTTGCTACATGCCCGAATTCTCCTAAGTATCCATGAGCTCCTCTTTGATCCTTAGCATGTCCACGCATCCTCCATAGCTCCAGTGCATCCAAAACAACCTGAATATGATGCAAGAATGCAAGAAACATGCAAATGCTAATGCAAACATGTCTAAATCCTAAAATGGGACAAAAGCTACAAAAACTCTAAGTATGAGTGCAATATGAATGTAAGTATGCCCTAAATGCAAGCTAAATGTATGAAATATATGAGTAAAACTCCCCCAAACTTGCCTTTTCCTTGACCTCAAGCAAATTAAAGACAAATTAGGAGAAGAGGTTCGAAGGTGGAAGCTCAATATCCAAGATAGTTAACAATAATAATCAACTCAACATCCTAGTTCTTAATTCTAGAATGCATGTGAATACTTCCTACTCCATAAGAGTTAGCCATGCCCATCTAAATTCAAGTGCACTAAGAATTCAATTAAAACAAGTCTCCCTATCAAACCAACTCTTTAACATTCATTAAGTGTGAAACCGTGAATCATGACATTGCAAGGCATGTAAATTCATTTGGCTAAGGGACTGGGTTTTGAGATAAAAATGATCTATATTCATCCGGTTTTGCAATTAAGTAAGGGTCACACTCAAGAAAGATTGAACCATATGCATTATGCTAAAGGTAAGAAACAAGTGATGCATACAAGCAAAGATTTTCATCTATCTGAAATGTATCAATGATCCTATACCCTTCTCATTCATTTTTTTTTTGCTCACTCAACCCTCTAGAATCTACCCTCTTTCTCAAGGCTTTTTGCGCTTTGCTAAACCCTTTGAATTTCAACCACATTTCTTCTTTTTAAAGCTCTAAGGGGGAACTTCTTCAACCTATCATTTTCGGTGAATGGAGTAGCCTATTCTTATCAACTTAGCTCTTTTTTGATCTCTAGGCAGCCTTACATATATATTTATTTCTTTTCCTTGGCCATTTTCGGCTCTTTTGATTTCTCCAGCCACCTAGCAAAATTTTTTTATTTACTAGAGCTATTCTTTTTTTTTTAAACTCAACACTCTCCATTTCAAACCATTCTTCCCCTTATCTTTCACCAAACCCCTTCATTCATCACTTCTTCCTTTTCACACTTTTCCACCAAATACCATAATATACCACGACCAAACCCCAAAATTCAAAGCTCTAAGCTAGCCCCAAAATGCAAGGCTAGAATCTACATGAAAACCTATACTTGTCGTCCTAAACCTAACACTTTATGCTAGGTTCAATCGAAATAAAAGCCTCACAATCACACGCAATCAATTGGCTTCAAAGGAGATTGGTTATGGTAGGGGTGCTACTTGAGCTAGCAAAAGGGTGGCAAAGTGGATAAGAAAGCTCAAGTATTTTAATCCATGAATTTACTTTCAATGCAAGAATGATAATTAAATGTCAAAATTCGGTTTAAGTGAGTCGATCGACACCCTGTGTGTAAATCTGTCTTTTGACTTCATCACTTTGCAACTTCTTCCAGAATGTTCCAAAAGGTTCCAAAATCTCCAATTATGCTCCAATCGTAGTCCAACCTGTAAAGACTCTAATAGGACTCTAAAAAGACCAAAAGACTCTATAAAAAGACTTATATCATGGTCCAAAAACGGGTAAAAACCATGATATATCAACTCCCCCAGATTTAGCTTTTGCTTGCCCTCAAGCAAAACAGAAACATAGAATGAAGTAGAGGTTTGATAACAGAAACTTCCAGCTATCCTTTAGAACGCCACAACTCGTTAACACTCTTAAATCCACATGCAGTAGAGCCAACCTTAGGAAAGTTCAGTGTACTTACCACAAGCTTAGCAATCTCTCAGTTTGAATCCAGATCCCTTCCTTGGTAAAATTTTGAACTCTAACAGCGGTATTGCCACAGAACTTTATAGATTATTTTCCCTTCCTTAGTGCCTGAACAAGATTTTCTTCATACAGC
Source organism: Alliaria petiolata (assembly GCA_020283515.1). Taxonomy (NCBI): domain Eukaryota; kingdom Viridiplantae; phylum Streptophyta; class Magnoliopsida; order Brassicales; family Brassicaceae; genus Alliaria; species Alliaria petiolata. The sequence continues at coordinate 329,457,585 of JAHZTW010000001.1, read as the reverse complement.
TCTCCTATTTTCTCTTCCCTTAGTCAACTGCTGCCCATTTTCAGGGTGTTCTAAGATCTTTTCATTGACTCTTCTTATTCTTTTGAAGTCTCGGGAATAGTGCTACTCTCTACTTGTGTTCCTTATGAGGAGACAGGTTCATGAGCTTTCACTAATATTGTTCCTTGTGAGGAGACAGGCTCATGAGGTTCTTTGCACTATTCCCAGACTTAGACTCTTTTTCTTTTCTCAAGGGAAGATCAGGGAGAGACTGCAATTTTTCTATTTGTTCAGACTGAAAGAGGAATCAAGTTTTGCGCATACCTAGTTCTTATAAGGGGACCTGGACTCTCTCTGTTAGATGGATCCACTTGCAGCTTTCTACTTAGTAAGACCTGTAATCAATTACTAAAGTAATGGTCCTTCAAGTGTCAACATTATGTAGTTAGTTCTTCTGAAAACTGAAAATTTCACTGATTTTGACTCAATAAAACCAAGTTTTTGACTGACTCAAATGACTCAAAACAAAACACAAATTCAGTAAACACCTCCCCCAGACTTAAACAACACTGTCCCCAGTGTTATCAAGCCCGAAGTTGGCTAAAAGAAAAATTAGAAACAACACAAAAGACCAGATAGAAGACCTACCTTCGTCTGCGCGTGGTGTCGATCGACACGATAGTGTTGTCGATCGATACTGGTCTGTGTCGCCTTTTTCAACTGACTAAAACTAGGACTTAGTAAAACCAAAATAAAAATAAAAACGTACCTAACAGTGGGTTGCCTCCCACTCAGCGCTCGTTTTCAGTCATTAGCTTGAGTGTGTTGAGGTTTAGACGTCTGGTGGATCAGAGGGTGGCAGTGAATGCTTCTCAGACGAATGTCTTCTCATCCAAGGTGGTGTATACGCAGTAGTTGCACGAAATCGCCCAAGGAAATGAGGAACAACAGCAGGGTGGGTCATCTTGTCGGGTGGGACACTTCGTCTTCCTGCAGAATCATTAAAAGTAATACCAAGCCTTCTACGAGAATCTTTTGGCTTGCATAAATGTGAAGCAGCTTTTGAACCTCTAAAGTTCTTATTGACAAGATCAGGGGGTTTGGAATTGATTTCAGGAAATGTGTACCTTTGCTTCCTTCGAGGTTTCTGAGCAGAAGGATGTGGACGCAGCTGTTGGACCAAAGATGATGGACTTGCAGCATTGGAAGCGACTTCTGGTGTGAACCACGAAGTGTGTCGATCGACACTAGTCGCCAACTCTGCAGCTCGAATCTCTGCACTTTTTCTCCAATTCACCTCTGCAATCCTTGTTTCCATGATGAAAACGTCTTCCTTCATCATCTTGTCATTGATTTGAACATCTTCTCTGCTCATAGTCCTGAAGAGATAATCATTTCCACCCCAGTCTTCAAGCTCCACAACTTTGTTAGAATTCTCAGCCAATGCCTCTTGAATAACCAGCTTGTCTTCTTGCTTTTCAGTATCAAGCTCCTTGACATACCCACCAGTAATGTCATCCGAATCTTCCATGATTGGACCTTCATCCACGAACATCTCTACTGAAAAAGCTTGACCATCGATGGTGGATGGTCCCCTCAACTTGTCCATATCAAAATTCATGACAACATCACCCAAATCAAGCTCCATTTTCCCTTTTCTCACATCAATGATGGCACCAGCTGAAGCCAAGAATGATCTTCCCAGAATAAGAGGGTATGCAGGTTCTTCATCATACTTTAAAACCACAAAGTCTGTGGGAATTATGCGGCCTTCAATCTGCAGGGGAACATCTTCTAAGACACCTTCTGGGAATCTCTTTGATCGATCAGCTAGGATTAGAGAGATTCTGCTTGGCTTGAGATCAGTCATTCCAAGTCTCACAGCAACTGAGTATGGTATCAAGTTGATACTTGAACCTAAATCGCAGAGGGAACGAGGAAATCTTCCTGTTGCGATTGAGCAATCTAGCACAAAGTTTCATGGATCAGGTAACTTCTCTGGAATCCTCCTCTGAATCACAGCGCTGACTTGTTCAGAAACTCTCACCTTCTTCTTCTTCCTTGGAACTTGATAAGTAGGTTTTCGTATGGGTTCTACTCAGTCAATGACCCTATACTTATAACCGAATGTAGCATAGGTTATGGGTCTTATCAATCCGATGGGAGAATTCAAGGTACTGCATTCATGGTATTCTTTTACAAGCTAAGTGAAATTAAATGGTTGAAATGACAAGGATTTATCACCAATCCTATGACAAAAACAGAAAGACAGGTATTGAAACTAATATTGCTAAGGAATTGAAGATATTGTAGCTAAAGAAACGAACTTGCTAGGGAAAGTAAGAACCGGTTCAAGGGACAAGGGGTTTTTCGAGTCTAATGCGTTAAAGATCTTTCTTTTGACGTTAGATTACTTCCTATGAGGCTAATCCTTTAGCGTAGAGTTCAGGATCTCGACGAACCCACTCTCGTGGTATAAGTCTCTTTGCCGTCTCACGACCTAACCTCGATATCACGTAGTGATCCATGAAAGCAGCAAGCTTGAATAAACAACTCTACTAAAGGCAAAACGCTCCCTAGGCATCTAATACCTTAGGCTAGGATGAGCGAATCTCTTATGAGATTGGTCCTTGCAAACATTCAAACATGGCGTTTGTTTGAAGAAGCTCATTGGCAAAGGTCAAATAGCGAAGATGACTAAGCATTAACAATATCAAATAAGAAAGGATTAAGATGGATTAAGCATAGATCTGCGTCAAAGAATCGAATCTTAACTCATTTTCCCTACCCTCATCCCAAAACCGATGTAGACTACTCACTCACCATTTGAGAAACCTCAAGATCCATAAGGATAAGAAGTTGACTATGGCTTGCAAGATAGTCGAAAATAAGAAAAGGAAGAGGCTTTCTTGAAATACACTAAGCAATAATACTTAAAACTTCAAGATTGCATAAAAATCAAAGCTTTGAAACAACCTTCAATGGTGAAAATACAAAATAGTTCTCGGTTTTAAAGAGAAGACAGAAAAGAAAAACTAGAAATCGTGATGATAAGGATAAGAGTGGAGGAGAGAGTATTTATACATAAAAGAGGAAAAACCTAAAACGTTGGGACCACTTTCCCGAAATGGTACTATTTTGCCTTTTAGCGTTTCCATGCTCGATATTGCCCACTTGTCCTCCATTCGAGATCTCCTTCCTTGGTTTCTTCTTCGGACCATCCTAAACACCTGAGAAAACACTCCAAACATGCAAGACTATGCAAAAACCTAACCTAATGCATCTATCCTAACATGAGTGAAAACGTGATGAAAACTAAGACTAAAGTCCAAGAATGAAGTCCTAACTATCATGAAACATGTACTAAAAACATGCAATTTACAGAGATATCAACACCCCCAAACTTGCCTTTTTGCTTGTCCTCAAGCAAAAGCCAACCGGAGGGGTGAGGTTTTAAAATAAAAGGTGTAAGTTTGAATCCAAAACGCCATTTAAAGGAAATCAACTCAATGTCTAAGTTCAGGTTTCTAGGATGCAAGTTGAATTCTACCTATCCAGAAAGCGTTAGCCACACTCATCACAATAATCAAGCAAAATCAATCCCAACTTAGATGCACATTCAAATTCCCAACTCCCTTTCACATTCATTATGAAATTTAAAACGTGGATCTCATTCATGCCTGTCAACTAACTCACTTGGTTCAGGATAAGGTCACGAGCTAAATATGAACTCGTAATGCGAACGGGTTAAGTGTTTAATGGGATCACTCTTGAAAGGAACCTTCTTAATGCAAAATGCTAAGGGTAAAAACCAATGGATGCATACAAGGTTAGACTACCATCTACCCAGAACATCTATTTCGTTTCATACCCTAGTCTATATTGCTCCCTCCTAAGCTACCCTTCTTCTTGGCATTTCGCCTTATTCCCGTTATGACTTCTCGCTATTACCTTTCCTGGTCATTTCGGGGGACTTCTTCTTTGTTGGAGATCGGTTTCGGCTTCCTGGCTTCTTTGTTGCGTTCCTTTGTGTTTCACCTTTGGTGTTTTTGGCCGGATTTGGACTTTGTTGATTGGCCTTCTTTTGCTTTCTTTTGGAATCGCCTTTTTGCTCTTTTGTTTTCAAGCCTTTTTGGTGCCGCCATCTCCCTTATACGTGTCCCCGTCTGACTCAGTGGTTTTCTTTTCTTTCCTTTTCTGTAAATGTATCACCAATCGGAACCCACCCCCTTTTCCTAGTCTAACCAGCAATATCGGCTTCAAATTTCGGTATCAAGCCGATTTCAGTGTCTAAACCACCTATCCTAGTGTTGACTCGAGATGTGAGCCAACGTCTACATGGAAATCTAACCTTGTCGGCCTAAACCCAACAATTTTTGCCTAAGAAGATTCGAAAATGGTGCAAAGGCCTCACATGCTCTCACAAAAGTGTTTATGGCTTTAAAACAAAGGTTAAGGCTTTGGGTGTGGTCTGGTACTTGGACTAGCAGAAGAGTGGTAAAAAGGAAAAGAAAGTCCAAGTGAAATCCATGAGTTATTTGACAAACACAAACGAGATAATTAAAATTTTCAAATTAACGGTTCAAGTTCATTAGGAAAATGTTTCAAGTCGCAATGCATCAAGCTAAAACCAAATTTCACAAGAAAAATTCCAAATGTGGTGCTGCCTTAAGCTCAGTCTAATTCAAAATGCATCAAACAAACAAGAACTAAGGCATTGAGTTCATGACTTAAAAATGGCTATTTACAAGGATTCATCATACTTATCACCCTATGCGAATGCTTATGAAACCTAAATGAATGCATCTAGACTCAATCCTAATATGGAAATGCAACTACACGAATATTTTTGTGGAACAAATTTTTCAAAAATTTTCAATTTTTTGTGTTTTTCTATGCAAGTTTTACGAATGCAATGGTTAATCTAAAATGATGCATAACTACGTACTCCCCCAAACTTAAATCACACAGTCCCGGTGTGATAGAAGAGAGGAAGAATACAGTCATAATGGATGCCAGAATTTTATACTTAGAAAGAAAAAAAATGCTTGTATACAAGAGTTTTGGAGTGGTACCTCTGGTTATGTCGCTTAGTTCGTTACTGGGTAAACCCATTTGTACTAGCCAGGTCGTATTTCCATATCGGCCTTGGACCGTGGCTTTCACCCGATATTTGAGGTCGTCATCCACATTAGCCGGTACACGGGTTTCATGCCCGTAATGACCAGTTTTCCCAGTCTTCTTCCCGTTATGGTTCCCCGATATCTCGTTTCCTGATATCTAAATAGCCGATTCTACTAGTAATTATTCCTACGAATTTCAAAGTAACGGGAAAAACAGCAAAATAAGATAAAAGGATAAGCTTGGGGTGCTTCCCAAGAGCGCTTTGTTTAAAGTCTCTTAGCTTGACTTTTCCAAGTCGTTTAGGCCTTGTTGGGGTCTTGAAGACGGACCACGGTTGCCTCTAAAACTTGGTATTCTTCATTCCCCAAATACGGCTTCAGTCTATGCTCGTTTACTGTGTAATCCGCTTCATCCTTTCCAACCAGTGTCACAGCTCCGTACGACAATACTTCCTTGATCGTGTATGGTCCGGACCATCGCGATTTTAACTTCCCAGGGAACAGTCTCAGTCATGAGTTGTACATCAGCACTTGATTCCTTGGTGCGAACTCTTTCGGTTTGATTTTCTTGTCATGGAGGACTTTTGTTTTCTCCTTGTAGATCCGCGAGCTCTCGAATGCCTCCAAACGGATTTCTTCTAGCTCGTGTAGGTTTACTAGCCTCTTCTCTTGAGTTGTCTTGATGTTAAAATTCAAAAGTTTGATGGCCCATAGAGCCTTGTACTCAAGTTTCACGGACAAGTGACTTGCCTTGCCATATATAAGTGCGTATGGAGATCTTCCTATTGGCGTTTTGAAAGCAGTTCGGTATGCCCACAGAGCGTCATCTAATTTGGCTGACCAGTCTTTTCTTGCTGCTCCAACCGTTTTTTCCAATATCGCCTTGATCTCGCGATTGGATACCTCGACTTGCTCGTTTGTTTGCGGATGGTATGGTGTAGCTACCTTATGCTTGACCCCGTGCTTCTTCAGGAGATTTTCGAACAGCTTGTTGATAAAATGACTACCACTGTCACTTATCACTACTATTGGAATCCCGTATCTTGGGAAGATGGTCGACTTGAATAGTTTTAGTACCACCTTTGCATCATTGGTAGGACTGGCAACTACTTCCACCCATTTTGAGACGTAATCAACCGCAACTAGTATATACTTATTCCCGTAAGAAGACGGAAATGGTCCCATGAAGTCTATCCCCCAAACGTCAAAGATATCGATTTCCAATATCGGGCTCTGCGGCATTTCGTCTCGCTTGCTGATGTTCCCCTTTCTTTGGCACGCTTCGTGAAACAAGACTTTTTATGTCTTGCAAGCAATTCCTCAATTGCTCACATCATTGCAATATATTGAGGTATCAATCCATCTTGGGAGATGATTCACTAAGAATACAAAGTCTAGTTTAAGCTAAGCTAAATTGACAATTCAAGTGACAAATGATAATTAAAAGCAAGGCACAAACTAAAGGAAACACTACTAGAGCAATAATATCGAATTAAGCCTTAATTACTACTAATCAAGTACTAATGATGCAATTAACTACTAATTAAGATTGACAAAATACTAAAAACGAAACTTAGGGATGGAATCATTGATTTGGGCATCTAAATGGCCAACCTTGCAATCATTTAAGCAACTCAAACAAGCTTTCTCTATGCCTAGAACACTAATTAAGACTAATCCATGATGTGTGGTACTAATCCCTTTCCTAATCACCTTAATGAACTAATGATGTGTTAGCATTAAAATTATTAGCAAGCATTAAACATGAGTCTAAATGGCATGATAAACACCCTAGGCAACTAATGTCTTAGGCTAGGAATGTAAATCTCTTAAAAAGTGGTTCAAGCATTTCATCAAACACTTGGTGGGTGTGTGAAATGCTTATGATCCAAAATAGCAAAAGATTAGCTATTTGGCATTAAGAACTCCTTAATAAGAAGAGAGATGAAAGAATCTAACCTAGATTGCAAGATTGAACCATTAGAAAACCCTAAATCTAACCCATCCCCAAGTTCCTAAGAAACTACTCACTAATCATGGTGAAACCCACAAATCCTATGAAAGAAATACTAGTAAGCATGATTAAAGAAGAGATAGATGAAATATTAGAAGGAACAAGAATCAAATAGCATTAAACTTAAAATAAATCTCTCAAATCTCCTCAAAACCCCAAAGGGCCGTTTTTCTGTGTAAGCCCAAGAGAAGATACATAAAAATTAGGTTTTTAAGTATTTATAGGGAAGGAGGTCAAACCGGGTCAACCCGGAACAAACCGGGTTTTGACCCGGAAGAGCAGTCTTGCGGAAATCGACATATCTCCCTAACAGCAGCTCTTAATGATATGAAATCACCTCCAGATGAAAGATGATTCAATTACCTACAACTTTTATGAAGAGCTCAAAGGCTGAATCGGAATGGAAAGCCTTCATCTGACTCAATCTTCCAGTCACTTCAGACAGTCTGGCGCCGCATCGGTTTGTTGTCCGAGGTGCACCAAACCGAGGCAATTTCTGGTGGCTTCGTCTCGGTTTGTCTGTCCGAGGTGGCCAAACCGATGCAAACTCTGGTGGCTTCATCTCCGTTTGTAGATCGATGCACTCTTGTCCGAGGCGATCTCTGGTTTGCTTGCTTCGTACTGTCTTGCAAGAAACGTCGTATCTCCTGAACCGATGATCGTAATGACTTGATTCCAACGGCATTAGAAAGCCCACTGGATCCTATACAACTTTTTAGAAGGCTTCGGAGTCTGAATGTAAGTGCAAGCTCTTCATCTGGACCTATACATTTCGCACCTCCAAATGCTCGATATGCTTCTAAAAGACTTCTGCTTCTCATTTGGCTGCTTCTCTTCCTCCTCTTGATCATCCATAAAACTCCATATGGTCCTCCAAGCCTCCAAAACACCTAATAAGGACTCAATATGTACAAATATGCAACAACCTAAGGTAAAACTCACTAAACTCTAATATGGATGCAAATGAGAATAAAAGTGGCTAAATGAATGCAAAAGTACATGCAAAACTATCTAAAATGAATGCTAAAATATGTTAAAATATGAGTCTATCACTTCGCAAGAGGAGACATATTCGTGAGTGTCTCTGAATAAACTTGGCCACCAGAATCCTGCGTGTAGGATCTTTGTTGCGGTCTTAAACGTGGCAAAGTGATCACCATAGGATGAATCGTTGCAATGGAACATGATTCCTTTCGCTTCTCCCTTTGATACACACCTTCTGTAGACCCCATCTATCCCTCTTTTGAAAAGATATGGCCTGTCATAGAAGAAGTAGTTAATTTCTTTGAAAAACTTCTTTCTTTGGTAAACATCAAGGTCTTTTGGCACATCTCCGCTTACCAAGTAATTGATGTAATCTGCGTACCAAGGAATGGTGTTTTCTTCCATGCTGACTACAGTTTCTAGACTTTGATTCACTTGATACATTCCCTCAAGAACATCCACTATCATGAATTGTTCCTCTCGTAAGGCATCATTGATAGGAACCAAATCATCTATCTTCATCCGGGACAGGTGATCGGCTACACCATTCTCTACTCCCCTTTTGTCTAGGATCTCCATATCAAACTCTTGTAGCTAGAGAATCCACCTTAACAGTCTCGGCTTGGTGGCCTTTTTCGCATAGATGTACCTTAGGGCAGCATGATCCGTGTAAACAATCACTTTTGATCCCACCAAGTAGCTCCTGAATTTCTCAAGGGCAAACACAACTGCCAATAGCTCTTTCTCGGTCGTGGCGTATTTCACTTGGGTATCATCTAGCATCCGGCTTGAGTAGTAGATCACGTGTAACTTCCTGTCTTTCCTTTCCCCGAGAACAGCTCCCACGGCGTAATCGCTCGCATCGTACATAATCTCGAATGGAAGATCCCAATCAGGAGCTTGGACTATGGGGGCACTCATGAGTGCGTCCTTGATTGTGTTGAACGCTTGGAGGCAATCTTCATCGAAGATAAACTCGGCTTCTTTGCATAATAGCCTTGTGAGTGGCCTAGCGATCTTGGAGAAATCACGGATGAGCCTCCTGTAGAAGCCTGCATGCCCAAGGAAGCTACGGATTTCTTTCACTGTGGTAGGTGGCTTCAAATGCACCATGACCTCTATTTTCGCCTTATCAACCTCGATATCTCTCCCCAATATTCTGTGACCAAGCACTATCCCTTCTCTGACCATGAAATGGCATTTCTCCCAATTCAATACCAAGTTTGTCTCTTCACATCGCTTAAGGACCCTGCACAAATTCGACAAACAAATAGCAAAAGAGCAACCATACACAGAGAAATCGTCCATAAATACTTCTACCATTTCCTCTATAAGGTCAGAGAAAATAGACATCATACATCTTTGAAATGTTGCTCGTGCATTACATAACCCAAATGGCATCCTTCGATATGCAAAGGTACCATCGGGCATGTGAATGTGGTTTTCTCTTGGTCGTTTGGGTGAATCGGTATCTGGAAGAAGCCGCTATAGCCATCCAGAAAGCAGTAGTATGGGTGGTTAGCTAGCCTCTCCAGCATTTGGTTGATAAAAGGGAGGGGGAAATGATCTTTTCTAGTGGCTGAATTAAGTTTTCTATAATCAATGCACATCTTATGACCGGTTATGGTCCTAGTAGGGATCAATTCCTCCTTCTCATTTTTTTACGACAGTGATACCCCCTTTCTTAGGTACCACATTAACAGGAGATACCCAAGTACTATCACTTATGGGGTATATCATGCCAGCTTCTAAAAGTTTTAAAATTTCTTTCTTGACCACTTTCTTTAAATTTGGGTTTAAACGCCTTTGGTGTTCAATAGAGGAAGTGTTTTCATCCACTAAGTGAATCCTATGAGTGCAAAGTGTAGGAGAGAGACCCTTGATGTCACTTAGTGAGTACCCGAGGGCTCTCCTATACTTTCTCAACTCCTTTAGGAGTGAATTTAACTCATCATCATTTAGATCCTATGCTCTGATCGCCTGAGCTCGTTGTACTCATATCAGCTTAACCTCGATATGCTCCTTCTTTTGTTTTCCAGACGATTTTATGACTTCCATGCTCTAGGTCTTCTGGATACTCATCATCTTCAATGGCTTTTCTTGCGTCCAGATGCATGACATAGACTTCGCTTTCTTGCTCCACGTGTCTGTGCTGCTTCTTTTCCTTCGTCAAGGCAACCAGCAAGGGGTCGTTCAAAGAAAGTTATTCAAAAAGTTCATCATTTAGCCTATCCATTGCATCCACCCATAATACTTTTCCTCCTATAGTAGGTTTCTTCATGACCTCTTTTATATCGAACTTGAGGATGATATCTTTTCCAAGATTGAGCTTAATCTTGCCTTTCTTCACATCAATTACTGCCCCTGCCGTGGCTAGAAAAGGTCTCCTAAGAATAAGAGGATCTCGCGGTTCTTCGTCCATTTCGAGCACCACAAAATCGGTTGGTACCTCGATATCACCAATCCGGATGGGAACGTCTTCGAGCAGTCCCTTGGGCAACCTTATAGATCGGTCCACCAATATCAGAGATATTCTGCTCGGCTTGTATGATGTAAAACCGAGTCGTTTGGCTATTGACAGTGGCATGAGGCTCACACTCGCCCCTAGATCGCAAAGGCAATTGTTGAACGTGAGTGGACCAATTGAACATGGGAGAGTGAAGCTTCCCGGATCGTCTAGCTTGTTCGGCACTACCTTCTTCTGGATAATGGCGCTACACTCTTCTGTCATTACCATCATGCCTTGGGGTTCTTTCGTTCTTGCCAGGATTTCATCATTTATGAATTTTTGGTATGGCGGTACCAATGCCAAAGCATCCATGAGCGGCATGGTGAGTTCCACTTTCTTCAGATGCTTTGCAAACTGAGCTCTGTATTTCTCGAGGAGTTCTTTCTTGAATATTCCTGGAAACGGGTAGGGAGGTTTGTATGCGGGAGGCACAAACCGTGGCTCTTTGGATTTCTCAAAGCGGGCCGTAGGTATCGGCTTAATCCCAATATTCTGTTCTTTGAGTTTGGTGAAGAGCTGATCTTCAACACTTTCTTGAACTTCTTCTACCTCGTTGTTAACTTCTGGTTTTTCAAAGATATCCCCCCCCCCCACTAGGTCGTCAGCGTCCTCGCTGATTTGCTCAGGTTTATCCTTTGGTGATAGAATCTTTCCACTTCGTAGAGTGATGGCGTTGACACAGGCTGGTTGTGGAGCGGTTTCATAATGCATTGCTTGTTGTATTAGCCGTATATGTTCTTCGTGCCTGTCCAACCTTGAACTGATTGATTTAATATCTTGGTTGCTACTACAGTGACCCTGGACCAGCTTAGTTAAGAGATTCTTTATATCAGAATCTTGCGGTTGTTGTGGGTAGAAACCATAATGTTCATAAGGTGGTGGTGGGTATGGAGCTTGATATTGTTGTTGTTGAGGGTGATAATGGGAAGGATGGAAAGCCTGCTGTGTATATGCATTAGCATTGTACTTAGTAGCTAGTTGATGATGTGGAGTTGGAGTTGTTGTGTCGCCATATCGGCCACTGTCTGTCGAGGCTACCCAGATTCTCGCTTCTTTAGTGTCTTGAACGTGTTGACCTTTTAGTAAAGCATCCAACCGAGCTTGTAGTTGCATTAACTCATTTTCTCTCTGATTATTCAGCTCAGTTGTGTTGTTGTCAAAGTCGTCCTCGTAATTACCATCACTTGTAGCCAAATTCTCAACGAGGTTCATTCCATCATCCATGTCTTGGCCGAGGAAGATGCCATTGCTTGCAGTGTCCAGCTGATCCTTATATATCTTTGACACACCTCTATAGAGGATACTGAGTAATGAGGAACTTGAGTAGCCATGATGGGGGCATTTTAGTGTGTACCCTTTTAGACGTTCCCAAGCCTCACTGAATCGCTCATCTTCTGCTTGGGTGAACGTGGAGATATCCAATCTCAACTTCGCTGTTCTTGACGGCGAAAAGAATTTCTTGAGGAAGGTGATAACTAGCTTTTTCTGTCATGATTATCAAATCCTAAGCATAGTCATTATCATTGTAATACTTGAGGATGTCAATCCAACCTTGGGGAGAAAGATATTAAAAATACAAGAGATTGATGAAGCTAAGCAAAATTCGAGTTAAATGGGTGAAGAATTCTAAATTAATTACTTGCGNTTCACCCATTTAACTCGAATTTTGCTTAGCTTCATATAACTTTTGTAATCTTAGTAGCTTTCACCCCAAGGTTGGTTTGACACCTAAAGTACTACAACTGCAAAAAGACCCTTAGGTTTTGATTATCAAACCGGTTAAAATCCTGTTTATCAACCACTTCCAGATGAAAGGTGATCCGATTTGTACCCGGAAAAAAAATGCGTGCTCGGTTCGACCAGGTTCGTCGATCCAACTGGTCGAACCGAACCACTGGATGTTTGGTTCGACCACCTTCGTCGATCAAACTCATCGAACCCAACCCCTGGATGTTTGGTTCGAGCAGCTCGTCGATCCAACTCGTCGATACGAACTGAAATCGATGTAACATTCTAACCACGGATCCGAATGACTTGTTTCCAACGGCACTAGAAAGAACTCTGGATCCTCTACAACTCTTAAGAAGGCTTTGGAGTCTGAATCTCAGTGCAAGGCCTTCTTCCGGACCCATACATTTCGCACTTCCAAATGCTTGATATGCTTCTAAAGAGACTTCTGCTTCTCATTTGCCTGCTTCTCTTGCTCCTCTTGGCTATCCATGAAACTCCATATGGTCCTCCAAGCCTCCAAAACACCTAATAAGGACTCAATATGTACAAATATTCAACAACCTAAGCTAACACTCACTAAACTCTAATATGTATGCAAATGGGACTAAAAGTGGCTAAATGAATGCAAAAGTACATGCAAAAAACTATGTAATATGGATGCTAAAATATGCTAAATTATGAGTCTATCAGTGGGAAGTCTAGTTCTGCTCTACAACTCACGTTTGAAGTTGTTCCCCGGGAAGCTCAAGTCCAGGTGGTGCGGTCCATTTGAGATTAAGGAAGTATTACCGTACGGGGCAGTGACTTTGATTGGCACGGGAGGAGAGAGCTTTACCGTGAACGGGCATAGGGTCAAACCTTACAAGGCAAGTGACTGCGGCAAGGAAAGCACCACACTGCTTCTCCAAGATCCCCCACTCGCCTAACCAAGTAAAGTCGAGCTAAACGACGTTAAACAAAAGCGCACTTGGGAGGCATTCCCATGTTTATCATTGTACATAATTTTGGTTTAATTCTGTTTCAATTTTATGCTTTACAAGTTTAAGTGCGTAGGTATAGGGAGGTTGGAACTGAGGATCAAGTTCTTGTAATTAATAAAAGAGAAGGTAGGCAGAAGATCGAGTGCACGATCGACCACTGCTGACTCGATCTTTACTAGATCGATCAAGCAAATCGGATAAAGTCACTCGATCCTTCACGGATCGAATAGGACGATCGAGTGAATCAGTCGATTGCGAGAGGATGACCCACCCATGCGTGTAAATTGCATTACAAACGGGGTGTGGATCGACTAGGTTCACTCGATCTGGATAAAACGATTGATATCCAGATCGATCATGTCACTCGATCTTCGCCAAAATGACCTTGCGATCAACTTGGGAGCTTGATCTAAAACGGAGAAATCCCAACCACGCAGGATCACGAATCAAGAAAGCCAATCAATCTAAGGCTCGATCTGATTCGGATCGAGCAACCGATCGATCAGACCACGCACTCGCGGGCTAAATAGGCATGAGATCGAGGTCAAAATCGACCTAATTAACTCGATCTCATGTCGAGGTAAGATTTCGAATTTCCCTCTCTTTCTCTCTTTCCCTCCCCTTTTGAATTTTGAATTCTGGTCAAGGCTGACACCTTTACTTTGGTGGTTGTGCTTTGACTACGATTTTCAATAACCATTGCATGCCTAGATCCAAAATTTCTCTCTTTATAAGAACCTTGCCTCACACTCTCGTTTACTTGCAACCAAAATTTTTCCTTTTCTAGATCCCCCTCTTGTTTTAGAAATTTTTTTTTTAAAAAAACAATTTTAAAATTTTAGACGTTTCGCATAGAGTTTGAAATCCTTGATCTACTTGCTTGCCTTGTTCCTTGAGCAAAAATCGCTATATCCTCATTCTTTTTGCAAGCTCTTCCATCTCAGGTACTATGGCATCAGGGTTCGGATACTCACCACAATCTGGGCTGTTGGTGTGGACTGAGGAGGAAAAACGGACTCGCTTTAGGCTCAAGAATAGAAACATTGAGCCTACAAAGTTTGCAAGACGGACCTTCTTGGAAGAAGTCAGATTGCTTGGTCCCTTTGATGAGCTGCTCGAAAATATGGAGCTCGGCATTCTTTCAACCCTGGATTGTCCTACCTACCCAGAGGTGACCTTGCACATCATATCCACAATGGAGCTCGTCTACGAGAATCCAAGAACACCAACACCATCAACCGGACGCGTGACATTCAAGGTTCGGGGGAACATATTTAGCCTGACCATAGACGATATATGCGAGGCATACCAGTTCAATCCCGAAGCTCCTTCAGCCGAGTTCCCACAGTTCGAGTCAGCAAGCACATTATGGAACTTGATTGGTGAAGGGACCTTTAAGAGCAACGGGTCCGAGATTGAAGATGTTAGAAATCCATTGCTGCGATACACTTTGCAACTCCTAACCAACACCATAGCAGGAAAGACAACGGGTTCAACCGTGGGGAAGAATGAGCTGAGCTTTCTCTATGAAGGTGTAAAAGAGATCTTGTGGGATGAGGGGTGGCTCACAGCTAATGAGGAAGACCCGGTGGATGACAACTTTGGGGAAGATGTTAACTACCGATGCATCTTAGCTGCTGCCTTGGTCAGATACAAGAGGATGGTGTGTAGATCGAGGTCGTGCGCCATCACCATAGGGGGATTGCTAACTCCCCTCTTTGAGAAAGCGGGAGTAGACCTTACCTTCTTTCAAGCATGCACGGAAAGGGCTTACATGGACCACAACTACATGCTTGCAAAAGGTTTCTTCGGACCCCCACTTGCCCAAAACACATTCGCTTATTACTTCAAGGATAAGCAACATGAGAAGATATCCTACATCCTCCCAAGCCCCTACGGTGCTATTATAAACTGCCTAGAAGGACTTGAATTCTTACCTCCGGGGGAAGCGTGTCACATGGCATTTGGAAGCAGGACAACTATCCCACTCCAAATACTCATCACCATCCTCCTCCTCCACTTCGCAGGATTGAGGTACCAAAACAACAAACCATTTTACATACCACGCATTTATATTTATTTTCAGTTTTTGCTTTGTGTTTTGGCCCTCTCTTGGACTTGTGTGACACCGAGACGTTGTCATTCAAGTTTGGGGGAGAGCATGCTTTGACATGTTTTATTTGAATCTTATTTTGTTTTTGCATCCTTGAGTCTCATCTAAGTACATAGAAAAATACAAAAAAATCAGAAAAAAATTTGAAAATTTCAAAAAAATTCATATAGCTTGCATTTGCATTTTAAAACATTTTAGGATTGAGTCTAGAATTTTTAATCATTTAGGATTGCATTCATATGCATTGGGAGCAATGATGAGCTAATCCAAATAGGTTGTTAATTTTTGTGATCAATTCAACACCCTAGTTAGTAGTTCTCTAATGCTTGTGAATAAATTTAAAAGTAAGGAAGAACCATGCTTGGACCACCTCATTTGTCACTTGATTTTGGTTGAAATGGGTCTTGAAATTGATAACCAACTCTACTCACTTAAACCGAATTTGGACATTTAATTATCATGCTTGCATTGAAATTAATTTCATGGATTAAAATACTTGAGCTTTCTTATCCTCTTTACCACCCTTTTGCTAGCTCAAGTAGTACCCCTACCATAACCAATCTCCTTTGAAGCCAACTGTTTGTGTGCGATTGTGAGGCCTTATTTCGATTGAACCTAGCATAAAGTGTTAGGTTTGGGACGACAAGTATAGGTTTTCATGAAGATACTAGCCTTGCATTTTGGGGCTAGCTTTAGGCTTAGGATTTGGGGGTTTGGCCGTGGTATTATATGATGTTTGGTGGGAAAGTGTGAAAAGAAAGAAGTAATGAAAGAAGGGTATTGGAGGGAAAATAATGGGAAGAATGGTTTGAAACAGAGAGTCTTGGGATTTTAAAAGTAATAGCTCTAAGTAAATAAAGAAAATATGCTAGGTGGTTTTGAGAAATCAAAAGAGCCGAAAAGGGCCAAGAAAAAAAAAATATATATATAAGGCTGCCTAGAGATCAAAGAAGAGCCAAGTTGATAAGAATAGACTACTCCATTCACCGAAATTGATAAGTTGAAGAAGTTCTCCCTTAGAGATTTAAAAAGAGGAAATGAGGAGGAAATTCAAAGGGTTTAGCAAGGCACAAAAAGTCTTGAGGAAAAGGGTAGATCCTAGAGGGTTGAGTGAGCTAAAAAAATGAATGAGAGGGGCATAGGAACATCCGAACATTGATAGCATTTCGGGTAGATGAAAATATTTGCTTTTATGCATCACTTGTTTCTTACCTTTAGCATTATGCATATGGTTCAATCTTTCTTGAGTGCTACCCTTACTTAAATGCGAAACCGGATGAATTGAGTTCGAGCATCTAGCAAAGTACACGAGGATCGAGCTGAGGATCGAGCTAGGCAGGTCGATCTAGACGGGATCGACCACAAGATCGAGTCACGAAGTCGTTCCAAGGAAGTAGATCGAGTCCAAATATCGACCATGAAGATCGAGCGCAAGCACGGACGCAATGGAAGAACGAGCGAAAGATCGAGGACGCGACTCGATCACTAAAGGATCGACAAGAAGATCGATGGAAGCACTCGATCTACCCAACTAGATCGAGCAAACGATCGAGCTAAAGAAGACGTTCCATGCACAAGATCGAGAGGAGGATCGACAAGCCTGATCGATCTTAACCTTATTCGACAGCTTGCAAGATTTGGACTCTAGTGAGGGGACCATTACCCTTTTTGTATAAAAGGCCTTAGACCTATTTTTGGCCATCTATCACATCCTAATCTTTAGTTTTCGTTTTGCCTCTGTTCCTTTAAGGCAAGAACACCATTTTTAATGTTTTGAAACTTTTTATTTTTGTAAAATCTTAAGCTTTAGTTTTTAATCTAAGTACTTCTCTTAATTGATATCTCTGTAAATTGCATGTTTTTAACACTTATTTCATGTTAGTTAGGACCTCATTCTTGCACTTTAGCCTTAGTTTTCATCACATCTTCACTCATGATAGGATTAGATGCATTAGGTTAGGTTTTTGCATAGTCTTGCATGTTTGGAGTGTTTTCTCAGGTGTTTAAGATGGTCCGAAGAAGAAACCAAGAAGGGAGATCACAAATGGTGGATGAGTAGGTGATATCGAGCATGGATCACGACCCCGTAGCCGATATAGACAAACGCACGATGAACCTCGCCATCTAGCAGCGACTTGATCCCGAAAGAAGCACCCCGGAGCGAAGATCCATCAAGAGGATTCCATGAAGACGGATATCGGATCAAGGCGACGGGAAGTACCCGATTCGAGTAACAAGTAAGGCGAGCCTTTACGAGATGATCCCGAAACACCTGCCCGATATGGAGCCTACCTGAAGAATCGAGCGAGTTAGCATATCAGCTTGCTCACCACGACTTGAGCGCGAAACGCTAAAGTTCAAAATAGTACCATTTCGGGAAAGTGGTCCCAACGTTTTAGGTTCTTCCTCTTTTATGTATAAATACATTGTCTCCCACTCTTATCCTTATCATCAAGTTTTCTTGTTTTACTTTCTGTTTTCTCTTTCAAACCGAGAACTAGTTTGTATTTTCGCCATTGAAGCTTGTTTCAAAGCTTTGATTTTTATGCAATCTTGAAGTTTTAAGTATTATCGCTTAGTGTATTTCAATAAAGCTTCTTCCTTTTCTTATTTTCGACTATCTTACAACCCATGAGTTACCTTCTTATCCTTATGGATCTTGAGGTTTCTCAAATGGCGCGTGAGTAGTCTCTTTAGGATTTTGATGGGTTGAAAGGACCAAGGGACTCTCGGGTTTATATTTCTTGCTTAGCTAAAACATAAAGTTAGATTCTTTCTTGTTTATCATTCCCAAAGCTTAGTCTAGTCTGGCCATCTAGCCTAAAGTCCACAGGCGGCTTGACACGAACGCCACGTGCTTGCTTAGCCGGATCCATGAACAAGAGTTTGATTCCTTAGGCTAAGACTAACCATCTGTCTAAGGGTCTTACGGTTCAATAGGGACGTTGTAGATGCTTGTTTCTTCTATTGTACCGCTTTGCGAAAGCTAGTTTATGGTGCTAGAGATTCAAAGTGTTTAGACCCAAACGCCATGGGTTAAACGATTTGATGATCCCTTTACCTAAGAATCATCAACAAAAGACCAAGTCTTGATGTTATCCAAAAGCTTTTGCTTGATAAAACAAAACCGAGAGTCACCTAGTTCATAAAACCCATCTTGATCCTTCTTTTACTTTGAAAGCTTATCTTTTTACTGTTTAAATCTCCAGTTTCTGCTTAATACCTTTAAAGTTCTCTTATTTATGACCTTGAGTGACACAAGATCTATCCCTTAGCCGTTTTTAGTAGTAAAGTTTCAATCTTTACCCATTTCGACTTGACTTATGACGCCGATATGACCTATCTGTTCACTAACGCTCCCAAAATGGTTTGATACCCCACACACTATACTGCATACGGTTAACAGTGTTGGGACATTGTAAAAAGGTGGAAAACCGATTTATCATTTGGCGCCGTTGCCGTTTGGGAGAAAGTTTAGTCATTTCGGTCCTAGGTCGTTATAAGGACAAGTTTCAATTTTTCCAGTCATTTAACACTTTTACTCGCATATCTCTGTTTTGATAGGTATATGAACCTACGCTCACACGGTACAACAAATCTTGTTCCCTGAATAGACGATATCCACCTGCTCGAAAGATCAGCTAGACGAAATCGGGAACAAGCCGTTATCGCACACCGTGTGACGATGGAAAACCAACAAGGTGCTCAAGGAGCTGCGGGCGCAGCTGGTGCACAAGGCCAACAAGGCCACCAGGGACCACAAGGTCCACAAGGCGTACAAGGCGTTCAAGGACAGCCAGGTGTTGCAGCTGTTCCAAGGGCTGTGAGACAAATCAGTGCGGGAGATGCACCGATATCGACTGCAAGCCGACACGGTATCCAGCCACCACCAGTGCAGAACAATAACTTCGAGATCAAAAGTGGTCTCATCTCCATGGTACAGAACAACCGATTCTTCGGTCTGCCCTTAGAAGACCCACTTGACCATCTCGACCAGTTCGACCGTGTCTGCGCGATGACCAAGATCAACGGAGTAAGCGATGATGGATTCAAGCTGCGTTTGTTTCCCTTCTTACTAGGGGACAAAGCACACGCATGGGAGAAGACACTGCCCCATGGATCCATTACCTCGTGGGCAGACTGCAAGAAGGCTTTCCTGACAAAGTTCTTCTCCACATCGAGGACAGCCCGATTGAGAAACGAAATCAGTGGTTTCACTCAGAAAACCAATGAGACCTTCAGTGAAGCTTGGGAGCGATTCAAGGGTTACACCACTTAGTGCCCTCACCATGGATTCAGCCAAGAATCACTCCTCAGTACACTATACCGAGGTGTCATTCCCAAGATTCGGATGTTGCTCGATACGGCAATCAATGGAAATTCCCTAGCAAAAGACGTTGAAGACGGTCTTGAGTTGGTTGAAAACTTAGCTCAGAGTGACTCCTCTTATCACGAAGATTATGACAGATCCAAGCCGCGGCTCAATGAGAAGCTTGACAAGTTACTACTTGTCCAAACTCAAAAAGAAGTACATTTCGTGGAAGAACTCACTCAAGTCCAAGAAGGGGAGGACGTTCAGTATGAAGATGTTAACTACATCAACGCTCAAGGAGGGTACAACACTTGGAGACCCAACAACAACCTATCTTACCGAAGCACGAATGTCGCAAACCCACATGACCAGACCTACCCTCATCAACAAGGAGGAGGAACAAAACAATTCGTGACTTACACGAATCAACAAGGCTTTGTACCACGGTTCCAGAATCAAAACGGCTACCCGCCACGACAACAAGCCGGTGCCCCACCTGGCTTCCAACAACAACAAGGAAACCCACCTGCGCAAGCTGGTTTTGACTTGAATGGCACTCTAAAGCAACTCCTCCAAGGTCAAACACATATCCAGGTGGATATACATAAACGTTTTGCTAAAGTGCATAACAAGATTAATGGTGTCAACACGGAACTATCCAGGAAGATTGAAGCTTTGTCCGCTCGTGTCAAAGCCCTTGAGAACAACAAAAGAATTGCATCTACAAGCCAAACAAGCAACCTTCCTGGAAAATCCGTCATGAATCCAAAGGAGTATTGCCAAATGATCACCACTTTCAACGAGGAAAAACGGGATCTATCTGAAATCACTTTTCCAAAACGGGTTCAAGTCGATGAGGACATCGACATCCTAAAAAGGGGAGGGAGTTCTAAAAATTTGGCAATCCCTGAAGAAAAAGCACCAGATGATCCACCAAAAGCACCAATGCCATACCCCAGAGGCATAAGAAGCGTCTCATAGAGGAACAAGAGGCCGAATTGATTGAAACCTTGAAGAAGGTTGACGATCTCTTCAACAGTGGCGATATAACGAAACCTATTACAGCTTTCCTAGTAGCTTTGAAGGACAAGCTCTATGCCGATGCAATGGCAACCATTGGAAGAAATGCAGCAGCTCGTGAGGAGAAACCTAAGGAAGAAACCTTAGTAGTGAAGAAACTCGAAGATCCTGGATCTTTCACTCTGCCATGTACACTTGTAGGAATCACCTTCGAAGATTGTTTGTGTGATCTCTGGGCAAGCATCAATGTGATGAGTCTAGCCACGGCTAAGCTTCTAGGCTACGACACTTATACCGTCTGCATGAAGCCGTTATCTCTGGCCGATGGTAGTGATTGTAATACTGTTGGGAAGCTGCTTGACCTTCCTCTCATGATTGGAAATGTGCTATTTCCTAGTGACTTCCTGGTGATAGAAATGGATCAAGTTGTCAAGGAAACTCTCCTGTTGGGAAGACCTTTCCTAGCCTCTGCCGGTTGTATGTTTGATTGCAGAAGCGGCAAGGTAGAGCTGAGACTAACCGGAAGCTTGGTAATGCGTTTTGACACAAAGGGGTAGAGAATCGACGAAAAGAAGCATGCATACTCCCTTAAGCTCAAGAAGGCGAACGAGAAAACCCGTGACCCATCATTGGAAATATGCTACGATGGAGCTAGCTTTGATAGAGCTTCGCTCAACGCCATGTTCGAGGAACAGCCAAAAGTAATCCAAGAGGCACCGAAGGAGGTGATCACTTGCAAGAAGTGCTATGTGAAAGGACCAACCCTCGGTGATCTTCTGGAAGGTATGACTCTTAAACCTATTCTCTCTGCTAATGGTGAGATGAGATACATGCTGAAATGCAAGGGAAAGGTTAGACCCTTTGCTTACCTTAAGGTGATAAAAGACACCGATTTGACCAATCAAGAGGGTTCTAAGGCAAGCAAAGAGAGAACCTCCAATGTATCTCTGGTTGATTTCATCTCGATGATCAAGGAAAGTAAGGATCCTACCACAGGATCGAGGGGTGCTCATTTCTCCCTTTCACACTGAAAAAGAATCAAGAAAAGTCAAGCTAAGTGACTCAAAACAAAGCGCTCTTGGGAGGCACTCCCAGCTTATCCATGTATATATTAATGCTTTTTCTAGTTTAGTTTAATGATTTTAGGATCCCATGAAAGATAGGGTGGAGTCACTTGCACATAAGGGGAGCTAAAACCTATGAGAAGTTGTCTAGCACAGCTACGGGATGTAATATCGGGTTAACCACACGATATTATCCCTGGGCATCCTCTATCGAGCAGGCACAACGGTGTGTAGCCGATATAGAACGAAGCCCAAGCTAGACAACCTTCATTGTGGTCACATATCGGGAACCAGCCGATATCCGAAACGACAATCATACCATATCGGAGTCAACCCGATATGGCCGTCCAGGTAACAAGGTATTTAAACTTACCCAATCCGAGAAAAGCGCTCAAATTTATGGTCCACTTTTCCGGATAAGGCAAGAATACTTGGTTGGGGTTAGCCAACAACTACTCCCCAAACCGAGAAACCCTAGTCAAACCCTTTCTCTCCCCTTATCTCCCCTTTATAAAAAGTCATCGCCTATCTCGTTTTCATCTCCCATCGCTCTCAAAACCAGGAAATTATTTTTAGCTTTTATTTTCGCAACTCGAATCTGTGCATCCTTCCAAGAATTTTTGCAAATATCGTGCTAAGGTAAATATCTGCTATAGAACGATATGATTGAGTATCGCTTAGGATTGTTTAGATTCGCTGCATTAAGGTTTTGAGAGTGAATGGAGAAGCGTTTGGTAGACAATTTAGCATAATCACTTAGGTTTTTTGTAGGATTTTCTTGAATTTCGGCATATCTATTTCAGAGGCTAAGCTTCACGGTTAAACTCTTTTGAAATGTTGAGACTCTGGAGACCCATTTTCTCACTTTTTGATTAATACATGCCTGTCTAAAACCTGAAACTGTGAAGAACAACTTATAAGAAATTTTTTTATCCTTCACGATTTAGGATTTATCCCGATCTAGTAGTAATTCGAATGTGTTTGCTTGGGTCTCTTTAGTCATGAATAGAGTTGCCTTAGGTTTAAACATACATGCAAGATAATCTTTGCTCTTAGAGTTTTTCCTTGTGCTTACACACTTTCGAGTGTTTTTGATTGTTAGGTACAATGGTAGGAGCAACAAGAAGCGGAGCTGTTCTTGGGAGATCAATGGAATACCAAACTTAGAAGAGATAAGGAAAGAGACCAGTGGGAAGTTCCAGCCGAGCGGCTACAGTGCGCTCACCCACGCGTGTATCGGGAAGGAGAAGTACGAGTTCCCGACCCACTCTGGCCGATATGCGTTCAGCATTCAGGCGAATGGAGTTTAAAGCCACACGGTACCCGCATGAGGAAACAATGGCCGAGCTGGGCATCTACGAAGACTGCCAGATCCTTTTCAATGCGATGGGTCTGAAGAAATTCATGGAGAACGCCTATGCGTCTCACGACGAGGCAACCTTCCAATTCCTGGCAACACTGGAAGTGACCTTCTATTCCTTTGGAGAGGAGACTCCAGAGGAAGATGGAGACGGCTACATCCGTTTCAAATATGGAAGCGAGACACACCGAATGTCATTTCAGGATCTCGAGTCGATATTCGGATTCAGCCAAGGCGATATGCGAGAGATGACCCTCAACATCGAAAGGGAGAAGCTGGAGGCACTGTGGGGTCACATTGGGGTGGGCACTTACAAGCCCGGGGTGAACAAGAGCACCAGGATAAGGCACCCAGCCTTGAGATATGTGCAAAGAGCCATTGCACATACTTTCTTTGCAAGGAAGGAATGTGGAGCTGTCCTGACCAAGGAGCTGGAAATAATGGATGACGGTCTGGTAGAAATCATCCAAGAAACCCGAAATGGGAGGGAGCTGAAGGGAAGCAGACGGAGCACCGGGCTAATCACAATTTTGCTCAAAGAACTCCTCCACTACAAATCGTGGATGATCTCCACACCAAGCGAAAGGCCTCAAGTAGGCTGTGGAGGAGTCGTATCTGCCATCTTGAAGGGAGCTGGTGCCGATCTTGAGGAGCCAACACACGGGATTCTCTGGATAGACATCGATTACTTGAAGAAATGCCAATTTCTCGGGAAGCCATATCGGCATGGACACCGATATCAGTTCACCCTTCCTACAGACAGAGCAGATGTGATGTTCCTGCCCAACCCATACCTGACCACGATAAGGGACCTTCAGCATCTGGATTTCGAGCCGCAGGACGAGCATCTTTTCCCCTATGGAGCTGACTTCTATGGAGACTACGAGGAAGAATATCGAGAGGAAGCCGATATGGTCGCCGAAGAAGAAGGAGGAGATGAAGACGACTATGAGGACCATACAGACGGTATGGTTTCGCTCTCTACGGAGCGGATCATTACCATTTCGACCCAATCACAAGCGCGACGCATCGAACCCTCAAGACGGCTCTCGAAAGGATCAACGTGCTCCAGCGGTACTGCAAATGGCAGGATCGCTCAATTAAGAAGCTAGTCTCCACGGTGAAGGGAATTAAAGGACACGTGAAAGGTCTGAAAGGCCAAATCAAGTCGCTCACCTCAAAGATGAAGGGGTCGACATCATCACCACGGCTTGAAGCCGATATGTCATGCGGAGAACCAGGAAGAGAAGGAGAAGAAGAGTCTGACGAAGCAGACAGCCAACCGCTTCAAGAGAGGCATTCTTTCTCTTTCTCGCCAAGGGAGCACGAGCTAAGTGAAATCGGCTTGATACCGAAATTTGAGGCCAATATTGTTTGTTAGACTAGGAAAAGGGAGTGGGTTCCGATTGCTGATACATTAACAGGAAATGAAAGAGAAGAAAACCAAGGAGTCTGACGGGGACACGCATAAAGGAGATGGCGGCACCAAAAAGGCTTGAAAACAAAAGAAGAAAAGGCGATTCCAAATGAAAGCAAAAGAAGGCCAATCAACAAAGTCTAAATCCGGCCAACAACACCAAAGATGAAACGCAAGGAACGCAACAAAGAAGCCAAAAAGCCAAAACCGGTCTCCAACAAAGAAGAAGTCCCCCGAAATGACCAGAAAAGGTGATATCGAGCCGTAATAACGGGTATAAGGCGAATTGCCAAAGCAAAGGGTAGCTTAGGAAGGGAGGAATTAGGCTAAGGTAGAAAATGAAATAGGTGTTCGGGTAGATGGAAGTCTATCCTTGTATGCATCCATTGGTTTTTACCCTTAGCATTTTGCATTGAGAAGATTCCTTTCATGAGTGATCCCGCTTAAACACTTAACCCGTTCGCATTACGAGTTCATATTTAGCTCGTGACCTTATCCTGAACAATGTGAGTTATTTGACAGGCATGAATGAGATCCACGTTTTAAATTTCTTAATGAATGTGAAAGGGGATTGGGAATTTGAATGTGCATCTAAGTTAGGATTGATTTTTCTTGATATTATGATGAATGTGGCTAAGGCTTTCTGGATAGGTAGAATTCGACTTGCATCCTAGAAACCTGAACTTAGACATTGAGTTGATTTCCTTTAAATGGCGTTTTGGATTCGAACTTACACCTTTTCTTTTAAAACCTCACCCCTCCGGTTGGCTTTTGGTCGAGGACAAGCAAAAAGGCAAGTTTGGGGGTGTTGATATCTCTGTAAATTGCATGTTTTTAACACTTCTTTCATGTTAGTTAGGACCTCATTCTTGCACTTTAGCCTTAGTTTTCATCACATCTTTACTCATGATAGGATTAGATGCATTAGATTAGGTTTTTGCATAGTCTTGCATGTTTGGAGTGTTTTCTCAGGTATTTAAGATGGTCCGAAGAAGAAACCAAGAAGGGAGATCACAAATGGTGGATGAGTAGGTGATATCGAGCATGGATCACGTCCCTGTAGCCGATATAGACAAGCGCACGATGAACCTTGCTATCTAGCAGCGACTTGATCCCGAAAGAAGCACCCCGGAGCGAAGATCCATCAAGAGGATTCCATGAAGACGGATATCAGATCAAGGAAACGGGAAGTACCCGATTCGAGTAACAAGTAAGGCGAGCCTTTACGAGATGATCCCGAAACACCTGCCCGATATGGAGCCTACCCGAAGAATCGAGTGAGTTAGCATATCGGCTTGCTCACCACGACTTGAGCCCGAAACGCTAAAGTCCAAAATAGTACCATTTCGGGAAAGTGGTCCCAACGTTTTAGGATGCATTGAAGAAAGGCTTTACACCCCAAACCATGGGTAAAGCTTGCTCAAGCTTCCTAAGGCTTAGGGAAAGCACATAATGTGTAGATCTATGTTTCTAGGAATCAAATTTTAAATCTTGAACTTCTTAAGCATGATCCCCAAACCGTGAATCCACCTTTAGCATTTGAAAACATAAAAAGCAGCTTCCTTTAGTTTAAAGTTTCAATCTTTTAGCTTAAAATCATCTAGTTGTTTATTTCTTCCTTTAGAAATTTATAAATTCATAAAATTGTTTTCTTGGTCTTGCTAGTGTTTTGTAAATTCCATATTATCATGTTTCGCACCCAGGTAAAATATAAGAGTCAGTAGAATTTTATTTCTAGTTTTTAAAATTAGTTTTAAGCTTTTAGCAATTTTCCTGTTTTGTCCGGTTTTAGATTTCTATTTCTTAAAATTAGAAGTCGCGCTTTTTAAATCCTTGAAAGTAGTTTTCTAGTCGTTTAACCCCTAGGCCGGAATTTTAAAATTGTTTTCCAGTCATTTTGATCATTGCAAGTATTTTATTTTTATTTGTTCACCAAATTATTCTGGATTTCACTTAGCTTTGCATATAGCATTTGCATTCTTAGTACTCTTCAAACTCCCCAAGTTGGATTGACCCTTAAGTATTGCAATGACATGAGCATGCTAAAGGTTTTGTTTAACACTCCAAAAACCTGTTACCAGCCTCCTATGAGTGCAGAGCTTGCCTTACATCTAATTGCCGTAGTTGACGTCTTCCCCAAGATCATCCTCCATTGGGTTCTCATTCTCCTCACTATCGCATACAATCTTCTTAACCCCTTGGAAAAGGAAACATAGCTTGTTCTTGGTCACTGTTGGGGTTGTGGATCTTCCACTGAATGTGTTGGCTAGCAGCTTGAGGGTGTACCTTAGCCAAGGATTTCGCACCTTCTTGATCTTGGTGGTATTGGCCATGTAGTCTCCATCTCTAATCAACTCCCATAGAGCATTCGCGGATTTGAATCGTGGAAACTCCACATGCGTGTCTGCAGCATTGAGACCATAAGCTTGGCATAGCTCAGGGATGGAGAGGTGGTAGGCTTGTTTTCTGATCTTGAACGTGACATGACCCTCGGATGGAGTTTGGATGCTTGGATCTTCATATGAGAAGTCTAAGGTGGAGAGGAAATCAAGCGTGGCCTCGGGGTAAGTTGGGGAATCCATCAGTGATAGGCAAGCAAGGCCCATGCCTCTGAGCAACTCATCAAACTCCTCCAACAATCCTAGCCGTTACAAGAGATCCCTACTTGCAAACTTTGTAGGCTCAAACCGCAACCTCTCTAGCCTCTCTTTTTTTTTTTCTCTCTTCCTTACTCCACTTGACCCTTTCTTCCACCACTTGATGTGTTTCCTCTTGAGTTGCCAAATCTCTGCTTCTCTTCTTGGGTGCCATGGTACTTGAAATTCAAATTCTCAAAGAGAAGGTGAGTATAGGCGGCGCTTAAGAGAGAAAAATATGCTGAAGAAACAAAATCTTGAAACTCTAATGCATGTAAGTCCTAAATTTTTGGGGATAGTTTCGAATATATCAATAAATAGAAGAGGAAAATTGCAGCGACCCAACCCGATAATCCTAACCAGGCTGGCCGTACCGAGTCCAACTCTAACCAGATTCCAGACTTAACATAAATTTTCAGATTTTTCTTAAACTTAAACAAGCCAATTCGATTCATAAAACATTCATTCTCATTGCATAAATAATCCAATTCCAGTACATAAATCCGGGGTTCTTTAAAATAGAAACTAACTTAGCCAAATTCTACCTAAGTTATAAAACAGTAACACCAAAGCCAGATAATCCGAAGCAAGTCTAAATAAAATAAACCCCCAAAACCCAGTCCTAATCCACTTCTTTCTTCACTGCCTTCAAGTCCGCCTTCAAAACTAAACGTCCCGGATAATTTCTTTACCTGCACACTCAACACAAAAGAGAGGCGTAAGCATTACCAGAAATGCTTAGTGAGTACGGTCATCCCGTACCACCGCCAATAGCAGAAACGCAATCATACAACATTTAAACAATTCACATTGACACTTAGAAAGCAAGCACAGAAAACAGATAAGATCATCTACCCTAGCTCGCAGACCATGACTTATGGACTTGGTTCGGCTCTAGCGTGAATCACACATCACCTAAGCACGAGACTCGATCCGGCTATCCAAACGAGCTAGTTAGGCATCATGTATTCTCACGGTTCATACTTAACTAATCACAATCATAGAACATTGCCTTGCTAAGCCGAAACCACTAACTTACACAAGCAATAAATGAAACCAGATAACCTAGCATTCCTACGGTTCTAGCTACCAGCTACATTCACGCACTCACCTTAGACACAAGGCAAACGTTTCAGTCGGTTGAAACTTGGTCAGAAACAGAATCAGTCGATCCCAGCCGTGAACCCTCGGCTAGCGGTACGACCAGAATCCGCGAGATCCAATCTCCTCTCGGCTAACTTCCTGTCAGATCACTTTTCCTTGAATATCGCTCGAGCACAGTCGGATACCGCTCGGACAGAATTTCTCTCTCTCGGCCAAAATCACCTCTAGTTGTTTTCTCTCGGATATTTCTTCAGAATAATGCGGCTGGCCGAGAAAATCACGAAAATCAGCTTATATACTCGATAAAACCTAGCACTGCGGTTATAGTCGACTCGGTTCGGTTTTATGTCGTACCTATCCGGTATGATTTAAGTTCTTATCGAACATATCCCACATCGCTCGGCTATTAGCGGAACAATTCCTTTCCCGCCTCGGATTAATCCATTTTTCGCCGACTACGTCCACGGCCCATGGCCCATCTCCACACTTAGTCAAATTTCCACAATAATTATACTCGGTCCAACCACAGTACGGTACTTAACCTCACAGACGTACCACAGTACGGTACCGCAGACGTACCACGGTACATCACTTATTTACAGGACGGACGAACCTCCATCGTATCAGAACATATATACAACGGCCATCCCATGACCCGCACTACCATACTCGGGATTTCTGGTCGCGGATGCTACAACTCTCCCCCACTCAGTTTTGATTCGTCCTCGAATCCGGCTTTTCCTCAGGAAGTTTCTCAAACCATTTCGGGAACTTTGTACTCATCCTTGACTCTTTTTCCCAAGTCGTTTGCTCATCGCCGTTACAGTCCCACACAACTTTGATCATCTTGATCACTTTACCACGCTTAACCTTCTCCTTCCGGCCAACCACACGGATCGGTCTACCTTCCACGGTCAGATCCGCTTGCAGCTCCGGAGGTGGTTCCAGTATAACATTCTCACATTCGGTCATGTGCTTCCTCAGCTGTGACACGTGAAACACATTGTGGTAGGCACTCATTTCCGGCGGTAAGTCCAACTTATACGCCACTGCCCCAATCCTTTCCAGAATCCGGTACGGCCCCATGTACCTTGGACTCAACTTAGCATCAAACATTGCTCGGCTTTTCCTTTTATAAGTCATAGCCTTCAGATAAACCAGATCGCCCACACTGAACTCTAAGTCCCTACGGCGCTTATCGGCATAACTCTTTTGCCGGTCTTGAGCCTCTTTCAGATTAACTTTCAGAAACTGAATCTTTTCAGTAGTCTCCTCGACTATCGCGGGTCCTAACTCGCTCCGCTCCCCCACTTGGATCCAACACAACGGTGTTCTACACGATCGTCCATACAACGCCTCATACGGAGACATATCAATGCTCCCTTGGTAACTATTGTTATACGTGAAATCAACCAATGGTAGATGACTATCCCAGTTACCATCCCAGTCTAGTACACACGCTCTCAGCATGTCCTCTAACGTCCTGATGGTCCTCTCAGACTGACCATCCGTTTGCGGATGATACGCAGTACTCATGTGTACCTTCGTTCCAAACTCTTGCTGAAACTCTTTCCAGAATCGTGAAGCAAACTTCGGATCACGATCAGACACAGTACTCACTGGCACGCCATGAAGTTTCACGATCTCATCGATATACAACTCCACCAGCTTAGCCACCCCATCCGTCTTTTTCATCGGTAAGAAATGGGCAGACTTGGTCAGTCGATCCACAATGACCCAAATCACATCATGCTTATTCTTAGTCTTCGGTAAACCCATCACAAAGTCCATTGTGATCATATCCCATTTCTATTCCGGCATTGGTAATGTTTACAACAAACCACTCAGAAACTGGTTCTCTGCCTTAATCAACTGGCAGGTCGGACAACTAGCCACCCACTTGGCCACGTCCTGCTTCATCCCGACCCAATGATAGTACCTTTTTAGGTCGCGGTACATCTTGGTCATTCCCGGATGAACAGAAAACCTCGACTGATGTAATTCCTTAAGGATCTCTTCCTTTAACTCTTTCACGTTAGGAACACACACTCGGCCATTCAACACAATCGTCCCATTGTTTGAAGTTTGATACTCGGTCNTTATACTCGGTCCAACCACAGTACGGTACTTAACCTCACAGACGTACCACAGTACGGTACCGCAGACGTACCACGGTACATCACTTATTTACAGGACGGACGAACCTCCATCGTATCAGAACATATATACAACGGCCATCCCATGACCCGCACTACCATACTCGGGATTTCTGGTCGCGGATGCTACAACTCTCCCCCACTCAGTTTTGATTCGTCCTCGAATCCGGCTTTTCCTCAGGAAGTTTCTCAAACCATTTCGGGAACTTTGTACTCATCCTTGACTCTTTTTCCCAAGTCGTTTGCTCATCGCCGTTACAGTCCCACACAACTTTGATCATCTTGATCACTTTACCACGCTTAACCTTCTCCTTCCGGCCAACCACACGGATCGGTCTACCTTCCACGGTCAGATCCGCTTGCAGCTCCGGAGGTGGTTCCTGTATAACATTCTCACTTTCGGTCATGTGCTTCCTCAGCTGTGACACGTGAAACACATTTTGGTAGGCACTCATTTCCGGCGGTAAGTCCAACTTATACGCCACTGCCCCAATCCTTTCCAGAATCCGGTACGGCCCCATGTACCTTGGACTCAACTTAGCATCAAACATTGCTCGGCTTTTCCTTTTTTAAGTCATAGCCTTCAGATAAACCAGATCGCCCACACTGAACTCTAAGTCCCTACGGCGCTTATCGGCATAACTCTTTTGCCGGTCTTGAGCCTCTTTCAGATTAACTTTCAGAAACTGAATCTTTTCAGTAGTCTCCTCGACTATCGCGGGTCCTAACTCGCTCCGCTCCCCCACTTGGATCCAACACAACGGTGTTCTACACGATCGTCCATACAACGCCTCATACGGAGACATATCAATGCTCCCTTGGTAACTATTGTTATACGTGAAATCAACCAATGGTAGATGACTATCCCAGTTACCATCCCAGTCTAGTACACACGCTCTCAGCATGTCCTCTAACGTCCTGATGGTCCTCTCAGACTGACCATCCGTTTGCGGATGATACGCAGTACTCATGTGTACCTTCGTTCCAAACTCTTGCTGAAACTCTTTCCAGAATCGTGAAGCAAACTTCGGATCACGATCAGACACAGTACTCACTGGCACGCCATGAAGTTTCACGATCTCATCGATATACAACTCCACCAGCTTAGCCACCCCATCCGTCTTTTTCATCGGTAAGAAATGGGCAGACTTGGTCAGTCGATCCACAATGACCCAAATCACATCATGCTTATTCTTAGTCTTCGGTAAACCCATCACAAAGTCCATTGTGATCATATCCCATTTCTATTCCGGCATTGGTAATGTTTACAACAAACCACTCAGAAACTGGTTCTCTGCCTTAATCAACTGGCAGGTCGGACAACTAGCCACCCACTTGGCCACGTCCTGCTTCATCCCGACCCAATGATAGTACCTTTTTAGGTCGCGGTACATCTTGGTCATTCCCGGATGAACAGAAAACCTAGACTGATGTGCTTCCTTAAGGATCTCTTCCTTTAACTCTTTCACGTTAGGAACACACACTCGGCCATTCAACACAATCGTCCCATTGTTTGAAGTTTGATACTCGGTCTTGTCAGCCTTTGACATCTTGTTCAGATTCTCATCCTCCTCTTGAGCTAGCCGGATCCTTGTTAACAAGTCAGCCTGGTCCGCAGCTCCCAGACCCAACGATTCTGTATCCTCAGTCAGAACGTTCAGCCTTAACGTGCTTAGGAGATTCACAACTCGTTCCACATCCTTAGCAGACGATACACTAGCCCTTCTCCGGCTTAATGCATGATATGTCTATATTTTGCATCATTTTAGCATCCATTTAGTATAAGTTTCTCATCATTTAGGAGTCTAATATAGCATCATTGTGTTGCATTGTATCATTTAGAGTCCTAGAGTGTTTTTGCATAGTCCTTGCATGTTTTGGTGCATTTGGGGTCTTGATCAGGTAACATAGATGTTGTGGAGGCAACAATGGAGTTGTAGAGGAATGGCACAGCACTTGGAAGTGTAAGAAGTTGCCAAAAAGATGGAGAAGAAGAATTCTGAGGACGGTTCGACGAGACGGTTCGGCGAAGCTGGCCGAAACTTTCCTCCAGGACACCCGTTCGGCGAGATGGTTCGACGAAGGCACGCCGAAACTTTCTTCCAGGACACTCGTTCGGCGAGATGGTTCGACGAAGGCACGCCGAAACTTTCTTCCAGGACGACCGTTCGGCGACACCGTTCGACGATGCTCACCGAACCAAATGTCCAGGAGTTCAGTTCGGTGAAGCTCGCCGAAAACTTTCCCAAACGAAACTTTTTGGTCTACTTTATGGGTCCTTCCTATAAATACTCTTTAGACCTAATTTTTATGCTAACTTTGATTCTCTCTTGTCTTGTCAAAAATCTGTAGCCTCTTTGAGAGAAAACCTTGTATTTGCTTTGAATCTTTAAGTTTTATGCAATATCTATCTTAAACTTCTATTAATATTTTCTCTAATCATGTTTAGCCTTTTTCTTATCTTTGATTTGATGGGTTTAACTATGATTAGTGAGTAGTTCTTTAGGAACTTGGGGATGGGTTAGATTTAGGGTTTTCTAATGGTTCAATCTTGCAATCTAGGTTAGATTCTTTCATCTCTCTTCTTATTAAGGAGTTCTTAATGCCAAATAGCTAATCTTTAGCTATTTTGGATTATAAGCATTTCACACACTCACCAAGTGTTTGATGAAATGCTTGAACCACTTTTTAAGAGATTTACATTCCTAGCCTAAGACATTAGTTACCTAGGGTGTTTATCATGCCATTTAGACTCATGTTTAATGCTTGCTAATAATTTTAATGCTAACACATCATTAGTTCATTAAGGTGATTAGGAAAGTGATTAGTACCACACATCATGGATTAGTCTTAATTAGTGTTCTAGGCATAGAGAAAGCTTGTTTGAGTTGCTTAAATGATTGCAAGGTTGGCCATTTAGATGCCCAAATCAATGATTCCATTCCTAAGTTTCGTTTTTAGTATTTTGTCAATCTTGATTAGTAGTTAATTGCGTCATTAGTACTTGATTAGTAGTAATTAAGGCTTAGTTTCATATTATTGAACCTGTAGTGTCTCTCTTAGGTTGTAGTTGCTTTTTAATTGCTCCTTGTCACCTTAAACCTTTTAATTTAGCTTAGCTTAAACCAAACTTTGCATTCTTATTGAATCATCTCCCAAAATGGATTGATACCTCAAATATTGCAATGACATGAGCAATTGAGGAATTGCTAGCAAGACTAAAAAGTCTTGTTTCAATGCATCAGCAACAAGATTAGCCTTTCCCGGATGATAGGCTATCTCCAGATCATAGTCAGCGACTAACTCCATCCATCTCCGTTGCCTCAGATTCAACTCAGGTTGAGTGAAGATGTACTTCAAACTCTTATGATCGGTAAACACCTGAACCTTCCCACCATACAAGTAAGATCGCCATATATTTAATGCATAGACTACAGCCGCCATCTCCAAGTCATGCGTAGGATAATTCACCTCATGCTTCCTTAGCTGCCTTGACGCATAGACAATCACATTCCTGTGTTGCATTAGAACGCAACCTAGTCCTTTCCAACAAGCGTCTGTGTACACCACGTACGGCTCATCCGGCTCAGGTAGAGCCAACACCGGTGCACTTGTAAGCATCCCTTTCAGCTTTGAAAAACAATCCTCACACTCGGCTGTCCATGGGAACTCAATGTCCTTCCCGTTCAAGCGTGTCATCGGCTGAGCCATACTTGCAAAGCCTTTAACAAAACGCCTGTAGTAACCAGCCAAACCTAGAAAACTTCTTATCTCAGACGCGTTCGAAGGTCTCGGCCAATCCGCAATGGTCTTGATCTTTTCAGGATCCACAGACACTCCCTTGTCCGAAACAATGTGACCCAAGAACCCAATATACCGGTGCCGAAAGCTACACTTGCTCAGCTTGGCAAACAACTTATGTTCCCGCAACTTCTCGAGAACGATCCTCAAATGCTGCTCATGTTCTTCCGGACTCTTCGAGTATACAAAGATGTCGTCTATGAAAATAATCACAAACTCATCCAAGTACTCTCTAAACACGCCATTCATCAACTTCATGAATGCAGCTGGCGCATTCGTCAACCCAAACGGCATGACCACAAACTCGTAATGACCATACCTTGTCCGAAAGGCAGTCTTCCGAACGTCCGGTTCGTATATCGGTATCTGATGGTACCCAGAAGCCAAATCAATATTTGAGAACCAAGTAGCACCCCTAAGCTGGTCCAACAACTCATCTATCCTTGGAAGTGGATACTTGTTCTTCACAGTAACACGGTTCAACCCTCGGTAATCGATGCAAAGCCGGAAGCTTCCATCCTTCTTCTTTACGAACAAAACAGGTGCGCCCCATGGTGAACTGCTTGGCCTTACAAATCCCTTATCCAGAAGATCGGCCAGTCGCTTCTTTAGTTCAGCCATCTCGGCCGGAGCCATTCGGTACAGTGCTTTAGACACAGGCGCGGTTCCGGGCTGAAGTTCAATCGTGAACGGATCTGAACGAGCCGGTGGCATCCCGGACAAAGCTTGGAACACGTCCTCAAACTCTTGTACCACTGGAAAGTCCCCTAACTCCACGTCTGGTCCAACCTCAATAGAAGATATCGTCGCCAGATATGCTTCACATCCTTTCTATACAATTTTCTCCGCTTGCATTGCTGACACAACCAAGCTACCAGAAGTTGATTTAATTCCTTGGTAAACCAGAACTTGGCCATCCTTCTCGAACTTCACCATGCCTCGGTGACAATCCAGATGCGCCTTATGCTTACCGAGCCAATCCATTCCGAGGATGACAACGTAAGACTTAACCTCGCAAATCACTAAGTCTGCTGGCATATTGACTTCACCAATCCAGACAAAAATGTTTCGAACGGTCCCTAGTGAGTACATCACTTGGCCTCTAGCCGCCCTCACTAGTCTGAACTCTTCCCCGGGTTCCTTCTGGAATCCTCCTTTCCCAATCATCCCTGGGTTAACAAAACAATGACTCGGTGCGGAGTCGAACAGAACATGGGTTTCCACCTCACCCATTAATAAGGTCCCTACATTCAATCCTTAGAATGCTAAGACACTTAACAGAACACGCAGACACAGGCAACTCAGAAAACGTAAGTACTAAAACTTACCAGTGATCGGTCGAGAAGTGGTCGGATCTGCAGTCCCTTCCACAGTCGTGGTGTAGACCCTTGGCATGATGGCCTGCCTCTTAGCCGGTTGTTATAATGCATCTCCTGCACGCTTAGGCTGAGTAGCCGCTTGCCCGGCCGCTCCCGACTTTGGACAGTCACGCTTGTAATGTCCCGGCTCGCCGCAGCCGAAACACACCATGGACCTGCTAACACCATCCGA
The DNA here is from genome assembly GCA_020283515.1 of Alliaria petiolata. Taxonomy (NCBI): domain Eukaryota; kingdom Viridiplantae; phylum Streptophyta; class Magnoliopsida; order Brassicales; family Brassicaceae; genus Alliaria; species Alliaria petiolata. The sequence goes on along the minus strand of JAHZTW010000001.1, from coordinate 329,421,731 downwards.
CACTCTCACCAACCTCAAGTCTGGCTCAGGACAATCACGAACCCTATGCTCCAAGCTACCAGAACGATGACAAGCTCCAGATGCACGCCTACACACACCAACATGCACATTTCCGCAAGATCCACACACGATGCGGCTTCCACTCGACTTAGCCAGAACACTCTTTTCAAACTTACGGTTCTGTCCTCCAGACACTTGACCACTCCTGGTCACGGTACCAGCCTTAGTCAAAGCCTCCTCTGCTTGCCCAGACTCCAACTAAGCCGCTTTCTCAACAAGCTCCATGACCGTTGCGTAGTCACGCACCAGACACCCATTACGCAGCTCAACCCTTAGCCCGCTCATGAACCTTCGGATCAGCTTCTCCTTAGTATCGTGGTCACGTCCCACGTACTTGCGTAACAAGTTAAACTCAGTCTCATACTGCCGAACCGTCTTGGTCCCTTCGCGCAGATATAGAAATTCAGCCTCCAGCTGATTGTAAGCCTCCGGCGGGAAGTACTTACTTTGGAACATCGCAGAAAACGTCTCATACGAACAGTTCGGATTCACCAAACGTCCCGTGGTACTTTTCCACCAGGTGTCTGCGGTACCCTCCAGGTAATGCACAGCTATGTCCCTCTTGTACCCCTCAGGACATCGGATAGACTCGAAGTTCCTCTCAAGCCTCATTCTCCACTCATCAACCTCGATCGGCGCAGTTCCTCCAGCAAAGAACCTCGTTCCCAACCTCGCCATATGATCCAGAACCTTGAGGTAAGACGGAATCACCACGACCTGATCCACTTCCTCCACAGCCATGTTCCCAACGTTCGGTACGACCACTGGTGGTGCCACGGCTGGTACCACTGGCGGTACAGGCGCAACCACTGGCTGTACGGGCGCAACCGCCAGTAAACGCTCCAACACCTGAGCTAACAAACCCAGCACGGCCTCCAGCCTATCCGGAACTGCACCCGCAGAATTCCCAGCCACGTTCGCCTCTCCACCCGCAGCCACATTCGCAACAGCCACGTTCGCAGCAGCAGCAGCCGCGTTCGCAGCAGCAGCAGCCGCAGCCTCGGCCGCCGCCGCAGCCTCAATCTGTTGCCGGTTCTCAACCCCATTCTCAGTTCCAGAACTCCCCGAGTTCACAGCACCATTCAACCTTGCAGCCCTAGTCCTTCTCGGAGCCATCTGCAAGAAAATCAGAACCGGTTAGCCCGAAGCTAACAGCAGACAAGAGTTCCAAACTCCACAGAAACAACAGACCGCGAGACTCGGCAGTGAAAGGTGGATATTTCTAACCCCAACTATGAAAATGAACTATCCTAGAATCGACCATGCTCTGATACCAACTGCAGCGACCCAACCCGATAATCCTAACCAGGTCGGCCGTACCGAGTCCAACTCTAACCAGATTCCAGACTTAACATAAATTTTTAGATTTTTCTTAAACATAAACAAGCCAATTCGATTCATAAAACATTCATTCTCATTGCATAAGTAATCCAATTACAGTACATAAATCCGGGGTTCTTTAAAATATAAACTAACTTAGCCAAATTCGACGTAAGTTATAAAACAGTAACACCAAAGCCAGATAATCCGAAGCAAGTCTAAATAAAATAAACCCCCAAAACCCAGTCCTAATCCACTTCTTTCTTCACTACCTTCAAGTCCGCCTTCAAGACTAAACGTCCCGGATAATTTTTTTACCTGCACACTCAACACAAAAGAGAGACGTAAGCATTACCAGAAATACTTAGTGAGTACGGTCATCCCGTACCACCGCCAATAACAGAAACGCAATAATACAACAGTTAAACAATTCACATTGACACTTAGCAAGCAAGCACAGAAAACAGATAAGATCATCTACCCTAGCTCGCGGACCATGACTTATGGACTCGGTTCGGCTCTAGCGTGAATCACACATCACCTAAGCACGAGACTCGATCCGGCTATCCAAACGAGCTAGTTAGACATCATGTATTCTCACGGTTCATACTTAACCAATCACAATCACAGAACATTGCCTTGCTAAGCCGAAACCACTAACTTACACAAGCAATCAATGAAACCAGATAACCTAGCATTCCTACGGTTCTAGCTACCAGCTACAGTCACGCACTCACCTTAGACACAAGGCAAACGTTTCAGTCGGTTGAAACTTGGTCAGAAACAAAATCAGTCGATCCCAGCCGTGAACCCTCGGCTAGCGGTACGACCAGAATCCGCGAGATCCAATCTCCTCTCGGCTAACTTCCTGTCCGATCACTTTTCCTCGAACCAAAAACTGAATCCCCTCGGAAACAGACCAGAAAACACAGATTAGTCGAACCACAGTCGACAGAAACTCAACCAGAAACGAATTAGTCGAACACTTACCGAAATCTCTCGGACGGTTCGAAGTGTTCTCGGCTAACTCACGATCCAAGCAGATTTCCTAGGCTAATCTCTCAGATAACTCGGCCAACTCACTCCTACAATCAGATACACGATTATCTCTCGGTGATAATCGCAACAGAACAGAAATCATTCGGTGAAACTCGGATTACCTCGACTATCTCTCGAACAGATTCGGATATACCTCGGCCACGATCGGATATCGCTCGAACACAGTCGGATTTCTCTCAGCTACGATCGGACGCCTTCGACTACGGTCGGATATCGCTCAAACACAGTCGGATATCGCTCGGACATAATTTCTCTCTCTCGGCCAAAATCGCCTCTAGCTGTTTTCTCTCGGATATTTCTTCAGAATTATGCAGCTGGCCGAGAAAATCACGAAAATCAGCTTATATACTCGATAAAACCTAGCACCCCGGTTATAGTCGACTCGGTTCGGTTTTATGTCGTACCTATCCGGTATGATTTAAGTTCTTATCGAACATATCCCACATCGCTCGGCTATTAGGGGAACAATTCCTTTCCCGCCTCGGATTAATCCACCTTGCGCCGACTACGTCCACGGCCTATGGCCCATCTCCACACTTAGTCAAATTTCCACAATAATTACACTCGGTCCAACCACTGTACGGAACTTAACCTCACAGACGTACCACAGTACGGTACCGCAGACGTACCACGGTACATCACTTATTTACAGGACGGACGAACCTCCATCGTACCAGAACATATATACAACGGCCATCCCATGACCCACACGACCATACTCGGGATTTCTGGTCGCGGATGCTACAACTCTCCCCCACTCAGTTTGGATTCGTCCTCGAATCCGGCTCATCCTCAGGAAGTTTCTCAAACCATTTCGGGAACTGTGTACTCATCCTTGACTCTTTTTCCCAAGTCGTTTTCTCATCGCCATTACAGTCCCACACAACTTTGATCATCTTCATCACTTTACCACGCTTAACCTTCTCCTTCCGGCCAACTACACGGATCGGTCGACCTTCCACGGTCAGATCCGCTTGCAGCTCCGGAGGTGGTTCCGGTATAATATTCTCACGTTCGGTCATGTGCTTCCTCAGCTGTGACACGTGAAACACATTGTGGTAGGCACTTTTTTCCGGCGGTAAGTCCAACTTATACGCCACTGCCCCAATCCTTGCCAGAATCTGGTACGGCCCCATGTACCTCGGACTCAACTTAGCATCAAACATTGCTCGGCTGTTCCTTTTATAAGTCACAGCCTTCAGATAAACCAGATCGCCCACACTGAACTCTAAGTCCCTACGGCGCTTATCGGCATAACTCTTTTGCCGGTCTTGAGCCTCTTTCAGCTCGAAGGGGAAAGAAGGGGGAAAATTTAAAACCAACATTGGCATGAGATCGAGTCAAACCAGTGGATCTTGACCTCTATCTCGTGCCCATTTTGTCCGTGATCGAGTGGCTTGCTCGATTTGAGGCTTGATCTGATTTGAATCGAGCCTTAGATCGAGTCTCCTCCTCGTTTCAGGATTCCTCGTGGTTATGGTCATGCTTCGTAGATCGAGCTCCCTGATCGATCTTAAGGTCTTTTTGGCGGAGATTGAGTGAGCCGATCGATCGTGGAATCGATCCAGGTTCGAAGCTCGAGTGAGGCCAGTCGATCCGCACCCCGTTTGTATTTCAAGCTATTTCATGGGTGGGTCATCCTCTCGCAATCGACTGGTTCACTCGATCGTCGCCTCGATCTCGTCTAGATCGAGTGACTTCATTCGATTCACCAGCTTAATCTAGTAAAGATCGGGCTAGAACGGGTCGATCAGTCTCTCGATCTGCTGCCTCTGTTCTCCTTTCCTTGCCTTGTTAAATTGATATACTCATATATGTCACTCCTTTAGCTTGCCTTTAGGACATATTTGCATTCATATTGCATTCATACTTAGAGAAATTGTAAACTTTGTCTCATTTTAGGTCATAGAGCACTTTGCATTAGCATTTGCATGTTTCTTGCATTTCTGCATCATTTTCAAGTTGTTTTGGATACACTGGAGGCATGGAGAGTGCGTGGATATGCCAAGGAGCGTAAAGGAGCTTATGGACACTTGGGAGAACTCGGCCATGCATCAAGGGAACCGAGATCGAGAGGTAGATCGAGCTAGGCAGGTCGATCTAGACGTGATCGATCAGAAGATCGAGACAAGCGGGTCATTCCAAGAAAGAAGACCGAGGTCAAGATCGACCAAGGAGATCGATCGCGAGTACGGACACGAAAACTGAGTCCGAGAAGAACGATAGCAAGATCGAGCTCGCGACTCGATCATCCAAGGATCGACTACACGATCGATAGAAGTACTCGATCCATCCGACTGGATCAACCCGACGATCGAGCAAGGTAAGGCGTTCTGCGCGCACGATCGAGCAGAAGATCGACGACCGAGGCCGATCCCAACCTTTACCAGACAGCTTGCATATTTTGGATTTTAGTGAGGGGACAATTTCCTCTTTGGTATAAAAGCAATATGACCTATTTTTGGTCATATATCCTTAGTTACACTTTGTCTCCTCCTTCTTTTAGGCAGAAAATCGCCATTGTTAGTTTCCAAGCTTTTTCACTTTCATAAAACCTTAATCTTTTTATTTAATCAAGCATTTCTCTTAATCTCTTTTACTTAGTTGATTATTCATGTCTAGCTTATCATTCTCTACGTTTTGGTATGCACTAGTTATGATTTGTGAGTAAACCTCCAAGTTGGTTTACGGATGGGGTGATTGAGGGGGTTTAAGGGTTTAAGCTTTGGACTTTTCTTGCTCTTAATATCTTCTCTTCTTGGATTTTGGGTGTTTCATGCTTAGGGACTCTTGAGAAAGATCCCTCTGATTTCAGGGGTTTCCTTGTCCTAGAAAGATCTAGTGAATCCCTTAAAACCGAATCCAAGAGGCTAGCTCATCCTTTTCCAAACGCAATGGATGCTTAGGGAGCTAGTTAGGCCACGTTTTTGAGATTTATGCATCAGGCTCTTCATCTTTTCTTTCCACCACGAACCATGGGTTAGGAGGAAAGGGTGAGGAACAGATTCATACCACACGCCATGGATGAACCTAACATAGCTTCTCAAGGTTTAGAAAAAGCACAAAATGTGTAGATCTTGTTTCAAAAATCCAAAGTTTAAATCTTGAACCTCCTTGAACAGGATCCCCATCCGTGAAGCTTCTGTTTAAGTCTTCGAATTCCTAAATCTACAATCTTTAGTTCTAAAGTTTGCATCTTTAGCCAAAGTTCTCAAATTCTCTGTTTTTAATTTAATACCTTGCATTAGAGTTTCGAAATTGTTAGAGTTGTGTTCGTGGTCTTGTTAGTATTTTACAAATACCTTAGGACCTTGTTCGCTCCCTGGTAATTCGTTAGGAGTCATTAGAATTTATTTTCTAGTTTTTAAAAATCATCTTAAGTTGCTAAATATTTCCTAGTTTTTCTGTTCTTGGTCTTGCAATTTATAAAATTAGTAATCTTGCATTTTAAATTCTTAGAAGTGGCCTGCTTACTAGTTAACATCCCAGTAGGGATTTTAAAATAGTTTTCATAATTTTTTAGTAGTTGAAATCAGTTTTCACAGATTTTACCCCCAATTATTCGGATTTCACTTAGATTTACAAAGCTTTTGCATTCTTAGTACCATTCAAACCACCCAAGTTGGATTGACCCTTAAGTATGGCAATGACATGAGCATGCTGAGGTTTTTGATAATCACAGGAAAAATTCTACTTATCAAATGACGCCGTTGCCAAATTGGGTCTAGTTTGAATTTACCAGGATTCAGAGCTAAGTAGAGCCTAAGTCTTTCTTTTTACTTTGATTACTAATTTATCTACCTTCCAACTTGTCCCCTCAGGTACATGTATCTGCAGTCTAGAGGTGACAACAACTTAGTACAACCTCTAGACAACATACATCGACTTGGAAGTGCACAGTTAAGAAGGCAACAAGAACAAGCACAACGGTTTCAAGAGGTACGACCGGGTATTGTTGATTTTGAGGGTATGGTTGAGCAAGAACAAGCTGAGGCAATACCACACCATGCTGCTGCTGAAATAGGTAATGGAAACCCCAACCACGCCAAAAGACCACCAAGGATCATAGGTGCGTGTGATGCACCAAACAATCATCACAATCGCTCTGGCATCACCCCACCACCGGTGCAAAACAATAACTTCGAGATAAAACCGGGCTTTGTCTGCATGGTACAAAACAGCAAGTTCCACGGACTTGCCATGGAGGATCCTTTGGAGCACTTGGACAACTTTGAGCAAGTGTGCGGCATGATCAAGATCAATGGGATCTCGGAGGATAGTTTCAAGCTTAGGCTTTTCCCTTTTTCACATGGGGATAAAGCAAGGCATTGGGAGAAGACCTTACCTCAAGAGACTATCACCTCATGGGCTGACTGCAAGAAAGCCTTCATGTCCAAGTGCTTCTCAAGCACAAGGACAACTCGGCTAAGGAGTGAGATTAGCGGTTTCACACAATGGCAGAATGAGACCTTTAGTGAAGCCATGGAGCGGTTCAAGGACTACACCATTGCATGTCCTTATCATGGTTTCACCGAGGAAACACTCTTGAGCACAATCTATAGAGGAGCTCTTCCCAAAATCCAAATGCTTCTAGACACGGCAAGTAAAGGGAACTTTCTCGGCCAAGATATAGAAGAGGGAATGGAGCTTATTGAAAACCTTGCTTTGAGTGATGGAATCTACAGTGAGGACTATGATAGAGAACCTAGAGGGTCGGACCTTGAGGCACACAAGAAGGAGATGAAATCCCTCCATGACAAGATCTACAAGTTAGTACTTGCAAATCAAAAGCAAGTACACTTAGTGGGAGAGGCTTCAGATGTGTTAGATGAGTTGGAGCAGTACCAAGAGGAATCGAATTGGGTAGACTACACTGATATATCATGGTTTTTACCCATTTTTAGACCATGATATAAGTGTTTTTATAGAGTCTTTTGGCTATTTTCGAGTCTATATAGAGTCTTTTGGCTATTTTCAAGTCTATATAGAGTCTTTACAGGTTCAGGTACAATTGGAGAAAAATTGGAGATTTGGATACATTTTGGAGCTTAGTGGAATGAAGTCACGAATTGTAACACAATGAGTGTCGATCGACACCATTTACACCAGGTTTTCCAATTTCCAGAATCGAGAACTTTCCATATTTTGAAGAAAAGGAAATCTCCAAGACTTTTCCTAATCTTCCAAGGAATTGAAGATGCGAACCTAGGCCTATAAATATAGTTGTCAAAGCCATTGTTTAGGTATAATCTCATACTTTAAGAATCATAGACGTTTAGGGTTTTTGAAGAGAAAAATCAGACTCCTTTAGAGTTGATTTGGAACTCCTTTATTTTCTTCTATTGATTTCTTTTATGTTTTCTATTCAAATAATGATTTTTGTTTCATTGATCATGTCTGAGTAGTTTGCTAGTTAGTTTTAGGGGTTTTAAAGGGTGATTAATGAATTGTTAGGTCGAATTAAATTGTTAGGATAAAATCATTAGAGTTCTTCATCTGGATTTGTGTTTAATGCTTATTCTAGCTTCATGACCTAGAATCTGATCTTAGGTTGATTAATAGATGCGAGAGTATTATTAATTGCCTGAACTAATGTTAGATGAGCAAAATACCTATTCGCAAAGAGATTTGGTTTAGGATTTTGTGAACAATCGAACCTGATATTAATGCTTGTCTGAATTGTTTGAATTTGCAAAGAGATTTGGAATTCTAGGGTTTAGGCATAGATAATCTTCGCAGCGAGAGTTGGTTGATTTTACATTAGTGTTTCGAGTTCAAGAACAGTGCTTAATAATTCCTAACATTCTGTCTAGACCTGCAATTTAGATCACCTGAGAATTTCCCTGAACCTAGCGTTTCGTCTCCTGAACTTACATCACTTTTAATTGCTTTCTGTTTTTACTTTTAAATTATTTCTTCTTAGCATAATCTGAACTTAGAAACCTTAGTGTAGCATCTACTTCTCTTGGGATTTCGATAACCCTTATACTACGATTGCTTTTGATGTGCACTTGTAGTAGTTTTATTAGGGTAAAACCTGACCCCTATCAAGTTTTTGGCGCCGTTGCCGGGGAAGTAATAGCTGCCTACGGAATCTAGTATTAGGATTTTGACTCGGTTTTGTTTTTAATATTTTTTTTGTTACTAATTTAGTTTCTTATCTTTGGTTTCAGGTGCATGCCCAGTACCAGAAGCAACAAGGAAGAGGAACTAGTCGCATTGAACCAGGAGCTCGGTCATTTTGAACGTACGAACCGCAAATCTGCTCGAGCGTCGATCGACACAACTAGCATCGATCGACACCCAACCTCAGCATCGATCGACACTATAAGCATCAATCGACACCTTACGCAGACTACAATGGCCGAAGCTATGGTTGTGGTACGCGACGCAGAAGCCAACCTATTCGACCTAGAAGGCAATAGAAGGAATGGCCTAGGACAGAGATTGGAAGAACATTAGGCGAGTACAACCGCCTAGACCAGTTCTATGCTAATAGAGCTGCGATCCGTCCTCCTGCATTTCAAAGGAATGATTTTGAGCTGAAGCCTGCTTACTTCACGCTCGTGGCTCAGCATCCCTTCCATGGTCTTCCTAACGAGCACCCTATGGACCATATTGAGAGATTCGAAGATTTAACTTCAAGCATCAAGGCCAATGGAGTGACCTACGTCTATCTTTTCTGCAAGCTCTTCCCTTAATCGCTTGCTGGAGATGCATCCTACTGGCTGAAGCAGTTGGATCCAGGCTAACTAACCACTTGGGAAGAGACAAAGAATGCATTCTTATGCAATTTCTTTGATGACGCGAGGTCCGAAGAGCTGAGGACCAAGATCACTGCATTCTCCCAAGGACCCACTGAAGCATTCAAAGCTTCTTGGGTGAGATTTAAGGCGTACCAGAGGGACTGCCCACACCATGGTTTCAGCGAACCGCAGCTCCTTGGTATCTTCTACCGCGGGATTGATTGGATGTATCAGATGGCCTTAGACGCAGCAAGCAATGGCAACTTCAACACCAGATACCCTGTGGACGCAATGGTGCTTATAGAGAATTTGGCCTCTTGTAACAGCACCAAGAACGCAGATTTCGAAAGAAGACAACACGCTGGAGTAACTGGAGGAAGTCAAATTGCTGAAGTCAACAGGAAGCTGGATCTCTTGGTAGGGAAGAAGCAAGTCCATTTTGCTAATGAAGTGGGGACTTTTAAACTTGAAGAAGAAGAAGTTAACTACATTAATGGAGCTGGTTTTCAAGGTCAAAGATTTGGAAATCAGCAAGGCTATGGTTCTTCCTACCAGAAGCCTTTTCAGAGCAACAACTTCAACATAACTTATGGTTCTTCTTCCTACCAGAAGCCTCCTGCGCAAGACAACAAAATGGAAGCTATGTTTGAACAAATCTTGGAAGGACAGCAGAAGATGACAGTGGACTTCCATGGGAAGATTGATTCACTATATCAAGACCTGAATGGAAAGATTGAGAGCATAAACTCTCACATGAAGAACCTGGATGTTCAAGTTGCTCAAACCGCAGAAGCTGTTCATAGGCAAGAAGGATTCCTTCCTGGAAAGACGGACACGAATCCGAGACACCATGTGAATGCCATCACGATTCAGAGTGAAGGAAGCTTTCCGCTAGTGCAGAAAATGGGTCTTAGAACTGAAGAATTCGAGGAGCTTGGAGATGTAAAAGATGCTGCGGAGCCAGTGTCGATCGACACTACTGTGTGTCGATCGACACCCATGGAGATTCACGACAAATCAGACGAACTCGTCGCGAAGGACTCGAAACCAAGAGGGTGTCGATCGACGCTCTACACAGATGACACCCACTCAGCTCACATCAACAAAGGTTACAGAAGAAAAAGTCTACAAACCGAAGATACCTTATCCCTTACCTCCCAGAAGATCTAAACAGGAAAGAGAGGAAGCCACATGCAAGGAAATGATGAGTAAGCTGATGGTTGAGCTACCCTTAGTTGATGAGTCCAACTTTCACCTGCATTAAGAAGGTATGTCAAGAGAATGGTTGTCAATGGTATAAGCCCTGAGGAAGGCGCAGTGCTTACCAGAGACATGAATGTTATCCTCTTGAACATAGTTCCAAGGAAGAAGAAGAAGGTGTGGATTTCTGAACAAGTCAGTGCTGTGATTTAGAGGAGGATTCCAGAGAAGCTACCTGATCCAGGAAACTTTGTGTTAGTTTTCTCAATCTCAACAGGAAGGTTTCCTCGTTCTCTCTGTTCAAGTATCAACTTGATACCATACTCTGTTGCTGTTCGACTTGGAATGACTGATTTCAAGCCAACCAGAATCTCACTTGTCCTAACTGATCGATCTAAGAGAATCCCAGAAGGTGTTCTAGAAGATGTTCCTTTGAAGATTGAAGGCTGCATAATTCCCACAGACTTTGTGGTTTTGAAGTATGATGAAGAACCCTCTTATTCTGGGAAGATCATTCTTGGCTTCAGCTGGTTCCATCATTGATGTGAGAAGAGGGAAAATAGAGCTTGATTTGGGGGACGTTGTCATGAACTTTGACATGGACAAGTTAAGAGGATCCTCCACCATTGATGGTCAAGCTTTTTTAGTAGAGATGTTCGTGGAAGAAGGTCCAATCATGGAAAATTCGGAAGACATTACTACTGGGTATGTTAAGGAGCTTGATACTGAGAAGCAAGAGGACAAGCTGGTTATTCAAGAGGCATTGGCTGAGAATTCTAAGAAAATTGTGGAGCTTGAAGAATGGGCAGAGAAGATGTTCAAATCAATGACAAGATGATGAAGGAAGACTTTTTCATCATGGAAGCAAGGATTACAGAGATGAAGTGGAGAAAAAGTGCAGAGACTCGAGCTGCAAGCTTGGTGTCGATCGACACCACTAGTGTTGATCGACACACTTCACGGATCATACCAGAAGTCGTTTCCAATGCTGCAATTCCATCATCTTTGATCCAACAGATGCTTCCACATCCTTCTGCCCATAAACCTCGAAGAAAGCAAAGGTACACATTTCCTGGAATTAAATCCAAACCCCCTGATCTTATCAAAAAGAACTTTAAAGGTTCAAAAGATGCTGCACACTTATGCAAGCCACGAGATTCTCGTAGAGGGCTTGGTGTTTCTTTTGATGATGCTGCAGGAAAACGAAGTGTCCCACCCGAAGTAAATTCCCGCCATGCTGCTGTTCCTCATTTCCTTGGTCGCTTTCATGCACCTAATGCTTACACACCACCTTGGATGAGAAGACATTTGTCTGGAAAGCATTCAATGCCACCCTCTGATCCACCAGACGTCTGAACCCCGACACAGTCAAGCTAATGACTGAAAACGAGCGCTGAGTGGGAGGCAACCCACTGTTAGGTACATTTTTATTTTTATTTTGTTTTGCTTTTATTAAGTCCTAGTTTCATTCAGGTTAAAAAAGCGACATTGGATTCGACTTAGACATCGACACCACACGCAGACGAAGGTAAGTCTTCTATCAGGTCTTTTATGTTGTTTCTAATCTTTCTTTTAGCCAACTTCAGACTTGATAACACTGGGGACAGTGCTGTTTAAGTCTGGGGGAGGTGATTACTGACTTTGTGTTTTGTTTTGAGAGTCTATTGAGTCAGTCAAAAATTTGTTTTATTGAGTAAAAATCAGTGAAATTTTCAGTTTTTAGAAGAACTAAACTACAGAATGTTGACACTTGAAGGACCATTTCTTTAGTAATTGATTACAGGTCTTACTAAGTAGAAAGCTGCAAGTGGATCAATCTAACAGAGAGAGTCCAGATCCCCTTATGAGAACTAGGTATGCGCAGAAATTTATTGCTCTTTCAGTCTGAACAAATAGAAAATTGCAGTCTCTCCTTGATCTTCCCTTTGAGAAAAGAAAAAGAGTCTAAGTCTGGGAATAGTGCAAAGAACCTCATGAGCCTGTCTCCTCACAAGGAACAATATTAGTGAGTGCTCTTGAACCTGTCTCCTCACAAGGAACACAAGTAGAGAGTAGCACTATTTCCCTAGACTTCAGAAGAATAAGAAAAGTAAATGAAAAGATCTTAGAACACCCTGAAAATGGGTAGCAGTTGACTAAGGGAAGAGAAAATAGGAGTGTTGTACAAAGAGAATCTTGTTCAGGCACTAAGGAAGGGAAAGAATCAGAAAAGTTCTGTGGCATTACCGCTGTTAGAGTTCGAAATTTTACCAAGAAAGGGATCTGGATTCAAACTGAGAGATTGCTAAGCTTGTGGTAAGTACACTGAACTTTCCTAAGCTTGACTCTACTACATGTGAATTTAGGAGTGTTAACGAGTTGTGGCGTTCTAAAGGATAGCTGGAAGTTTCTGTTTTCAAACCTCTACTTCATTCTAAGTTTCTGTTTTGCTTTAGGGCAAGCAAAAGCTAAGCCTGGGGGAGTTGATATATCATGGTTTTTACCCATTTTTAGACCATGATATAATTGTTTTTATCAAGTCGTTTGGCTATTTTCGAGTCTATATAGAGTCTTTACAGGTTCAGGTACAATTGGAGAAAAAATAGAGATTTGGATACATTTTGGAGCTTAGTGGAATGAAGTCACGGATTGTAACAAGATGAGTGTCGATCGACACCAGGTTTTCCAATTTACAGAATCGAAAAGCTTCCATATTTTGAAGAAAAGGAAATCTTCAATACTTTTCCTAATCTTCCAAGGAATTGAAGATGCGAACCTAGGCCTATAAATATAGTTGTCAAAGCCATTGTTTAGGCATAATCTCATACTTTAAGAATCATAGAAGTTTAGGATTTTTGGAGAGAAAAATCAGACTCCTTTAGAGCTGATTTGGAACTCCTTTATTTTCTTCTATTGATTTCTTTTATGTTTTCTATTCAAATAATGATTTCTGTTTCATTAATCATGTCTGAGTAGTTTGCATGTTAGGTTTAGGGTTTTTTAAGGGTGATTAATGAATTGTTAGGTTGAATAAATTTGTTAGGGTAAAATCATTAGAGTTCTTCATCTGGATTTGTGTTTGATGCTTATTATAGCTTCATGACCTAGAATCTGATCTTAGGTTGATTAATAGATGCGAGAGTATTATTAATTGCCTGAACTAATGTTAGATGAGCAAAATACCTATTCGCAAAGAGATTTGGTTTAGG